>CM051267.1:65315701-65385701 GCA_027921565.1 Artemia sinica | reverse complement strand
CTCATTGGAATGGAAATTAAAATTTCTAGTGCCCTTTTTAAGTGACCAAAAATGAAGGGCAACTAGGCCCCCTCCCACGCTCATTGTTTTCCCAAAGTCACCTGATCAAAATTTTGAGATAGCCATTTTGTTCAGCATGTTCGAAAATATTACAAGTATGTCTTTTTAGATGACTTAATCCCCCGAAGTTCCCGGGAGGAGGGCTGAAAGTTATGAATTTTACCCAATGTTAACATATAGTATTGGTTATTGGGAGGTATACAGTACAGACATTTTCAGGAGAGATTTTTCCTGGTAGTGGGGGGGGGGGGGGGGGGGGGTCGGGCAGGGACATACGCAGGGGGGCCTCCGGGCCTGGGACCCCCCCCCCCCCCGAAATCTCACTATTTTTTTCATTTTCCCATAATTTTCTGATTTTTCTCACAGAATAATGGGTTTGAAGGATTTGGCCCCCCCCCCCGAAACAAATTCCTGCGTACGTGCCTGGGGTCGGGGGTTATGTAGGAGGATCTTTCCATGAAGGAAATTTTCATGGGGGAAGGGACATTGCTATAAAGGGGACGCCGGACTTCCCAGCATTATTTAAAAAAAGATCCGAAATTAAAAATAAAAAAATAAGTTTTTCAACTGCAACAGCAGCAACATCAAAACTTTAAAACGAACAGAAAATATTACATATATGATTGGGTTCACCCCCTAGTCAATACCTCACTCTTTAAGCCAGAGATTTTTTAGTACTTTCATAAGAGCTATTTACTCTAAATAACCGCCTTTGTGATTAAGCGGTCATTTTTAAAGAATTGGAACAAAATTTGAACTTTCGCTTAAAGAGCGAGGTATTGACTAGGGGGCGAACCCCCTAATATATGTATTAAAAATATATGAATATAGAAGTTCGATACGTAAGTTAATTCGTAAGTTACGTATATTTATTACTAATAAAAACGTTCGTAAATAAAATAAAACAAGTTTCGAGAAAGCCATTTAACCAAATAAAAGTAAATTAATATAAAAATTTTGTTTTAATTATTCATGTACTGTGAGCCAACATCAAAACCTGCATTTATTCAAAAACTTTCAAAAATTAAATAAAAAAAACAAGTTTTTTTTAACTGAAAGTAAGGAGCGACATTAAAACTTAAAACGAACAGAAATTATTCCGTAAATGAAAGGGGCTTTCCCCTCCTCAACGCCTTGCTCTTTACGCTAAAGTTTGACTTTCTCACAACTCTATTTTTTTTAAACAATAAAAAACTTTAGCGTAAAGAGCGAGGCGTTGAGGAGGGGAAAGCCCCTTTCATATACGGAATAATTTCTGTTCGTTTTAAGTTTTAATGTCGCTCCTTACTTTCAGTTAAAAAAACTTGTTTTTTTTATTTAATTACCTATAGCCTCGTTGTTACTTGGTGTTTGACAAACAAAGTGGTAAATAATTCTATCACTAAAAATAGCTTTTCGATCGACGTAATTTTTCTTGTGGATTCGTTGATTAGTTTTTTTTACGCTGTGTCCACAAAATGCCAAACGAAGACAGGATTTGTTGCGTGTGAATCGGGTGTACATCTCACAGCCATAAGTGAAATATTTTAAATAGTATATGAACACTATTTGAATAATATCATATACAGACGTATTATTAAGTATGGTTCCAATTGAGTTTCTCAGATTTTAGGTCCAGTTTTCCAGGAGTCACCCAGTGTAGATGCGCTCTTAGGAATAGATTAGTGATTTAGGTTTAAACATCTGAAAATTTTGAATTTTAAACAAAAGTGCTGTTGTCAAATTTCATCTAAACCGTCTTTTTGAATTGTGGATCAGGCATTCAAACAGAGCTGCAGAGCTGTAAACTATCCAAGTGAGGAGACTAATAAACCAGCCTAGGACTTGCCTAAGGCTCTAGACTAGGCTAATAGATCTTAGCCTATATTTGCCTATTGTAGGCAAGGCTAAACTATAATTTTTTTTGTTGTTCTGAATTGAATAGGCTAGGACTAGGTGGAATATTTTGCTAAAGGGTCAATATCTACCAAATCATATTATTGAGTTAGGACTAAAGTGAATACACCATTTGATGCCTTTTTTAATGCTGATTATGAATATAATAAGCATTTCTATTGGAAATGAATTTCAGCCCCCCCTATATAGGCCTATGCCAATTCAGGGTTAGGTTAGGTATAGCCTATATAGGGGGGGGGGGGCTGAAATTCATTTCCGATAGAAATGCTTATTATATTCATAATCAGCATAAAAAAAGGCATCAAATGGTGTATTCACTTTATTCCTAACTCAATAATATGATTTGGTATAGGCTATATTGACCTGCTAAAGTACATAGCTTAAAGCTAACATAAAAATTCTTAAAAATACTGAGCCTATACAAAGAGTTCAAATAATTGGGTCAAATAAAAAGTGAAGGTCTAGATGAGAGGTAGCCTAGGCTATTGAGAAGGAAACATAATAAGAAAACAATTCTTAATGCAGATATGGCTAACATATTTAGACTGCAGCTCCACTATAGTTTACACTCCCCCCCCCCCCCCCCCCCCCCCAACCCTGCTAATGCATAATTATATAGGCTATTTCCAATACATTCCACCACCCATTACTTTTTTCTCTGGTTTTTGGCTTATCACAGTTGATTCAGTTGGTACTTGTATAATAGGGTAAAAAACCAGTATCCAATTGAGCAAAATTGTGTAAAACTAAAACCCTCACATCTTGTTACCAAAGAGGGATTGAGAAGGATTGGGTATATTAATGAATAGCTAAAAGTCTAAGCAATGCATCAATATGGTTATTATTCAAATTATTTAAGATCAACCACTTGAAACTATTAGTTTATTGAGTTAACTGCAGGGACCTCTTTTTGGAAATACCAATTATCCTATTTTGATGTATATATCCTTTTAGTTTTTCATCATATATTGACAAAAAGCTGATTTTCTTCTGATTCTAGAAATGTAACTTTTATTGCTTGATATTTATTCTATAGCCTATATCACAAATATTTAAATATAATTTTTCTTTTCAATTGCTTTTCGAAACAGAGACCATGTTTTCAATTTATGTTGACAAATCATTGGTGAAAATTTGACCACGAAGGCAGGGTTCTTGTTACTGCCCTCACATTGCATCATGTTGTAGCAAAAAGGAGTGGTCCAAAAACAGGATACCACCAGATGGCTAATTTGACAGTGTATATATATACAAATCTTTAAATTAGCCAACCGGCCAACCAGTATTTTAAGACTAGGAGTCCAGCTGGACAAAAGGAAACAAATTAAGAAAACAATTCTTACTCCATAATATGTAGAATAACCCTAGTTAACACATTTTTCAGGGGGAGAGCCTTTATCTTTACTTCTTTGCTTGTTTTTCCAGTTTTTTTTTTTAAGAAATTCATGAATTTCTTAGAGCCTGTATATTCACTGGATATATACCCCCACCCCTCTAATGTGTAAATATATACCTAGAATTGCATTCTGAATCTAAATATAACATTCATTTGTGTCACAAATGAACTTTACTCCCATAATAGCCATGTGGTGGATGTCTGTCCAAAAACCCATTGCTATTTTTCCGGAATGCCAAAGAAAAGTGGTCTTTCCCAAAAAGAGGTCTTTTACACTATAGCCCTTACTGCTCAAGTTGTTCATTCATTGATGCATTATAGGCTAGAAATGTTTTTGTTTATTTGTTTATTTCAGCTTAGTGTGTGACAAGATAAAGAGAAGCGACAGAGTAGGTGGTAAATATTTAATTTGGGCTATATATTTGTATATTAGGGGGAGAGGGTTAGGGGTAAAGTATTTGGACAGTTAGAAGTTAGAAAATAATTCTTACATCATAATATGCAGAATAATTGTACCTAATACATTAGGCATGCAGATTGACTATACTTTACCCCCCCCCCCCCCCAATAATATGCAAATATATAACCCAAATCTGTTTCTAAAGTATTATATTTTTATCATGTTTAGGTATATTTCATTACAATTGAGTATTAAAGAAACATTTTAGATGAATATTAGATAAGGGCTATATCATACAAGGGACATCCACCACATGGCTAATATGGGAGTAAAGTTCATTTGTAATGCAAATAGATGTAATATTTAGATTGAGGATGTAATTCTAGGTATATATTTGCACATTAGGAGGTGGGGGTATATATTCTGTGAATATATAGGTTTTAAGAAATTCATGAATTTCTTAGAAAAACTGGAAAAACAAGGAAAGAAGTGAAGATAAAGGCTCTGCCCCTGCAAAATGTGTTAACTAGGATTATTCTGCATATCATGGAGTAAGAATTGTTTCCTTATGTCCAGCTGGACTCCTAGGCTTAAAATACTGGTTGTCCAGTTGGCTAATTTAAAGATTTGTATATATATATATACTGTCAAATTAGCCATCTGGTGGTATCCCATCATACAAGTACCATTCAGTTTATGGGTGTACAGGTTGAAACAATCAATCCTTTGAAATTGGGAAGGGGATGGCAAAAATAGATATTTCCAAATCCAGGTAAGAGGGCAGTTCTGTTTTTTTTTCAATTAAAATAAATTTACCAGGTTTTTTCACTGTTTTTTTTTTTTTTTTTTTTTTTTTTTTCAATCAATTAAAATAGTATAGTAAAGCTCTAGTTATGGGGCTTCTTGCTATCTAAGAAAGTAGTTAAGTTAGGTAAACAAAACTTTCAGGAATGAATTGTAGGTGCAAAATAGACTAGCCTATACACTGAGAAGGTGTTGTCAAGCTACTATTTTTCTGTAGCCTTTATTTGAAACCTAGTAGTTGAATAGCTAATCCTCACTTCATCAGTTAGATCACTACAAGGTCTATATATCACCTAGAAGTACAATGTTTCACCATTGGATTGACTGGAATTTTTGGTAAGATTCTAGTCTAGCTACTTTTTGCTATCTTGGAAAGGGGTTAGGTTAGGAAATGAAACTTTCAGTAATGAATCCAGGGCCAAAAACATACTCAGGAAAGGCATTGCCAGCTTTAATGTTGACCCTCTTCTGATATCTAAGTCTTAGAAATGTGCCTACTTGACAGGTCTATACCTATAGGAATTTTGAAAATGTAACATCTTACTTTAATTTCCAGTTTTGGTTTCTTTTTCTCTGGTTTTAGTCTTGATAATGCAATCCCAGTTATTTGAGTAGAATCTTAAGCCATAATAATGTTTTTTTTTCTAACTTTAGGAGATATATTTGGGGATGTTTGAAACCTCATAAATTGGGATTTAGCAAACTTGTGAAGCTGAAAACACTTTTCTTGTACTTCATCTAAGCACAAGATCTATTTTCCAAGGTTTCACTCTTATAACACAAAGATTTTTAAAGGTCAGTACCCTCTAGAGGCAGAAGGAGTAGATGTGGGTACTTCAGAATACCTTCCCAAGACATACTTAAGGCTGTAGGTCAATCCCTGAAAGTTCCCTTCTCCTAACCTAACCCCTTTCCAAGAAAGTAAAAGGTGGCTAAACTAGAATTTTACTATAATTTTAAATGTAGTTATAGATAATGATGAAGCCCAATCATGGACATAAGCATTAAGTTTTAGTATAAACTTAGAAGCTACTGCTCCATCTTGACATATGATCCAAAACATGAACAAAATTCAAACATGAAACATCTTCTTTCTAATTATGTTTGGCTGTTAGGCTGTCATATTGCTGTTTGGCTGTTAGGCTGTCAATTATGTTTGGCTGTTAGGCTGTCATATTGCATTGGCTGTTTGGCTGTCATATTGCTGTTAGGCTCTTTATTAGACAAGAATCTTTGAATATCATCTTGGTCTATAGGAGTCTGTCAGCTCCCAATCAAATTCATTCTCACCTAGTTATCACTGATCTAATGTTTAAGCTGAGCACTTAGAAGATCCCTCTATTGATATATAGTTGTTAACAAAAACAAGGCTTGTTAAAAAATTCAGTCTAATCACATAATTAACCTAACATACTGAAAAAAAATCAAGCAAATCCAATGGTAAAACAGTGTACTTTCTAGTTGATATATAAAGCTTATAGTGATTTAACTAATGAAGTGAGGACTAGCTATCCAACTACTAGTTTTCAACCCTAGGTTACTGAAAAATGAAGCTTGACAACACCTTAGTGTATAGGCTATGTCTATTTTACACATAGGACTCAGCATCAGAGGTGAATAGTTTTTTCATTGGTGTATGTACCACTTTCCCAAGTTTTACTAGAGATTAACTTGTAACTTTTCTTGAAAGATCCAGACAGTACAGTGAGCAACACTACTTAATTTCAAGGCTACTTTTGAACAACATAGAACCCCAATTAGACCCTTATCAATATGGATGCCTTTTTGGTTCCAACACCTCAGTGTATCTTGTCAGGTTGTACAATGGTATTCTATCTTGGCTGGAGAAGGGCAAATCCTTCATTGATGTTGCCATTACTGACTATAGAAAAACATTTGACTTGATCAGACACCTTGTTGCTCTTAAAAACTCAAGTGAAATGGGTGCCAAAACTGACCTAATGCTTTTAGTTGCTGACTTCTTGTCTGACTGTGAAAAAGTATGTCTCCAGGGGTGGCCTAAAGCACCCAGGCGAGGGGGGGGGGGTGACATCTCCTCATCTAAATGACTCCTAGATCACAGTGTACAACTTGTGAAAATTTATTATACATTTATCATTTATACTTATCAACAAACCAAGGCTAAAACAGAATGCCTAGTGTTTAAATGCATAACTAAGAACAGCTATATTTGTGTTTGCCTCTTCTTGAACATGGACCACTGCTGGACAATCTTGTTTAAGTCAATGACATCAATGAGGTCTTTTTCATTTGCCAACAACATAAGGGAATCTAGTCAAGAAACATCAATGGCAGTTCTTGGCAAATTTTTAACAAACTTGAGCTTACTAAATGCTCTTTCAGCAGCAGCAACTGCAACAGGTGCTGTTGCAGCGAATTTGCAAAGGCAATTAGCATGTCTAAATTGATGTTGCTGGCAATTTCCTTACCTAGGACTTCTCTGAAGCAATTAGCATCTTGGAAAAACTGAAACAGAGCTTCAAGCTCTATCTAGGAAGCAGTAGAATCTGGAGTTATTTCTTCATATGGAAAAAAAGTTGTTGCTAGCTCAATATCTGCTACTGACACCCCTTTTTTTTTAAGAAGGCTGAAGTAAGGAGCAAAATGGTTGAAAATTGACAAGGTAAGATCTGAGATTATCTCTCATCATTGTAGTCAACCTTTCAAGCAGGATTCTCAAATGTTGTCTATAGAACTGATATATTGAGATCTTGTCTTGACTCTGAGCTTGCATGTTTAAATTGATGTCGCTGGCAATTTCCTTACCTAGGACTTCTCTGAAGCAATTAGCATCTTGGAAAAACTGAAACAGAGCTTCAAGCTCTATCTAGGAAGCAGTAGAATCTGGAGTTATTTCTTCATATGGAAAAAAAGTTGTTGCTAGCTCAATATCTGCTACTGACACCCCTTTTTTTAAGAAGGCTGAAGTAAGGAGCAAAATGGTTGAAAATTGACAAGGTAAGATCTGAGATTATCTCTCATCATTGTAGTCAACCTTTCAAGCAGGATTCTCAAATGTTGTCTATAGAACTGATGTATTAAGATCTTGTCTTGACTCTGAGCTTGACTGTCAGATCAAGATGGTCCAAGTCACTAGCAATGATGTCTTACAAATCTGCCTTGGGATCAACTTTTCTCATTCTGACAAATACTTTTGCACTGTCAATGAAATTGTTCATTTCATCCTCCAATATTCTTTCAAAACTTTCTTCATAGCTTCAAGCATCTTCGTTGCATCAGTGATGTGGATCTCCTCATGACAAGTTTTTTGTTGCTATTTTGATCTTGTACATGATTATTTTCATAAACATGAGGCTATCAATAAATTAAAAGTTTAGAATCCTCTTCAGAAGGCCTCTAGCTTGTGCCTTTGTCTTTGCATTGGTGTTCTTTATCTGTTTCGTAAGTGACTGAAACTATTGTTAAAAAAGAATAACTACTGCTTGTATGGTTTCAGCCCTTGCAGTTCACCAAGTCTGTGATAAGTTTCAGAGATTAAGGTTGTTTTCAATCAAAGAGAATTTTTCTTTAAGGCTGGCAAAATGTTTTTTAGATAAAGAGAAGAATACATATAAGTCATCAAGGATGTTGAAAAGCTCAACTATCAAATGAGATGAATTGTAACTATGTTCTTTCACAATGTTTAGTCTATGGGTCTGGCAGGGAATATAAGGCACATGGCAATCAAGAAGTTTATTTTATATCCAAAGGACATATTCCTGTGTGCTGGGACGTAATGAAATAGCAGGGCAAATAAGGGACATATTTTAGAAGTTTGGGATGTGCAAGGGACAAATTTTGCAAATTTATGTAACAAAACAAAATGTTTCCCTATTGGAGATATATTTGTAAAAATGTCACTTTTTGCTAGTAGGCAGTTTTTCTAGTAGGACTGAAAGGCTATTTATCTACTACTAAATATGCTTTCTTTCTGCTAATTTTTTACATTTTATATTTTTGCATTTTTCGAAGTTGCTTGCTCTTTCCTGAAGACAACTATCTGCAAATACTGAGATACTCCCAAAATTCTTTAAAAGTTTTTACTCTTTCGTCTATAAACAATTTTATTTCTCCTTGTTTTTATGCTACATTCAAAATAATACACAAGCACTCACTTTTTTTTGTTAACACTAATTTCTGGCTTCTGATAGTCAGGCAAATAGATTTTTATCAAGTATTGCCAACTGAAAATGAAAAGTTAACAAAACGAAAACATTGGATTCTTGATGGTCTGTTATTAAAACAAAAGCCAAGGGCCCAGGGTGAATTTTTTCAGTTTGAAAATTTAAGAGGCACTTTTTATAGAAGGAGTTGTTGTAGAAAACTTGAAAGGAGCTCATTCAGTTGAAAATTGAAAGTTCTAGTTCCTTTTTTAGAAGTCAAAGTGATTGGAGGTCAACCAGTCCCCCCCCCCCCCATGCTCATCATTTTTCCCAACATATCCAATAAGAATTTTGAGATAGCCATTTTGTTCAGCATAGCTTACACGTCCAGTAATTATGTCTTTGTGAGTGGCAACCCCCCCCCCCCTAAGCTCTCATGGAAAGGGTTGTGAGTTATACCTGTTGCCTATTAGTAAAATATGGATAGTTCTAGTGCCATTTTAAGGGTCAAAAAGGATTGGAGGGCAACTATCCCCCCCCCTCGTGTCATCTTTTCCCTAAATACATTCTATAGAAAATTTGAGATAAACGTTCTGATTGGAAAAATTCAAAAGATCATATAACAAGGCCTTTGGGTTGACACAACCCCCAGAGCCTGGGGGAAATGGTTATAAGTTTTGCCCCAGGAGCATATAAGGCTTTTATGGAAAGGGTGATTGTGTAAAATTTAGTGGAGGCTCATTTGATTGGAAATTAAAAGCTCTAGTTTGCTTTTAAGAGTTAAAAGCCATTGTAGGGCAAGTAGCCTCCCCCTCCAGCGTCCTCTTTTCTCCAAGCGCATCTGATCTAAATTGTGAGATAGCCATTTTGTTTAAAATAGTCCAAAGAACATATAACAATCCGAAAATAAATTCAGCAGATATAAATTACTGTAATAATTAAAACTCAAAATGACCAGAAATTGCTGGCAGCGCAATAGCACTGCTGAAGAAAAGAACGACGTGGGCAGAGTAGGCAAAATGTATTGTATTTTTTCTTTTTTTTTTTCCAACCAAGGCGCTTTGTATTGAAGGAGTTGTTGTAGAATCTTCTAAAAAGAGCTTACTTGATTGGAAATTGAAACATCTAGTGCCCTTTTTATGATTCAAAAGTGATTGGACGGCAACCCAACTTTTCTGGCTTATGAACTTGACTCCTGGATTGTACCTTATGACATACACAAGAAGTAGCCTGATTGGCAAAAACCTACCAAAGGAAGTGAAAATGCTTACCCTCATGTCGACCATGTCTTTCTGGAGGAATTCTCATTGTTAAGATGCGCCTTAAGCTTTTGCCACAAGAAGTGTTTTACTGTTTACTTGTTTTTATGATGGACGTTTTTATTGTTTTAAAAGTAGAGTTGTGACAAAGAGTCAAACTTTAGCGTAAAGAGTGAGGTGTTGAGGAGGGGACAGCCCCTTCAATATATGGAATAATTTCTATTCATTTTAAGTTTCAATGTCACTCCTTACTTTCAGTTAAAAAAAAAACTTTTTTTACATATCTATTTAAAACGTCACTCTTTAGCTCCTCCCACGACATTTCACTCTTCTTTAAATCGCTCCTTTTGACCTCTTCCTGTACTATTGGGGACGACCTGATTTTATTTTGCCCCAGATGAATGGCTAAAAACACAATCTGTCCTCCTTCATCCATACCACGTGACCTAGCCATCTCAGCCTTTCTTTCATTACAGCTTTAAAGATTGGGACCAAACAACGTTTTTCTCACAGCTTATTGTTCGATATGTGGTCTGTCAAATGAGTACCTTAGACCGGTGGCGCCCGTTAGGGGGGCAGAGCGGGAGGGCTATTTCCCCCTTGATTTTTTAAAATCTGTTTTTTTTTGTATTTTCTTTGAAAAAATTGACCCACTAGATTTTGAAAAACACGTTTTGCCTTTCCTCCAAGGGCGCATCCAGGATTTTTGTTCGGGGAGGGGAATATTATTGTTTTCAGTGGGGAGAGGGTTTAAAAAAAACTTTAAAAACGCATCAAAATTTGTTTATATGCATTTTGTTACGTTTTACGAGTCAGACAATTTTTATGTGTGGGGGGGGGTTCTTTGTATACGCCCTTGCCCCCCCCCCTACATCTTCATGAATAAACGCCTCTGCACTAGACTCCTTTCACAATTCATCTTGAAAACTCTTAACGAACCATTGGTCCCAAAAATTTCTCAGGTATAAATGGAGTAAGGGTTTATTGCTATTATCCAAAACCTGAATGAGAGAAGGTTAGTGCCCTAGACAAGTAGACACAATATTATGTCAATGACCTTCTGTTCCCATCACCTCAAATATTTCTGGGACGCGTCAATCCTAGCAATTTATTCTGACAAAGCACAATTTCAGCTGTTATTATATCCCATACATGTCAGTTTCTTTCTAAGGTTTCTATGTAATACAGTGGTGACTTCTTAACAGATATTATTCACCAAAGAAAGCCTTGTTTTTTATTAAGTGCTTTTGTGATTTTTTTCGATCTTTTCTTTGTGGTGGATAAAAATCCTTCAAGATATAGTGGGGGCATTTCGGATTTGAATTGTTTCGTGACAAGCCCATGTTTCTTTTTTTAATAATTTTTGATGTTTAATGAAAATGCAGTTTTTTTTTTTTGGGGGGGGGGTGGGGTGGGGTACGTACTCTGCAATGATACGGTAAAGGTTTTGAAGAATAGAAATATGTTCAAATGAATTGTAGTGGATCAAATTATAGGACTGATATTTTTCAAATCAACATCTAACTTACAGTGAAATTTTAGATAGTCCTATTTCTAAGGGAAAACGAAAGGAGAAATTTGGATTTATCGATTGAACTTCCTGCAGACATGAAAATTGCATGGAAAATTGTATAGATATACCCTTTTTAGTTATGTACCGGTTAAGGAGGTCTTAAACTTTTTTCAATCGTTATATCCCCTCTCAACCAAAATCCCAGGTGTAAGTCGCTTAGGACTAAACAGTCAATGCGCCACATTAGCTCCCTTTTTTTTAGTTCAACATCAATATAAAAGGTAAATGAGAAACTTTTTAATCATACACTAAAGTCACTTTTTTACCATTTCAAAATTCGATTTAGTTAGTGCTTATTTCAGTGAGCTAGAAAGGTAATGTAAAAACATATTGGACAACAAGCTGCTACCTGTTGGAAATTAGTAATGGTAATATGACACAGGAGTATGAAAAAAAGAAGTAATTTGAAATTCCAAAGCAACATCTTTAAATGTCTACAGATTAATTTTGCATAAATTGTGCATTTATTTTTCATCACAAGCTTTTGATCTTGCCCTTAACCCTTATTAGTTGGACTGGTGGATAGAGGGGGTGGGGTGATCCCTCTCCCTCCTCTTAGGCCTTGCACCCTTCAAATCAATCACAACAAACCCTTATAGTTAAGTCTCAACTTATAGATTCTCAGTCACACACTAACAGTTTTTTGTTGTTGAAAAGTCCCCCTTTTGCAAAATCATAAGTCCTATTCTTTTCCTCCACTTGATTTAATATATGTATGAACTGAAATTGATATAAAAACCGTTGCCAAGTCAAGTTAGTAAAATTATATGGGTCCTAAAATTATAGGATAAATTTATATGGGTCCAAAGTAGTTGCAAGTCTGTCATCCCTTGCTCCAATTAAATAAAAAAAGCAAGTTTTGTTTTAACTGAAAGTAAGGAGCGACATTAAAACTTAAAACGAACAGAAATTATTCCGTATATGAAAGGGGTTGTCTTCTCCTCAACGCCTCGGTCTTTACGCTAAAGTTTTTTATTGTTTAAAAAAATAAAGTTGTAAGACAGAGTCAAGCTTTAGCGTAAAGAGCGAGGCGTTGATGAGGGGACAACCCCTTTCATATACGGAATAATTTCTGTTCGTTTTAAGTTTTAATGTCGCTCCTTACTTTCAGTTAAAAGAAACTTGTTTTTCTATTTAATTTCTGAACGTTTTTAAATTAATGCAGCTTTGATTTTGGCTCATTGTACATGAATAATTAAAGCGAAATTCGCATTTTAATTTTCCTTTTTTGGGCTAAATGGCTTTCTCGAAATTTTGTTCTGACGTAACTTACGAATCAACTTACGTAATGAATTTCTATGTTCGTATGTTTTTATTACGTATATTAGGGAGTTCGCCCTCTAGTCAATACCTCGCTCTTTACGCTAAAGTTCGAATTTTGTTCGAATCACAAACCCCTGAATCACAAAGGCCGGTTAATTAGAATAGATAGCTCCTTTGAAAGTACTAAAAAAAAAACTTTAGCTTAAAGAGCGAGGTATTGACTAGGGGCGAACCCCCTCATAGGCGTAATCATTTCTGTTCTTTTTAAGTTTTAATGTTGCTCCTTACTTCAGCTGAAAAAAAAAAGTTGTTTTTTTTTAATTTAATTTCTGATCGTTTTTTAAATAATGCTGGGAAATCCGGCGCCCCCTTCATAGGAATTTCCCTTCTCCCAAGGAAAAATCCTCCATGGAAAGATTCTCCCCCATAACCCCTACTCCCCCCCCCATCAGAAAAAAATTCCTCCTGAAAACGCCTGTATACTTCCCAATAACCAAAACTATATATAAACAATGGGCAAAGTTTATAACTTGCAGCCCTTCCCCTTGGAACTTTGGGGGATTAAGTCACCCTCAAAGACATATTAATTAGATTTTCGACTATGCTGAACAAAATGGCTGTCTAAAAATTTTGATTGGGTGACTTCGGGAAAAAAATGAGCGTGGGAGGGGGCCAAATTGCCCTCCAATTTTCTTGGTCACTTAAAAAGGGCACTAGAACTTTTAATTTCCGTTCGAATGAGCCCTCTTACGCTATTCTAGGACTACTGGATCGATACGATCACCCCTGGAAAAAAAAAAATAAAAAATAAGCACGCATCCGTGATCTTTCTTTTGGCAAAAAATACAAAATTCCACATTTTTGCAGATAGGAACTTGAAACTTCTGTAGTAGGGTTCTTGGATACGCTGAATCTGATGGTGTGATTTCCATTAAAGTTCTGTGACTTTTAGGGGTTGTTTCTCCCTTTTTTCGAAAATAAGGCAAATTTTCTCAGGCGCATAAGTTTGGCTGAGTAAGACTAAACTTCATGAAACTTATACATTTGAAATCAGCATAAAAATTTCATTCTTTTGATGTATATCTTGGTATCAATATTACGTATTTTAGAGTTTCGGTTACTATTGAGCCGGGCCTCTTCGCGGCATAATACAATGTCAATTTTGTTTTCAAGATTATTTGCTTTTTTGAAATGTTATTGTGAATAAATTGTATACTTATTCCAAAGGGGACTTTTGAGATGGGGGGGGGGCTTCAAATCCAGATTCCAGATTTTTAACCATGGATGATCAGTTGTACTATTTTTTATTGGGCATTTTCGAGAGATTTCAGTTTCTTTAATCTTGAAAGCTTATTTTTGTAATTCCTAAACACTGTTTTGATGGATGTGGCAAACAGTTACCACTCTTGAATTGGATTCTATTCTGAATAGTATTGAATTTTACCCAGGAAAAAGAGATTGTGTAAGCATATTTTTATTCTCGGTTATTATGGGCTGGGATTTGCCCTTTATTAGGTAGCCATGTTGTGTGAGGCTGTACTGCAGTAGTACAACTTAGTTATTTTTGTTACTTTCCTATTTGCTTCTCATAATGAATGATAAGAAAAAAAGAACAATGAATGAAATATTAGGATTTTACCCTCCCCACCCACAGCCCAACTAGAGGACTCTCCTGGAGGCAAAATATAAGAAAAAAGTAGTGACTAGGACCTGTGCCTCTGTTCTGAATGCCTCTAAATAGTCACTTTTTCTTAATGGAAAAGGCACTGAAGTCACTTCTTGCGCATCTCATTGTGACTGACCCCTGTTTATGTTTGTTTTAAGTTTTAATGTTGCTCCTTACTTTCAGTGAAAAACTTGCTTTTTTATTTTAAATGTAAATACTCAGTTCATAAATGAAATCATTTTTTTGTAAATTGTCATTTTTTTAGTTAAAGCATGGACAGTAATAGTTCTACATCTACTGGAACAGGCTCAGATTTTGTCCAAAATGACAATAGAACAAAGAAAGGGGCTATGAAGATCGGAACAGGTGTGTATATGCTCTTCTGTTTATTTATCTTCTTCCATAGTGACTAGGAACAGTCCTTTTTGCAGTGGGGGGGGGGGGGTAATTCTGTTGCGTTTTCCTATATTTTTTTCCCAATAAAACACTAACAATTTATTTTTCAATGAAGGTAAAAAACTATATTCAAAATCTAATGACGGAATGCCCCTCCCCAAGGGAAGATGAGCCTTCCCTTGTTTGGATCTATGCGTAGACCTACTTTTCTCTCTAAAGTTTTGGTTGCGCGTTGGCGAGGCTCTTTGACTCTTTAAGAGACCCAGAGGAGGCGGATCTAAATAATCCTGGGGAGATAGGATATTACATCCCCCCTCCTGGCCCCTTTTTGTGCTAATATTACTCGTGATAACATTTATTCTGAGTTTCATCAGATAAGGTTTATTCTGAACTTATTTGAAAACAATCATAACAGTAAAAATAATTTATGAGATTGCAATGGCTAATCATGAAAAACAGAAAATCCACACAGAAGAGAGAAACGAGGACAGTAACAGCCAGTGAAAACCAGAAGAAAAAATTATGCAAATATTTCGTTTGAGACCTCCGCTCAACCGTCCTCAGTGCAAAATAATAATACAATGCAGATAAAAGTCCAAAGGACAATATGAAAACCAAACCTCAAAATAAGCAGTGAAACTAAAATAAGGAACTTTTCTAAGCAAAGATGAAAGGGTAACTGAACAAAAAAATACAATACTGAACGGCATTTCACAATTTCATTTTATGTAAAGCATTCTTAAAGGCTAGTCGCTTGCCAAGTAGGGTATTATCTGAGATTAATTAAAAAAAAAACTTTCCGAAAAATAAGTTTTTCAAAGAAAAGTAAAGGCCATTTTAAACTTAAGCTCAGCAGATACAAATACCTGTTAAAATTCAAACTCAAAACGACCAGAAATTACTATTAAAGAAAAAATGAAACCCAAAACGAACAGAAATTAAATAAACAATCATAGCAAAAAACATACAACAAGTATAAATATAGATGAATAAATAGATCTTAAAGCGAGTAATGCTTAGATTGAATATGAAAATCAAGCTTAAAACGAAAAAAAAAAATTCTTATTGAAGTATAAATGAAATTTAAAACGAACAGAAATTAAATAAACAATCAATGCAAACAAACATACAATAGATATTAATGTAAATGAAAAAATAAATCTTAAAACGAGTGAAACTTAAATTGAATATGCAAATCAAGCTTGAAACGAACAAAAATTACTGCAAACAAGAGTTTGGGTTTCACCTCCTTCTCTCTCTGTAAAAGTCTAAAACCTACTGCATCATTGGTGCTTTACTGTATCTGCTGAGCTTGAGTTTAAAATGGCCTTTACTTTTCTTTGAAAAACTTATTTTTCGGAAAGTTTTTTTTTAATTAATTTTTATTCGTTTTTGATTGCAAAAAGTTTCAAGTTTTTCAAAAAGTTTCAAGTTTTTAAAAATTCCTTATTTCAAAATCAAACTTAAAAAAAAAAAAATCAAATGTTCATCAAAGTATCTAAGTAACAATATCAAAGTGAAAAAATGGGTTTGTGTCAACCTCGAAGTTTTTTTTATCTGATATTTGAACTATTTTTAACAAAAGGGCTATAGAAAAATTTTTATCGGATGGGTTTGGGGAAAAAGGGCGTGGGGGGGGGGGCTAATTAACCTTCGGTCTCTTTTGACTCTTTAATAGTGAACTAGAACTTTCTATTTTCAATCAAATGAACTCTCTCTGAAGTTTATATGAGTATCCTTCTATAAGAACCATATATATCCCCAGAGTATAACTTACAACGCCTGTTCCTGAGCCCTGGGGGGTCGTGTCGACCCCGGAGTTTTAATATCTGATGGATGAACCATTTTAACAAAATGGTCACCTCAAATTTTTATCAGATGGGTTTATCCATCCGATAAACCCAAAGGCGTGGAGGGCAGGAGGGGCTAGTTACCCTCCGATCTTTTTTCACTCTGAGAAATGAACTACAACTTTTAATTTCCACCCAAATGAACCCTCTCTGAAGTTTATACAAGCATCCCTTTCATAAGAACCACATACGGCCCCAAGACATAGCTTACAATGCCTGCCCCCTGGGTCCTTAGGGTTGTGTCGAAACCCGAGTTTTTGTTATCTGACCTTTGAACTATTTGAAAAAATGGCTCTCTCAAAGTTCTTAACGGATGGGTTTGAGGAAAATAGGGCACAGAGAGGGAGCTAGTTGCCCTCCGATCTCTTTAGACTCTTAAAAAGTGAACGAGAACTTTCAATTTCCAATCATATGAGCCCTCTCCGAAGTTTTTTACGAGCATACCTTCCATAAGAACCATATATGTCCCCAGAGCAATACTTACAACGCCTTCCCTGGACCCTGGGGGGGGGTTGTGTCGACACAGGAGTTTTTCTTATCTAACCTTTGAACTATTTTTTACGAAATGGTCATACGTAAAGGAGTTTTTGTTATATGATCTTTGAAATATTTTTAATAAAATGGCAACCTTAAATTTTATCAGATGTATTTGGGGAAAAAGGGCTGGGTGGGGGGGGCTAGTTGCCCTCCGATCACTTTTGACTCTTAAAAAGGGCACTAGAACTCTCGATTTCCAATCGAATGAGTCCCCTTCTATATGAACTGCCTCAGGGAAAAAATAGATGGAGTGTGGGGGGAGGCTAGCTGCCCTCCAATCACTTTTGACTCTTAATAATTGAATTACAACATTCAATTTCCAATCAAATGAGCCCTCTATGAAGTTTATACGAGCATCCCTTCCATACCAACCATATATGCCCCCAGGGCATAACCTACAACGCCTACCCCCGGGCCCTGGGGGGCTGTATCGACACCGGAGTTTTTGTTATCTGAACTATGAACTATTTTTAACAAAATGTCTATCTCAAAATTTAAATCTGATGCATTTAGGACGTGGATCTGATGCATTTTGACCTCCGATCTCTTTTGACTCTTAAAAATGAATAAGAGCTTTCAATTTCCAATCAAATGAGCCCTCTCTGAAGTTTATACAAGCATTCCATCCATAAGAACTACATATGCGCCTAGAGCATTACTCATAACGCCTGCCTCCGGGCCCTGGGGGTTGCGTCGACATAGGAATTTTTCTTATCTGACCTTTGAAGTATTTTTGATGAAGTGGCTATTATAAAAATTTCATCGGATGGGCTTAGGGAAAAAAGAGTGTGTGGGGGGGGGGGCTTGTTGCCCTCGGATGTCTTTTGACTCTTAAAAATTGAACTAGAACTTTCAATTTCCAATCAAATGAGCCCTCTCTGAAGTTTATACGAGCATCCCTTTCATAAGAACCATATACGCCCCCAGGACAACACTTACAACGCCTATCCCCCGGGCCATGGGGGGAGTTTTGTTATCTAATTTTTGAACAATTTCCAAAAAACTGACTATCTCAAAATTTGTAGCGGATGGGTTCGGGGAAAAAGGGTGTGGGAGGGGGGGGCTAGTTGCCCTTAACTCTCTTGACTCTTAAAAAGTGACTAGAACTTTCAATTTCCAATCAAATGAGCCCTCTATGGAGTTTATATATGCCCTTAGGACATAACTTAGAACGCCTTCTCCTTGGCCCTGGGGGGTTTTATTGACACCGGTTTTTTCTTATCCGACCTTTCAACTATTTTTAACAAACTCTCTATCCCAAAATTTTCATCAGATGGGTTCGGAAAAAGAAGGCGTGGTGGGGGGGGGGCTAGCTGCCCTTGGATCTCTTTTGATTATTAAAAAGTGAGCTCGAACTTTCAATTTCCAATCAAATAAGCCCTCTCTGAAGTTTATACGTGCATCCCTTTTATAAGAACCATATATGCCCCAGGGCATAGTTTACAACGCCAGCTCCCGGGCCCTGGGGGGTTGTGACGACACCTGAGTTTTGTTATCTGACTTTTGAGCTATTTTTAATTTAATGGCTATCTCAAAATTTTTATTGGATGTATTTGGAGAAAAAGATGCGTGGGGGGGGGGGGCTAGTTGCCCTCCAATCTCTTTTGACTCTTAAAAAGTGAACTAGAACTTTCAATTTCCAATCAATTTTGATTAGATGTGTTTGGGGAAAATGGTGGGCGTAGAAGGGATTGCCTTCCAATCACTTTCGACTATTAAAAAGGGAACTAGCCATTTAAATTTCCAATCAAATGAGCCCTTTCTGAGGTTTCTTCGACAACGCTTTCTGTAAAAACCTGGTAAGTTATGCCCCAGGGCATAACTTACAACTTTTTCCCTAAGGGCTGTGGGGGGGGGGGTTGTTATCCTCAAAGACCTATTCCCTGAATTTTCAACTACGTTGAACGAAATGGCTATCTTAAAATTTTGGTTGGATGTGTTTGGGGAAAAGGTGGGCGTGAGAGGGGGGTTAGTTGCCCTACAATCACTTTCGACTACTAAAAAGGGTACTAGCCCTATTTCCAATCAAATGAGTTCTTTTTGAAGTTTCTACGACGAAGCTTTCTATAGAAACCTTATGTGCCCCCAGGACATAACTTACAACCCTTGCCCTGAGGGCTGTGGGGGAGTGTCCTCCTCAAAACATAATTTCTATCTGGAAATCAACTACGCTGAACAAAATGACTATCTCAAAATTTTGACTGGATGTGTTTGGGGAACTGGTAGGCGTGTAAAGGGTGTTAGTTGCCTTCCAATCACTTTTGACCCTTAAAAAGGGCACTAGAACTCTCGATTTCCAATCAAATGAGCCCCCTTTGAAGTTTCTACGACGACCCCTTCCGTATGATGTGCCTCTGGGGAAAAAAAATAAATGAATAAATAAATAATAAAACATTGGAGCCGTACGGCCTTTACTATAGGCAATTTGTGGACGCATGTAGAAACGATCGGAATTAATAAGTTCATTATCAATGGGGCTTAGAAAAGTTCCTCCAGTGTCTCTATTGAGGGCAACCTTTAGGTGAATGTACTTCTTTCTTTCAACTGCCTCCCTGAAAACTTGCATGAGACCTTTAACATGGGTAATAATGGAGGTATTATCAAACAAAATTAAATGATGTGGGTTGTCATAGACATGTTGAGCTAAGGTGGAATCAAAATTCTCTGGCCTTTGGCGTAGCCCTTTGGCTTTGTCGATTGAGGACCCGTGTTTCGATAACCTCTCCTCTAATTACTGTTGGGTTTTACCAACATGCAAAACCAGGTTTGGTCTTTATATTGTCCTTTGAACTTTTATCTGCATTTATTATTATTATTATTCTGCACTGAGGACGGTTGAGCAGAGGTCTCAACCGAAATATTTGCTTAATTTTTTCTTCTGGTTTTCACTGGCTGTTATTGTCCTCGTTTCTCTCTTCTTTGTGATTTTCTCCTTATGATAGTAAAAAAAGACGTATTATAGATTACAAAAACACGTAATATAGATTATACATGTACGCTCGTGAGAAACAACAACTAAACAGAAAAAACCATTCGTCAAAGCACTCCATAAATTGAAATAGAATCAAGTTAAACTCAGAAACAAAATATGTTTAGAAATATGTAAGAAACAAAATATAGAAACTATAGAAACTATAGAAACAAATATGTCAGAAACAAATGTGTCAAATCAGACAAAATGTAAGATAGCTAAAATGAATTATGAAAATTGAGTTAAAGCGGTGTAAAACCAATTAAAAAATGGAATTAAAAAGAATACAACAAGAGTTTAGGAAACTATCAGTTATGTGTTAACAATTCAAACAAGAGGCATTGTTAATATCTACTTATACGTTATACCTACCCCTTTTATATTACTAAATATAAAATTAATAAACATAAAATAAAAATGGGTTATAAATCCCTTTTAATAATAATTCAATTCGGTATCTTTTTACCCAATCTTGCTTGAAATACAACCCCTTTTTGGAGGGGAACGAATAATTACTGGGCCCTTGGGTCAAAGCTGAAGTAAAGAACCTCATTTTTTGTGTTTAGGGGGATGTAGTGAAAAGATAAGTGTAAAGCATTTCAGCTTCAAAATGAATCTTAAGGGCTCATTGCAGCACTAAGCTTCTTGAAGTCAACAGACGTGCATATGCTCTTTCTCAACCTCAGGCAAGAACAATCATGCCTGTAAATATCATATTAAAATTGAGAGGCAGCCCATAGTAAATAACGTAACAAAAGGCTATTCAAAAATACGGCCCAAAACAAACAAAACCCAGCAAAAGTATCCTTTAATCAAAATCCTGTTCAGCGATACATTGTTTATTGTGCTATTATTTTACAAAGGGGTATTATCCTCAGTTCACCCCTCATTGGTGTTTTCAGTCATGATTTTGATTAGGAAACATCATGAAATGTCCACTCTGATGCCACTAGGAGGCTGAATTCCCTTCTGGATAGAGGCGAAAGAATCACTTTTATTTGCTTTAATTTTACACTAATTTCCATCAGATAGGAGCCTTCCCTCAGATAGGACCCTCCTAGTCTCCACTGGGAGGCTGGTTTCCCTTCTGGGGATGGAGGTGGAAGAATCGCTTTTATTTGTTTTAATTTTACACTAATTTCTCTCAGATAGACCAGACTACGAAAAGGGACTACACGTCGTAATAAAGGCCAAACAAAAGATATTTAAATAGGGAAAATAGGGTTTGGCAGGCATCTAAGTCTTGAATAGGAGAATGATAAATAGTATGATAGAGCACCTTGAGTAAAATTAGGGATAAGTTACCTTGTCTTTAAACATTACCAGTATTGTTATCCTATTTAACGTTAAATGACAAAGAAATCTTGACGAGCTTACGGTGAAAAGAAGACAATAATGAGGATATAGAGGTAAAAAGGGATGGAGAATTTATCAGTAAGTTCAAAATGAGAATGGACTTAGTTTTGCCCTGCCTAGAGATTCCTTTCTCATTTTCTATATTTTGACAGAAGTAACCATAGAAACCTAACCAACAATGTCAAATGCAGCATCTGTATATTTTTCTTGCAGCCGTCTAGAACGCACATGCATCCTCAGCGTATTTCTAGTATAAGGTTACCATAATGTTTTAAAGGAAATTGGAACATCATGGGAGGGGGTAAAGAGTGAAGTGTCGAATAGATTGGGGGTAAAGGAGGAGCATAGGCAGCTGTGTTGCCCTCAGGCGGCTTAGTGTTGCAGTAAGTTGTTAGTAGTAGTAGTATAACACTTAGATAAAACATAGGTTTGGTTGCTGTGCACAGTGGTGCCAACTCCTTTTGCATTATTTCCCCCAAATCATAGAAGTAAGTCTATATTGCTTTCTATTTGGCCTCTCAGAGCAGCCTTTCTTTCGATTTTCTTTGCTTGGGTGCTTCCATTCTGAGATTTGATTTTTAGACCTTGTTGAAAACATTGTGTCTCACTACTTTTTAACAATATGTTTTTGCCTTATTATTTATTCTTTAATAGATTTACTTTAATTTTATAAAGTTCTGCTATAAAAAGACACTTAGGCAGATTTAACATCACAACTCTACAGCTAAGATTGATAAAATAGCCTATATAAAATAGCTTACCCTATTGAAACTGCAGAGAAACAGAGCACTTGCAAAATAAGTCACGTCTTGTACTTTAGTAAGATGGCATTTTCTCCATATATTCCCCCATTCCCCAATGTATATTTTTTTTTTAATACCTCTTTTGGGGCGTTTGCGTTGAAAAATGCTTCTTTTTTGGTGTCTTCATTTAAAAAAAAATGGAAAAAACAACAAAAGTGCCCTTCCCCCTAGATTTTGAAAACACATTTCACCCCTTCCCCCTAAATTTTTATGAATTAACGCCACTACCTAATCAAAATTAACCATTTAACCAAGTGACTGGCTTTGCAATCTTACTAAAGCAACTTTACTAAAAACAATCTTTTATTCTTTAAAAGAGTTCACTTGTACCCAAAGAGTGCAAAATGTAAACAACATAGTTGACCTTTTTTTTTGTTGAGTTGTAAAATTCATATCAATTGCTTGAGGAAATAAATAAAAAAACTATGACAACAAAAATAACAAGAGATTTTCTGGAACTATTCAAGGATAGGAGTGACAAATACAATGGTTTTGTGATATTCTTGTTCTGGATTCGAAATAGCCAAATCATTGCAGTGTGAACTAGTAAAAACACTGTATGAAATTTAAATTGATTAGATTCCACTAACAGTAATAAAGGTGAATTTAAAACAGACATAATTTACGACAAATTAGGGTGCCACTACCCAAGAATTGTCCCAAAAGACTAGAGCGTCATTTGTGCTTTACTGAAAACTAAAGAGATTACTTAAATTGATTAGATTTCACAAGGATCAATAAAGCTAAATTTAAAACAAACATGAATTATCACAAATTAGAGTATCGCTGCACATTAAATGTCCCAAAAGACCAGAGTGTCGTTTGTGCTTTACTAAAAACTAAAGAGATTACTTAAATTGATTAGATTTCACAGGGATCAATAAAGCTAAATTTAAAACAAACATAAATTATCACAAATTAGAGTGTCGCTGCACATTAAATGTCCCAAAAGACCAGAGTGTCGTTTGTGCTTTACTAAAAACTAAAGAGGTTACTTAAATTGATTAGATTTCACAGGGATCAATAAAGCTAAATTTAAAACAAAGATAAATTATCACAAATTAGAGTGTCGCTGCACATTAAATGTCCCAAAAGACCAGAGTGTCGTTTGTGCTTTACTGAAAACTAAAGAGATTACTTAAATTGATTAGATTTCACAAGGATCAATAAAGCTAAATTTAAAACAAACATAAAGTATCACAAATTAGAGTGTCGCTGCACATTAAATGTCCCAAAAGACCAGAGTGTCGTTTGTGCTTTACTAAAAGCTAAAGAGATTACTTAAATTGATTAGATTTCACAGAGATCAATAAAGCTAAATTTAAAACAAACATAAATTATCACAAATTAGAGTGTCGCTGCACATTAAATGTCCCAAAAGACCAGAGTGTCGTTTGTGCTTTACTAAAACTAAAGAGGCTTCTTAAATTGATTAGATTTCACAGGGATCAATAAAGCTAAATTTAAAACAAACATAAATTATCACAAATTAGAGTGTCGCTGCACATTAAATGTCCCAAAAGACCAGAGTGTCGTTTGTGCTTTACTGAAAACTAAAGAGATTACTTAAATTGATTAGATTTCACAAGGATCAATAAAGCTAAATTTAAAACAAACATAAATTATCACAAATTAGAGTGTCGCTGCACATTAAATGTCCCAAAAGACCAGAGTGTCGTTTGTGCTTTACTGAAAACTAAAGAGATTAGTTAGATTGATTAGATTTCACAAGGATCAATAAAGCTAAATTTAAAACAAACATAAATTATCACAAATTAGAGTGTCGCTGCACATTAAATGTCCCAAAAGACCAGAGTGTCGTTTGTGCTTTACTAAAAACTAAAGAGATTACTTAAATTGATTAGATTTCACAGAGATCAATAAAGCTAAATTTAAAACAAACATAAATTATCACAAATTAGAGTGTTGCTGCACATTAAATGTCCCAAAAGACCAGAGTGTCATTTGTGCTTTACTGAAAACTAAAGAGATTACTTAAATTGATTAGATTTCACAAGGATCAATAAAGCTAAATTTAAAACAAACATAAATTATCACAAATTAGAGTGTCGCTGCACATTAAATGTCCCAAAAGACCAGAGTGTCGTTTGTGCTCTACTAAAAACTAAAGAGATTACTTAAATTGATTAGATTTCACAGAGATCAATAAAGCTAAATTTAAAACAAACATAAATTATCACAAATTAGAGTGTCGCTGCACATTAAATGTCCCAAAAGACCAGAGTGTCGTTTGTGCTTTACTAAAAACTAAAGAGGCTACTTAAATTGATTAGATTTCACAGGGATCAATAAAGCTAAATTGAAAACAAACATAAATTATCACAAATTAGAGTGTCGCTGCACATTAAATGTCCCAAAAGACCAGAGTGTCGTTTGTGCTTTACTGAAAACTAAAGAGATTACTTAAATTGATTAGATTTCACAAGGATCAATAAAGCTAAATTTAAAACAAACATAAATTATCACAAATTAGAGTGTCGCTGCACATTAAATGTCCCAAAAGACCAGAGTTTCGTTTGTGCTTTACTGAAAACTAAAGAGATTAGTTAGATTGATTAGAGTTCACAAGGATCAATAAAGCTAAATTTAAAAAAAACATAAATTATCACAAATTAGAGTGTCGCTGCACATTAAATGTCCCAAAAGACCAGAGTGTTGTTTGTGCTTTACTGAAAACTAAAGAGATTAGTTAGATTGGTTAGATTTCACAAGGATCAATAAAGCTAAATTTAAAACAAACATAAAGTATCACAAATTAGAGTGTCGCTGCACATTAAATGTCCCAAAAGACCAGAGTGTCGTTTGTGCTTTACTGAAAACTAAAGAGATTAGTTAGATTGATTAGATTTGACAAGGATCAATAAAGCTAAATTTAAAACAAACATAAATTATCAGAAATTAGAGTGTCGCTGCACATTAAATATCCCAAAAGACCAGAGTGTCGTTTGTGCTTTACAGAAAGCTAAAGAGATCACTTAAATTGATTAGATTTCACAAGGATCAATAAAGCTAAATTTAAAACAAACATAAATTATCACAAATTAGAGTGTCGGTGCACATTAAATGTCCCAAAAGACCAGAGTGTCGTTTGTGCTTTACTAAAAACTAAAGAGATTACTTAAATTGATTAGATTTCACAAGGATCAATAAAGCTAAATTTAAAACAAACATAAATTATCACAAATTAGAGTGTCGCTGCACATTAAATGTCCCAAAAGACCAGAGTTTCGTTTGTGCTTTACTGAAAACTAAAGAGATTACTTAAATTGATTAGATTTCACAAGGATCAGTAAAGCTAAATTTAAAACAAACATAAATTATCACAAATTAGAGTGTCGCTGCACATTAAATGTCCCAAAAGACCAGAGTGTCGTTTGTGCTTTACTAAAAACTGAAGAGATTACTTAAATTGATTAGATTTCACAGGGATCAATAAAGCTAAATTTAAAACAACCATAAATTATCACAAATTAGAGTGTCGCTGCACATTAAATGTCCCAAAAGACCAGATTGTCGTTTGTGCTTTACTAAAAACTAAAGAGATTACTTAAATTGATTAGATTTCACAAGGATCAATAAAGCCAAATTTAAAACAAACATAAATTATCACAAATTAGAGTTTCGCTGCACATTAAATGTCCCAAAAGACCAGAGTGTCGTTTGTGCTTTACTAAAAACTAAAGAGATTACTTAAATTGATTAGATTTCACAGGGATCAATAAAGCTAAATTTAAAACAAACATAAATTATCACAAATTAGAGTGTCGCTGCACATTAAATGTCCCAAAAGACCAGAGTGTCGTTTGTGCTTTACTAAAAACTAAAGAGATTACTTAAATTGATTAGATTTCACAAGGATCAATAAAGCTAAATTTAAAACAAACATAAATTATCACAAATTAGAGTGTCGCTGCACATTAAATATCCCAAAAGACCAGAGTGTCGTTTGTGCTTTACTAAAAACTAAAGAGATTACTTAATTGATTAGATTTCACAGGGATCAATAAAGCTAAATTTAAAACAAACATAAATTATCACAAATTAGAGTGTCGCTGCACATTAAATGTCCCAAAAGACCAGAGTGTCGTTTGTGCATTACTAAAAACTAAGAAGATTACTTAAAGTGATTAGATTTCACAGGGATCAATAAAGCTAAATTTAAAACAAACATAAACTATCACAAATTAGAGTGTCGCTGCACATTAAATGTCCCAAAAGACCAGAGTGTCGTTTGTGCTTTACTAAAAACTAAAGAGATTACTTAAATTGTTTAGATTTCACAAGGATCAATAAAGCATAATTTAAAACAAACATAAATTATCACAAATTAGAGTGTCGCTGCACATTAAATGTCCCAAAAGACCAGAGTGTCGTTTGTGCTTTACTAAAAACTAAAGAGATTACTTAAATTGTTTAGATTTCACAAGGATCAATAAAGCTAAATTTAAAACAAACATAAATTATCACAAATTAGAGTGTCGCTGCACATTAAATGTCCCAAAAGACCAGAGTGTCGTTTGTGCTTTACTAAAAACTAAAGAGATTACTTAAATTGATTAGATTTCACAAGGATCAATAAAGCTAAATTTAAAACAAACATAAATTATCACAAATTAGAGTGTCGCTGCACATTAAATGTCCCAAAAGAACAGAGTGTCGTTTGTGCTTTACTGAAAACTAAAGAGATTACTTAAATTGAGTAGATTTCACAAGGATCAATAAAGCTAAATTTAAAACAAACATAAATTATCACAAATTAGAGTGTCGCTGCACATTAAATGTCCCAAAAAACCAGAGTGTCGATTGTGCTTTACTAAAAACTAAAGAGATTACTTAAATTGATTAGATATCACAGGGATCAATAAAGCTAAATTTAAAACAAACATAAATTATCACAAATTAGAGTGTCGCTGCACATTAAATGTCCCAAAAGACCAGAGTGTCGTTTGTGCTTTACTAAAAACTAAAGAGATTACTTAAATTGATTAGATTTCACAAGGATCAATAAAGCTAAATTTAAAACAAACATAAATTGTCACAAATTAGAGTGTCGCTGCACATTAAATGTCCCAAAAGACCAGTGTCGTTTGTGCTTTACTAAAAACTAAAGAGATCACTTAAATTGATTAGATTTCACAGGGATCAATAAAGCTAAATTTAAAACAAACATAAATTATCACAAATTAGAGTGTCGCTGCACATTAAATGTCCCAAAAGACCAGAGTGTCGTTTGTGCTTTACTAAAAACTAAAGAGATTACTTAAGTTGATTAGAGTTCACAAGGATCAATAAAGCTAAATTTAAAACAAACATAAATTATCAGAAAAATTAGAGTGTTGCTGCACATTAAATATCCCAAAAGACCAGAGTGTCGTTTGTGCTTTACTGAAAGCTAAAGAGATCACTTAAATTGATTAGATTTCACAAGGATCAATAAAGCTAAATTTAAAACAAACATAAATTATCACAAATTAGAGTGTCGCTGCACATTAAATGTCCCAAAAGACCAGAGTGTCGTTTGTGCTTTACTAAAAACTAAAGAGATTACTTAAATTGATTAGATTTCACAGGGATCAATAAAGCTAAATTTAAAACAAACATAAATTATCACAAATTAGAGTGTCGCTGCACATTAAATGTCCCAAAAGACCAGAGTGTCGTTTGTGCTTTACTGAAAACTAAAGAAGATTACTTAAATTGAAATTTTTGCAGCCAATTTTTTTTCCTATACATTTTAAAGCAATGGTTAAAAAAAAGCAAGAAGTGACAACAATAATTTGTTTCTATACTAGTAAACCACAGAAAAAGAGCTTATTTTAAAAAAAAGTAAAACGCAAAACATTCGCAAAAAAGTTGAAACGCAAAACGCAAAAAAGTTGAAACGCAAAAACATTCTGTTCTTTTGACTGGCTTGAAATTACATGCAAAAAAAAAAAAAAAAAAAAAAGGATTTCATTTTGTGTTTCTTTTAGTGGCTCAAAATTTGTCATAGCCACAGTGGGTAAAAAGATTGATGTTACTTGTTTTCCCTTTCTTGATATAATTAAGGAAAAAATATGGTGGTCTAAAAACTGTGACGACTAACGTTGTAAGCATAAGCCAATGAATGTAAAATATACTTTTAACACTGAATTGCGGATATCGATCGATCTTTTTTAAACAATTTTGTATTAAAAATGGTTGTTGTGGTTGCTAATTTGTTGCCTAGTCTGGCTACAAGATCGGGTAAATTGTTCATTGATTGTTTGATTACACTGCATTATCGTCTATTAAGTGGCAGTGTAATTTGTTGGGGCTGTGTTCCCTTAACAAAGGAAACCAAAGGGAAAAAGAGGGATATTTTTGTGATGTATTCTCATTTATATTATTTTAGTTTATTTTTGTAATGTAGTTTCGTATGCCAATATTCCTGAAGTATCCCTTAGCGAACCCTAACAGTATCCCTTAAGCGAACCCTAACAGTATCCCTTAAGCGAACCCTAACAGTATCCCTTAAGCGAACCCTAACAGTATCCCTTAAGCGAACCCTAAAAGTATCCCTTAAGAGAACCCTAACAGCATCCCTTAAGTGAACCCTAACAGTATCCCTTAAGCGAACCCTAAAAGTATCCCTTAAGAGAACCCTAACAGCATCCCTTAAGCGAACCCTAACAGTATCCCTTAAGCGAACCCTAAAAGTATCCCTTAAGCGAACCCTAAAAGTATCCCTTAAGCGAACCCTAAAAGTATCCCTTAAGAGAACCCTAACAGCATCCCTTAAGCGAACCCTAACAGTATCCCTTAAGCGAACCCTAACAGTATCCCTTAAGCGAACCCTAAAAGTATCCCTTAAGAGAACCCTAACAGCATCCCTTAAGCGAACCCTAACAGTATCCCTTAAGCGAACCCTAACAGTATCCCTTAAGCGAACCCTAAAAGTATCCCTTAAGAGAACCCTAACAGCATCCCTTAAGTGAACCCTAACAGTATCCCTTAAGCGAACCCTAAAAGTATCCCTTAAGAGAACCCTAACAGCATCCCTTAAGCGAACCCTAACAGTATCCCTTAAGCGAACCCTAACAGTATCCCTTAAGCGAACCCTAAAAGTATCCCTTAAGAGAACCCTAACAGCATCCCTTAAGTGAACCCTAACAGTATCCCTTAAGCGAACCCTAAAAGTATCCCTTAAGAGAACCCTAACAGTATCCCTTAAGCGAACCCTAACAGTATCCCTTAAGCGAACCCTAAAAGTATCCCTTAAGAGAACCCTAACAGCATCCCTTAAGCGAACCCTAACAGTATCCCTTAAGCGAACCCTAACAGTATCCCTTAAGCGAACCCTAAAAGTATCCCTTAAGAGAACCCTAACAGCATCCCTTAAGTGAACCCTAACAGTATCCCTTAAGCGAACCCTAAAAGTATCCCTTAAGAGAACCCTAACAGCATCCCTTAAGCGAACCCTAACAGTATCCCTTAAGCGAACCCTAACAGTATCCCTTAAGCGAACCCTAACAGTATCCCTTAAGCGAACCCTAACAGTATCCCTTAAGCGAACCCTAACAGTATCCCTTAAGCGAACCCTAAAAGTATCCCTTAAGAGAACCCTAACAGTATCCCTTAAGCGAACCCTAACAGTATCCCTTAAGCGAACCCTAACAGTATCCCTTAAGCGAACCCTAACAGTATCCCTTAAGCGAACCCTAACAGTATCCCTTAAGCGAACCCTAACAGTATCCCTTAAGCGAACCCTAACAGTATCCCTTAAGCGAACCCTAAAAGTATCCCTTAAGAGAACCCTAACAGTATCCCTTAAGCGAACCCTAACAGTATCCCTTAAGCGAACCCTAACAGTATCCCTTAAGCGAACCCTAACAGTATCCCTTAAGCGAACCCTAACAGTATCCCTTAAGCGAACCCTAACAGTATCCCTTAAGAGAACCCTAACAGCATCCCTTAAGTGAACCCTAACAGTATCCCTTAAGTGGAGGTCAGAAAAGGGAGCTATACAGGCCCACGTTTTTACTGTTGTTACCATGCCAAATTTGGAGCCAGGAAAAACAATACAAAACCAAATCGGTTCTTTTATTTGAAATTGAAGCCCTTAAAAAGAATGAAAAATTTTGAGTTACAAGACGTTTTGCAAGAAAAATATCTTTCTCTGCTTGCGTTTCAATTGTTTTGCTTCACAGATTACTTGCTTAATTCCTGTGTCGTTGCTAAGTAAAGTCTTTTCATTAAATAAAATAATGAAAAATATAAAAACAATATTCCCGATTAAAGCTAATTAAAGGATTCTGATTTCAGTCATAATTCAATTGTTTTGCCAATTTGCCAATATTGCCATAATTCGATTACGTAGCTCTTAAATGATTTTTTCCCATTCTCCTCTTGACGACTATTGATTGTTGGTATCCCAAATTTTTGTATATAACGGTGTCTGTGTCACTGTTTTTGGTCAAGTAAAGGTACTTCTGTGTTATAGCGCCTATGCGCCTGTTCTTCATCTAAGTAGAACCTGTTTCTCTGACTAATCCTAACGAAATATCACTATGGGCTATATATTTGCACTTTAGGGGGGTGGGGTAAAGTATAACTCGTCTGCATGCTAAATGTGTTAGGTACAATTTTTCTGCATATTCTGAAGTAAGAATTGTTTTCTAACTTTACACTGTCTAAATACATTTCCTTTACTCCCCCCCCCCTAATATGCAAATATATAGCCTAATTTACATATTTCCCCTCTATTCTGTCACTTGTCCTTGTTTGTCTCACGCTGAGCTGAAAGAATTTAATGAAGAAACCGGTTCGACAGTGCGTCAATGGATGAAGAATTTAAAATAGGCGCTATAACATGTAAGTACCCAATTAAAGTCTTTACCTATTGGAGTAATTTTATCCACATATAGAAGTTAATGTGCAAAAATAAGGGCCCGTGAAGGTGCTTTCAGTCTCATGTCTTGACCTTCTTCCTATTTATAAATTTCGAAAGTATTACATGGTTAATGGATACTGGAGTGCTCTTAGAATAAAGGTACATGTAATTGAATACGTAGAGATATTCGATAATTCAAGTCTAGTAGAAACTTGAAGAAGAAAAACGAGTTTTTTTCAGTTTAAAGTAAAGAGCGGCAATGAACTTGAAAAAAAGGTCTAAATTTACAACCAGTCCTAGTCATAAGGAGATCTTACTTCTTACTTCTCAATATGCAAAATTACCGTAGTTAATGTATTTTCCAGGGGGAGCACCTTTATCCTCACTATTTTTCCTGATTTTCCAGTTTTTCAATCACGTTTTTCAATATTTGTATCTTTCTGTTAGATGGCAGTGATGGTGTTTAACTTTCGTATATAGAATATTTGAAAACGGATGAATGCAGGCAAATATGTTTATTTTTCACAATTTTGTTAAAAAAAATTGTACAACAGTGAAAATAGTGACGATAAAGGTGCTTTCCCTTGAAAATATGTTAACTAGGATTATTTTGTATACTAAGAAGTAAGGACTGTTTTATTCACGTGTCTCCTTATGATCAGGACTGGTTGTAAATTTAGACCGAAAAAAAAATATAGAAATTATCATGTGTATGAGGGGAGGGGGTGATGATTATTACACTATTGATCATTACACTAACATTTTGCATTTTACCTTCCTACTTCTATAACAAAGTCACTAACACAAGAACAAGGCGGTAAAAGTTTTTTTTTCTTTCCGGAAAAAGGGCTCTTTTTAGACAAGTTTGCTTTAAACAATAGAATATCTCATTTTCAAGTGTTTTGAAAGACAGTGAGTAAATAAACACTTGCAATTATAACCTACTGTATTTGTTACATTCAATTTCTTTCAGTGAAGCATTAGCCAAACTCTACCGTAAGAAGCGGGGGGTTGAGGGGCATGGTAGCCCCCTTATTTACAGGATCATTTCTTTTTGGTTTAGGTTTTAATGTTGTCATCTACAATTATGAGAACAACTTGTTCCTTTTTTATTTCCAGGAACACAAGTTGCATATTATAGGTACACAAGTTTAAATGGGTATAGGTATGCACTAAAAAAAACCTGAAAATAAAAATAAAAAAAACCCTAGGGAAGGAGGGAGTTGAAGCTGGATAAAAGCAAATTTCTGGTAAGAGCTGAGAACAATAACTTATAACAAAAAAAGGACTTTGCCCACTGTTTCTCAAGAAAAATGAGACAATCGTGTACTCAAAATACTACAGCAACTGCTGCAAAATCTCTGCTAATCCACGATTTAGAACATTATTATTATTATTTATTTGTGACCCACATTATACAAAGGTATAGTACGTGGAGTAACACGAAGAAAAAGCACATAAAATACAATGCAAATCAAAATAGAAATCAAGTAGAAACCAGTTACAGAGTAACACATAAAAAAAAGACACTAAAACAAAGAGAAAAACATAAAAGGAGGGAAAAAAACTCACACAGAATCTAATACAGCAATAATTTAGAGAAATACGTAAGCTGTCTTTATTGTTATTATTATTTAAAGTTTAACCACTCTTTACAATAGTAAAAAACGTGGAGAAACAAAAGAGAAAAAAAAACAAAAAGAAAACAAAGATGAAAAACAACTTACGACTGAAAAAAAACTGATAAGGTGGTGGTGTGGAGAAATACGGATACAAGCGGTATTTGAAGGCTTTCTGTTTAGGACTTCCAATTTTGTTGTAATTGGAAGATATTAATACGAGGTATATTTATACCTCGAAAATCAAATAAATGGCTGTGATTCACTACAAAGCTGAATACTCCAATTCAGTGTCATTGATTTTTTTTTTTTTTTTTCAAAATTACAATTCTTAACTCACAAATATACCTACATATTGTTTTGGTTTGTTTCAATCTGTATTGTAATAATAACTTATTTTTTACCCAGATCATCTATAAAGATGGCACTTATGGAGCATAAAAAAAAGAAGAAAATACACTGCATACATGAGAACTTATGGTTCGTTTACACATTGCGGAAATTCTTGCGGATTTAGCAATCCGTGCGGAAATTCCGTCCGTTTTTGTGCTAGAAAAAATCTCTAGCTTTTCGCAACGTTTTGGTCAAATCAGGACGGAATCTTGGCAACATTTTTAAATGAATAAAATCACGTGTATGGATTATCAAAAACTACACGATCTTATAACTTTGGTTCAAGGCTACCCCAGCTTCTATGATCCTGCGCACCCAGGCTATAAGAAAACTAAGAAAAACGGTGTCATTTGGCTCTATTGCTCAACAGGTTTCAGAAGAGGGTAAGAACAAAGGTCATGCTGTTGCAATAATTTGAAATCTTTGCCTTAAAACGCAGCGTTATTTTAGCCATAGTTCGAACAGAAACGGACGGATTTCCGCATGGATTTCCGCAATGTGTAAACGAACCATTAAAAAGGTTGAAGAGCAGAGATAATAAAGGAAACAAAAACACTCGAGACACAGAAACACATGAAAATGAAACTAAATATATGTGCTATATCTATCCTAAGTTCTCTTTGGAGACAGTGGGATACTGATTAATCCAAAATAAATCTTAAAAAGCAGGAAAGTAAATTTTACTTAACTGTTTTTACTGTTAATTTTGGACAGATTGAGTTGTTTTTTGGGCAGGATTCTCTAAAATATGACAAATAGACGAAACGTTTCAGCCAGTTATAAATTGAGATTTATGTTTATTTATTGCAGGAACTAAAAAAGGCCGTAAACTTTCGGTTCAGTTTGCTAACAAACCGTACTCTCCAGAGCAGAATTTACTTTTGCAAGCCCAAATAAATGGTAAGATTTTTTTTCTTTTTTGTAAGAAGCTGTAGACAATTTTTATCCTTTTTTGATTTTATGACTCTGGATTTACTGGTTTAAATCAGGGGCGGATCCAGGGGGTAAGGGGTGGGTTGAGTGCGTCACGCCCAAGATTTTTCTTGCGCCCTCATTTGTTTTTCTCTTTTTTTTAATAAACTTGTCAATTTGGTCAACTATAGGTGCCCTTGTCACATTGCCCCCCCCCCAGATTTTGCTCTATACCCGCTTTTGGTTTGAATAGATGCATTTAGATTACTTTTTTTATGATAGAAAATACAGATAAAAGTCAGTGCTGCTACAGATAAAAGTCAGATATCAGTGCTGCCTTCTATATTTTTTTCAGTGAAACTTCTTTGCACCCTTTTATCAGGCAATTCCTACTGTATAGCTATGCCCAAAACCTAGATTTACATGGTCCCGCCATTATTTATGACGATTATCCTACAGACGTTGGAATATACAAGTACGATACGTAGTAAGCATCCAGGCACTAATCAGAAGGCTGGGGCTAATCAAGATTCGATGTTGCTCCAATATGAGTATACAGGCGTACTTCCTTAGGGCCTCTGTCTATAAACTACAAAGCAATTTGTCTTTTTATAGCAAAGTATAATCACCTACGGAACAAGTACTGACAAAACCTATCCTCTCCACACAAAAAAAGTGACCCTTTGTCCGCGTCTCCGGAGACGATTCCATACCTATGCGAACCTGGCAACTAAATACCGTAGTTACACAATTCAATACAACTGTCCCGGCCACTCGTCGCCTGAATCACGCTCTAGCATAATTTATTGGCTCGTAGCAAATTACTTCGGCTCGGAGCGATTAAGTAGTACCGCACTTTGTGTCTAGAGGCGCTGAGGTACGCGGGGTCACTTTTGGAGAGTTTTGTCAGTACTTGTTCCGGGTGATTATACTTTGTTTTGTAGCAACCCTGGTAGTACGATGCCAAACTTACCTGTGACTTTTAATGGCAGCTATGAAATTAACCCTAAGTTTTGTTCACTCTGTTTGCTATTTCTAGGCTGATTGAAGCTATTTAGGTAAAACTTGTGGATATATTAAAATCTCCCGTAAATTATTTCAGCCAAATCCATAATTTTTTTTTTTTAATTATTTAACCCTCGGGACTGGTAGTTCCGTTCGAACCATAAATAATTTTGATTTTTTATTATTTTTTACTTTTACCTTTGAAATGACTATGCTACCGGATATCTGATGTCACCCAAGGGAGTCCAGGTAGCTTGTGATCGACTCATATTTCTTTAAAGAACCGTGTCTTGTAATGTAGTTATTTTGTATCTGTTTGACTTATAATCGAACTAAGTTCATGCAATCTGTATAGGATATTCATTATGTGTGTTACGTTCGCATAATCCCTTATTTGACAGAGGTAAAAGATTTATTTATATGAAAACATTGTCAATAAGCTGAGGAGTCCCTTTATGTGTTTTTCACCACCCCTTTGCAAATTTCAGCTTTTTGCAGTCTTTCAAAATCATGCTTCTATGTTACGGGTGTTATTTCTATAGCATAGGGGGGCAACTGTCCCCTTTCCCCACACGCCGCAGTTCCTTCCTCCCCAGACTCCTGTCCCCCCCCCAGCTGAAATTTAGCGTCTTCAAAAATCTTGTCAAAACTAAGATAAGCCTACATAATTCAAGCATCCACAGAAACAGATCAGTTTTCTTGTGTATACATTTGCTTTAATGGTACTATATGGCTCATTTTTCACTGTAATGTTCACTGGAATTGGGAAAATTGGCTCCAATTTTCCCCCTCCCCCTGGGTTTTGACGAAGTTACGCCACTGCTCTATGTGACGCCATCCTAAAGAAGTTTGAGAATCCAATAGATGCTTTTCGCATGTCTTAGCCTATTCCTTTTACTAACCTTTGGGTAAAGTTTGTCTATAGATACAGTTTAGCTAAAGCCCTTGGGCCATAGAAAGACACAAATACAGCTACAAACAAGCCCGAAGAATAAAATACAAGTTAAAATAAAAAAATAGCATTTTTAACCGACAAACAACAACCATTATAACATTCAATTAAAAAAAAAAAAAAATTAATAAACTATCCTCTCAAGCTCAATTACCTATGTACATTTCTCTCTGTCTGTAAAAGGAAAAATTAATAAGCAGCAAAGTTTTGTATGTAGCCTAGGACTATATCCGGGAATTGGGGAGAGGAGGGTTGGGATACAGTTAAACTGGAAATAACTTTAAAAATCAATCAACATAAATAATAACCTATAATGAAGTAAAAACTTCATTGTTGTTTTTGGCCCATGTGAACTATGCACGGTAGTTCGGATCTTTGGTTCTTGTGAGCAGGCTTCGCTCTTCTTAAATATAGACCGACTTTTCCTCCCTCCGCTGGCTATGGTCCGCAGCTCGGACCTTCGGCCCTTGTGCGCTTGTTATCATGACTTGTTATCATGACATTTCCCACTCTGTTCAGATTTTTCGGCACATTGTCATCTTCCAGGTAGGGACTACCCTCTATTAAATTTCAGCTCGATCAGAGAAATATAATATCAAAATAGTTTTGAGCCCCATTCCCCCTCCCATATTTTTTTTTTTTTAAATTAGGAACATCACGGTAAGATTTAAGTCAATCAGCACACCTGCTCCCAATTTTGCGTGCATATTAAATTCGATCGTGGATGGTATTTCTTTTGGATTTTTTTTTTTTTTTACTAAAATAATTAGTTTTTCCAAAATGATTCTGCATTAGTTTTCAACTTTCTAGCTGAATTATTTTAGCTTATTTTTTAGTGGGAACCCTAACTCATAATTAATTATAATTATCTTGCAACTGTATAATTATTATAATTAGTTTTAGATACTGGATAATTATAGTATTATATAAAAAATTTTCATACTTTTCTTAAGTAAAAGATGAAGTTTTATCGAAACTTAAGGCGATTTGGAACTACAAAACGAAAAATGTATATATGCAGAATATTGTATAAGAATCATATTGTATATGGATACAATATCCATATGATTCAATAGCAAACGCTAACCTCTACCAACTAAAAATCTTACGCGTCGACAAACTTAAAATCTAAAAAGATAATTGTGTAATAAAACAAGAAACACCAAAATCTACCACGGATCTCATACTATACCTCTGTGGACCCCCAGGGGTCTGAGGATTATAGTTTGAAAACCACTATTCTAGACCGCATGGATGTATGTAAATATGTATACAAAAACTGATCCCCCCATGTTTCTTATGAATTTATCTTCATACTGTTTGAATTTTCGGTACATTAGTTGAGGCAGTGGTGGATCCAGGATTTTTTTTAGGGGGGGGGGAGGCGCAAAATAGGTTGATCCGATAAACTTGCGTTAGGAGCAAGTTTAATTAACGCAAACTTGCGTTAATTAAGTAAATTACACTACTTTAGACTATGTTAGAGGGGGGGGGGGAGTGCCCCCTTGCCCCCTGGATCCGCCACTTAGTTAAGGAGTGTATTTTAGGTATATAATATTTAAATAAAGGAATAAATATCTTCCAGATGGTGCATAGGGCGTTGACAATTGTCGACTCGTTCCAATTGCCAGATTCTTTTTACGTGGAGTGGTAGCAAGCCTGTCGCCTAACTTTGCGTCAACTGGAATTGAACCTAGTGTATAGCTTGTTAGGCATATACATGTATCTATATGCAACAGACAACTTCGCGGACTTTTTTTATGGCCCTTGCTTCGCTGTAGAAACATCTTAAGGAGCTCAGACCTTTGGTCCTCGCGAATTAGTCATGTCCGCGTCATACACCGCAAATAGGTTACGTGATTTTAATGGAAATTTTGGATTTTTTTTTTTCTACTTTGTTTTACAGAAAAAACTGATCAGCCTGCGTTTCTTACGATGTTGACTACAGTTTACTTCTAAAGAATTTTAATCTTTGGTCCAGTAGTTTAGAAGTACACCTAACATATATATATATATATATATATATATATATATATATATATATATATAATATATATATATATATATATATATATATATATATATATATATATATATATATATATATATATATAATATATATATATATATATATATATATATATATATATATATATATATATATTTAAAGAACATGAAAATTGGAACTTGGAATGTTATGACATTAAAAAATGACTATCGTATCGACATTTTGACTGACGAATTCAGACGATTCGAACTGGATTTATTAGGAATTTCAGAAACTCATATCCCAGGGGTAGGAAGCATGAAATTAGGTGATATAGAATTTGTTTACTCAGGCAGGAAGGATGGGGTACATAGACAGGGAGTAGGGCTCATGATGAATAAGGAAGCTGCTAAGTCTTGTTTAGGCTGGGAAGGTATTAATAATAGAATACTAATTGCTCATTTTATGACAAGAAAGTTCAGGGTATCAGTTATAGTAGTATACGCCCCTGTAGAACCGACTGACGGAGATACTAGTGACTCAGATGAATTTTACATACAGTTACAGGAGCAAATAGACAGGGTCCCAGGTAGAAATATGATGTTATTACTGGGAGATTTTAACGCCTAGGTTGGTAGAAATAGGGATAGATGGTATCCCAGCCTAGGTAAATTTGGTGTAGGAAAAGAAAACAGTAATGGATACAGACTTTTGCAATTTTGTAGGTATAACAATCTAGTTATAACCAATACGGTGTTTGGTCATAAAATGGCTCATAAGTTAACATGGTATTCACGTGATGGTAAGACAGCAAACCTTATTGATTATGTTATAGTAAACTGAAGACTGGCAGGATCAATACAAGATACAAGGGTATATAGGAGTGCTGTTATTGATGTTAAAAGTAAAGATCACCATCTAGTAGTGTCAAGGGTTAATTTAAAGCTGAAATATCGGAAGGGTAACTACCTCCCGGGAAGTTATGATGTTGGTAGACTCCAGGATGAGAATTTGAGAAAAACTTTACAGGAACAGTTGAATACTAAACTTGAGAGTTTAAAATTTGATAATGTAGAAGATGGTTGGAATAACTTTAGAAAAATAATTTGTGAAGTTGCGGAAGGTGTATTAGGGAAGAAAGCTAGAACTGCAGCTAAGAATATTAGTGAAAAAGCTTTATGTTTAATAGAAAGGACAAAGGACTTGTACAAGAATTATCTGAGTGATAGATCGTATGAAAACAAAAGAAATGTAAAGAAAGCGGAGAAAGCATTAAAATATGAACTAAGGAGATGTGAAGTGGAGACCAAGGATAAAATTGCCGAGGATCTGGAAGATGCAGCTAGACGGCATAATAGTAAAATATTGTACTGGCACGTTAACAAATTGAGAGGGAGTAGTCAATCCGGACTTGTCCCAGTTAAAGATAGGAATGGGGTCGCAATTAGCGATAAGGAAAAAACTAAAGAGAGATGGGCCGAACATTTTGAGAAATTGCTTAACCGAGATAGAGTTGCAGGAAAAAATATAGAGGAAAATGAAAAAGTTTGTGATACCTTGGATGTGAAGGAAGATTTGTTTTGTGAGGAGGAATTAGCAACAGTACTAAAAGGGTTAAAGAATAATAAGGCTCCAGGTGCTGATAGGGTGGTAAACGAGTTTCTTAAATATGGTGGCTCTGAGGTTAGAAATAAGTTACTGAAGATTATGAATATGATTTTTGAAAAAGGGGAAGTACCTAACGATTTTAGGAAAACCTTAATTAAGCCACTTTATAAGAAAGGTGATAAAAGTAAGTGTGGTAATTATCGAGGCATTAGTCTGGTCTCTGTAGGTAGTAAATTACTTAGTAATATGATACTTTTTAGACTGAGAGATGCCGTAGACAAAGTTTTAAGAGAAGAGCAGTGTGGTTTTAGAAAAGGTAGAGGATGTGTCGACCAAATTTTCACTCTTAGGCTAATAATCGAGAAGTGCCTGAGTTTTCAAACACCTTTGGTCCTCAGTTTTATAGATTATGAGCAAGCGTTCGATTCTGTTGATAGAAGAGCTTTAGCAAAGGTTTTATCCTTGTGTGGTATACCAGACAAATACATTAAAGTAATTAGTGCTATGTACGAGAATAACACTGCTGCGGTTAAGGTAGGAAATGAGGTTAGCAGCTGGTTTTGTATTAAATCAGGAATTAAGCAGGGTTGTGTTCTATCCCCCTTTATATGGATTATTTTGATGGACTTTGTATTAAGGAGCACAGGAAAGGCAATGGGAGACCACGGAATCAAATGGGGAGGAAAAAGTCTCCTGGACTTGGATTATGCTGATGATTTAAGCATCCTAGATGAAAGTGTGAGCAAAATGAATGAAGTTTTAGAGCTTTTGCGAGTTCAGGGTGCTAGAATTGGTTTGAAAATTAATGTTAGGAAGGCTAAGTCACTAAGGCTAGGAATAAGTGAAGATGAAAAGGTGATGTTGGGTAATGAAAAGATTGATCAGGTGGGCAGCTTCACTTACCTTGGTAGTATTATTAGTAAAGATGGTGGGAGCAGTGAAGATGTTAAATATAGAATAGCCAAGGCTCAGGGTTTTTTTTCACAGTTAAAAAAAGTCTGGAAGAATAGGAAGATAAGTCTGCAAACCAAGATTAGAATATTAGAAGCTACAGTGATGACAGTGGTCAAATATGGCTCTGAAGCATGGACGCTCCGAAAAGCGGACGAAGATTTGCTAGATGTTTTCCAGAGAAATTGCTTAAGGTTTGTTCTGGGTACCCGGCTGACTGACCGTATTTCAAACAATAGGCTATACGAAAAATGTGGTTCAATACCGCTCTCTAGGGCTATAATGAAAGAAAGGTTGAGGTGGCTAGGGCACGTTGTGCGGATGAAGGATGACAGATTGCCGAAGATTGTTCTTTTCGGCCAACCATCTAGGGCTAAAAGGAAAGCAGGTCGTCCCCGTCTGGGGTGGGAGGACGTCATAAAGAAAGATTTAAAGGAAATGGAAACTTCGTGGGCGGGTTTAAAAAGGGAGGCTTTGAATAGGTTGGGGTGGAGGAGGAGCGTGCGTAGCTGTGTTGGCCTCAGGCGGCTTGGTGCTGCGGTGAGCTGTTAGTAGTAGTAGTAGTAGTATATATATATATATATATATATATATATATATATATATATATATATATATATATATATATATATATATTTATATTTATATATATATATATATATATATATATATATATATATATATATATATATATATATATATATATATATATATATATATATATATATATATATATATATATATTATATATATATATATAATATATATATATATATATATATATATATATATATATATATATATATATATATATATATATATATATATATACAATAGTTACCGAAACTCTAAAAAAAGAATTTGGTAAAAATTAATACATCGAAAGAGTCGGCTTTTTATGCTGATTCTGAATGTGCACGGAAAGTAAGGAGCAAAGCTAAAACTTAAACGAACAAAAATTATTCCGTATATGAGGGGAGCTGTCCCTTTCTCAACCACCTGCTCTCTTAGCTAGAATCTAACTTTGTTGTCCCATTCTTTAGGAACGACTGCTGAAACAAGACAGATCATTGATTTCTAATAAGAAGTTTTTTTTAAGACAAGACAAATTTAGACAAATTTATCTTATTTACTAATAATTATAAAATAAAATATATATACACTCAACCGCCCCGGGAAGGCTCGAAAATTCTGATGATAGACGGCTGCAATCCTCTAATTCTCAACTATGAAAAAAAATAAAAAATAAACTCAAATAACAAATAATACCAAAATTAACTGCCCTCTCCCAATAAATTTTGCTTTAAATAACCCAGTGTGCTCAGCCTCCCGAATGCAAGCTGGAATATCATTCCAAATAGCTGGAGCTAAATACCTAATTCCAAAACCTGCACGTGTGGAGTCTCGGTACTCAACAACAAAATTATCTGCCTCTCTAATCGCATACCTGTGGAGCGAACGATTTACACGAAAAAAATCAGTAAAAGCTGTAGGACATAGATCATTCCAACATCGATAAGCAAAAGCAGCAGCTTGATAATCGCGAATCTGACCAATATTAAGCACTCATAATTTCTTAAGATACGACGAGGTATCATTCACATTTTCTACATAATTACCAAGAAGACGTGCAGTTTTATTTTGAAGAATCTGCACTCTTTTAAAATTTGCATAAAAATTACTTGACCAAAGAACACAGCCATAAGAAATATAGGGCGCAGCAATAGTATGGTATAGTAATAGAATAACTGATGATGGTAAAACATGCTTTAATCGGCGCAAAATTCCCTGACCTCTAGCAACTTTAGCTGCAACAAGATCACTATGGGGCCTCCAAGACAAATTACAATCAAGCTGGAAACCCAAATAACGCACTTCATGCACCTGTGACAAAGCCCTACCATTGAAAACTACCTCTCCATCAATACTTGGCTGCTTACCAACTCTTCGAAATATCATAAAATTAGTTTTTTTAACATTTACCGACAAAAGGCTCAAACTTGTAAATACAAAAAAAAGACTTTAAAATCCTATTTACTTTCAACAATAAATCATCAACGAATCGACTAGACACAGTTAGAGCAGTATCATCCGCAAAAGTTGTAATAAAGCACTCAGGTAAGTAGAAACGCATTGAGGCAACATACACAAGGTACAGGAGTGGTCCTAAGACAGACCCCTGGGGTACACCACACTTCACTTGAAAAGTAGAGGAAAAAATACCTTTTAATACAACTTGAAAAGATCTACCGCTCAAAAAACTATCAAACCACTTCAAATAGTTACCATGAACTCCAAGGGATTGAAGACGTTTGAGTAAAATTTTAAAATCCACTCTATCAAACGCTTTTCTAAAATCAATAAAAACAGTCAAAGGAATTTCACCACTTTCAAAGCATTTATTCACAGTATCACAGAGGGAATGCACGGCGTCCAACGTCGAGTGACCTTTCCTAAAACCATACTTAGAATCCCCGTTTTCGTAAGGTAACGCCTTTAATGAACAATTTTTTCAAATAATTTTGAATACAGGGGTAGGATTGATATCGGTCTATAATTTTCAATGTTTAGCTTAGAACCACCCTTGTGAAGGGGGATGACTTTTGCCTTTTTAAGTGCATCAGGGAATTGGCCGGTTTGGAGGGAAAGATTGATTATGTGGACGAGGCATGGCAGTAAATAACACATCACTGATTTAAAAGTCTTAAGATTAATGCCATCTATCCCTGCTGAATTAGATTTGGTTGTTTTCACAACCTTCAGGTATTTCGTCTTCAGTACACGGCTGAAATTCAAAATCACTTCCAATTCCTCTATCATCCACAAATTCATACTCCAGGAAATAATCACTAGAATTCATCAGCCCCTCCGCCTCTAAATTTCGGCCAATACTTGAAAAAAAAACTCAGCAAATCTATTAGCAATAATCGTTTCATCATTAACAGTTTCTCCTTGAATCAGCAGCGAATTGGGTGGAGCTTCTTTCTTCTTTCCGAATACATCATTAATAACCTTCCAAGTTCCTTTAGTATTATCCTTATTTAAACCCAATTGATTCCCAAAATATTCTTTTTTAGCTTTTCTTCTCATCGAGTTCATTTTATTGCGCATTATTTTGAATTCTTACAGTTTTTCGGCACATTCACTATTTAGATAATCTACATATAATTGATTTCTTAAATATGACACTTCAAGAATTTCTGTAGTTATCCAGGGCTTCCTGGGATCATTCTTATGGGGTTTCAAACATTTTATTGGGCAAGTCTTATCATAAATTGGCTGTACAATCCCCATCATGCTGATCAAATGCACCAGAAGCGTCATCTTTCATATCTAAAATTTCATATCTTTCATATCTAAAAGCACTAAAAAACTTTAATGCAGCGAGCAAAGGTTTGAGCAGGGGACAAACCCCCTGATGTGCGGAATAATTTCTGTTCGCCTTAAGTTTTAATGTATATTTGTAGTGCGGCTTTTTCCATGGGGAAAGCCCGTGAAAGAATGCAATTTATAATTCAAATTGATTCAAATTTTCCGCTCTTTACTAAATACTTTAGAGAAGCAACTTTCAAAGCTATTTGTTTCAAGTTATCTTGTCAATAGATTATTTCAGTTAACATGGGCTAGAGGTCGTTCTTTACTATAAACTAGACTACAGCTACTGCTGCAACCATGATGTTATAACCACTCTACACACCCATACACACCTTTCAGTTATGTAATTCTCTTCGTGATCATCTTTTACTAGGTTGCAAGCTACCGCTACAACCCGGATACTCCTCTATTGTCAGACAAGGTTTGTGAAGAGAAGAACTTTTGAAATGTTGACTCGTGTTTCTTTAGTATTAACATTTCATATTTATCACTGTTTTTATTTCAGGTCTACCGGCCAACGTCAACGACATTGAAATGCCCCTTTCTAGCGAAGATTCTACAATCTTCATTCATGTACCAGAAGTAAGTTTTATAGGTTTTTAAATACAGTTGAAACTCTGCTTCTTTCTGTCTTTCTCTTCCCACTCTCTCTGCTTCTTTATGTCTTTCTCTTCCCCCTCTCTCTCTCTGTCTCTTTCATGTCTCTGCGCTCCTTTCCTTACAGTCCTCATTTTTCAAGAAATTCAGTGGTATTACTGAGAGATAGATTAATATTATTTCATCTGTTAGTCCTTAAGATAAGATCCCAGCAAACACCGTTTTCTAGTATTTATATTATACCTATGAAGATTTTACCCCGCAGAGTAGTAGAATCATAATTTTGAGAACATTCTTTGAAGAAGATTTTTACGAGGTGAAAAGTTTTTTTTTGAAAAGGGTTTTCAAAGCTCTATGAGAGGCTCATTTGTGCTCACTATTAAAACTCATTGCTGCGCCAAGCCGCCTGAGACCCACAGAGCTGTCTTGCTCCATCCCCACCGGGTCGAGTTCACCCTAATCAGTTTAAAATTTCACTCTTTATTCCCTCCCACGAAATTTTAATTTCCTTTCTCATGGCCTCCCATGGTCACCCCGTTCGAGGACATCTTGATTTTCGTTTGGACCCAGATGAAGGGCTAAAAAGTACAAATTGTGATTCTACTACTATCTATAGTAAATCACATTGACAGTATTAGCTATTGATTGCTAGGGAAAATTTTAATCAATTACTCAGGACCTATCAAAATTTTGATCAATGTTAATCAATTTGAAAATCAATATAAAAAAGACTAAGTCACTAAGACTAGGAATAAGTAAAGGTGATGAGGTGATGCTGGTAAGGAGAAGATCAATCGAGTGGACAGTTTCACTTACCCAGGTTGTATTATTAGTAAAGAGGGTGGGTGCAGTGAAGATGGTAAAAGTAGAATAGCCAAGGCCAGGGTATTTTTTTATAGTAGAAAAAGGTTTGGAAGAATAGGAAGATAAGTCTGCGAACCAATATTAGAATATTCGAAGCCACAGTAATGACAGTGGTCAAATATGTTTCTGAAGCTTGGATGCTCAGAAAAAAAAGAGAAAGATTTGCTGGATGTTTTCCATAGAGATTGCCTATGGATTGCTTTGGATACCCGACTGATTGACCGGATCTCAAATAGTAAGCTGTTCGAAAAAAGAGGGTCCATCCCTCTTTCTAGGGTTATAATGAGAGAAAGGTTGAGATGACTAGAACAGATTCTGCTGATGAAGGATGACAAACTACTCAAGATCGTCCTTATCGGAAAACCCTCTAGGGTCAAACGAAAATCAGATTGCCCCTAAATGGGGTGGGAGGATGTTTGAAGGAAAGGTTCAAGGGAAATTGGAACTTCTTGGGAGGCTTTAAATAGATTGGGACGGAGGAGGAGCGTGCGTAGCTATGAGGGTCTCAGGCGAATTGGTGCTGTAGTGGGTTGTTAGTAGCAGCAATAGTAGTATCAAAAAGTAATTGACTATTGATGCCTGATCTTCCGAATTTTGCACAGCTGTTTCTACTGTTTATTTTCGGCATATTTTATAGTCAATTCAGCGTTATTATAAACAAAATACAAATTAACTGAACTGTTGGTAACTCCCTTAAAGAAGGATTCTAAAAAATACTCTTAGCTGGGTGGTTGCATAAACTTAACCATTTAGCTAATTAATAGCTAACGGCGAAAGAGAAACAATGGCAATAAATAAAGTAAAGATGAAAAGAGTTTTTTTTTTTTTTTGCTCATACCAATGCGGAAGGACGGTGTGATTAGGCCAAACTTTTTTATTCATAACATACTTGGTGTGAACACACCAATGAGGGTGTGATTACGGGCCGTATCCAGGTATTAGTTCAGGGGAGGGGGTCTCCAATTTTTTTTTTTTTTGGGGGGGGGGTGGGGTTACTAAAATAATGAAGAAGAAGGGGTTTACCTCCCGTGGACTTTGTCTAACGGACTCAAATAATTCTTTTTTACGTGCATTGTTACGACCAATATCCCTTCCTCTCCTCTGGATATGGTTCTGTGGGAAACTGATTGAAGTAGAGAAGATCAAGTGTGTCTGTGGGAATGAAAACAGATGTCATCTATTTATTTTCCAGAAATTAATGATATTAATTATAGAAAAACCCATTTATGGATTATGAGTGGTTTTATTTTCTTTCTTTTTTTTGTGCTTGTTTTACATTGTACTGGAGATAAAGTAACCATTCCTAACAGGGATACCATTGACATATTTGTGTCTATTTTGTTTAAGTGGCCTATGTTTTAGATACTAACCTAGCCCTAATTACTCAACATAATGTGTAAAAACAAGCTTAAAAGCAAAGCTACTGACCTACTCTCTGAAACGTGTGGACCAGACCCAAATAAATTCAGATCTAGAATTAAAATCTAAATTATAATTAATTAAAGTTGAGCTAGATCTAGCTGTTCTATTTCATCTGAATAATGCTGTAACTGGTGTTTGTAATTTTTAATCCCTAACCTTACATACCTGCTAAGATTAATTCCAAGCAGTACGTGACTGGTTGCAATGTTATTACATTGTCTATTCAGTGAGAATAAAGGTAAAAAAATAAACGCTGTACAAACGTCGCATTTAGTTCTGAAGGTCTTATTTGACATTTCCACACGTCTGACTTAGTGGTAGAAAACCGTTTGCAAAGCTGTTCTCAAAGGGAGGATCAGCAGAATAATGTAGATCAGGCGGATCAGTATTTGATTAGATGTACATTGCCCTGCTGATGAACTCTCAGCACATGATTTTTGACGATTATTTCAGAAGTTTTAATGTCAGATACGTTCTTTAGGCTTAATAGAGGCGAAATTATTATAATATTTGACAATATTGTACATTGCAACTGGACCTGACGTTTCCGCCTAACCCAGCATACGAATGAAGCTTCTGAATGAGTCTTCCATGATGGCCGGTCTTGTGCCAATTTTTCCGCGAACTTCAGCCAGCGCTTGTCTCATTTGTGGTCGAATATGCGGAAACCTCCAGCGGGTTCCAGATTAATGAGGCGTTAGTTGGAGCGGCGCAGAACGTGTCCAAGCCAGACGAGCTGAATGACGCTTGAGATTTTTGATGTTGAAACAACGTCAGCGGAAATCATTGTTCAAAGTCCTGACATAATAGCATAAAATTGAACGTAGGCAACGATGAACAGAAACCTCTAGATCACGTCACTGAGGTGCTTTGATAGGCCACGATTCAACCACATAGAATAAGACGGCCTTCACTGTTAACTTATATATGCTTATCTTCAGTCGCAAGGTAATCGCTCGACAGAGCCAGAGGTGTTTGCGGAGCTGAGCAAAAACTGCTTGAACCCTAACGTTGTATACAAACGTCTAAAAGAAGTAGAAATTTCTATAGTAATAAAAGAAAATCTTGCACTGCACCCCTTCGATGAAGGAAGCCCGAGAATTCGAGGTGTTATGGGTGTTTAATTTCTATCAAATACATTTAAATCAGTAAATATTTCGCTAATTAGTTTCTCATGTTTTTTTATTACATACAGAATGTATGTAATATATGGGTATGGTCTTAACAGTAATGTTGAATTTGTTTTGTTTTGTTGTACGGTTTGTGGTGCCGAATAGGATCTACGATTTGTCTTGGTTGTTTCATAATTTATTTAGACCTGTATTATTTTTTAATCTATTTTTGCCACCCCCTCGAACAAGTTTTTCTACTTCTTGGGGTGGCTGTTAATACTGATGCTGTTTTTTTTGGTTTAATAAATATATCTCTTTAAAAAAAAAATTCCAAACTTAAAACTCGTCTTTAAAGTCAGGTTGCACCAGGTAGGTGCAACTATCGCTTGGCGAGATCAGTGGGTTATTTTTGATGGAATAAACCCTACAGGGAGGTATTTTGATGTGCTGATGGTTCCTAATTTACTATGAGTCTTCATTATAGGGCAACTCCATTGATGAAGATGCTTCTTTAGTCGTCGAGCCAAGAAAATCGAAGCGCCGACCTGCTAAAGCTCCCATTGAGGCTAGCCCTCCTAAGCCGAAATCATCAAACAGAGTGAGTCTTCGTTTTTCTCCAAACTACCATGTTGTTATTTAAAAAAAAAAATAGCATCGGAAAAAGTTTAGAAACGAATAAAAATTTCAATTAAGGGGTAAATTTTCCGATTAACTCACTAATGATAGCTAAGAGATAGACATATCTTTAGAATAAAAATTTCATTCTGAACCCAAACATAACACTTATTTGCGTCGGAAATGAACTCTAACCTCTCCGTCCTAATGTGCCATATACCTTCAGTTGTATATATGCACTGAATTCTCCTGTCACTCTTTTCTTCAAACTGATTCAACAGTTTTTCAAAATAATGGAGAATTTATTACATATATACAACTCAGGGTACATATTTGTAAAGGGGGGGGGGGGTTAAACCTTATTTTTGACGCAAATGAATGTTATGTTTCGATTAAGGATGAAATTCTGATTTTAAAGGTATGTCTATCTCTTAGTTATCTCATTAGTTAGATAATGGGAAAATTTATCAGTTAAGGTTTACGCTCTCCGTATAAGTTTTTGGTATGTTATTTTCTGTATTGCTGTGGTTTTTTTTTAGCGCGAGAAAAATAATTGCAGTCGTTTGATAGTTGAGATCGAATTTTAACCATCTCCCGAATTACATTTTGAAATTTGCTTCACATCTTTTTAAATTCAAAAAGGCGTCGAAAATTGACTGAAAATCGTTGAAAAAAGGAGTTTTTTTTCTATTTGTAAGCAGTTTTGATCAGTCCTAAAGTAAAACTTTTAGTAATATCTTAGTTATGGCTCGGTGAATGAACAGATTTGAATTTAAAATTTTGATGATGTAATTACCATGATATCCAGGGGGGGTAGGTTATTTGACCCCCTCTCCCTGAAATATTTTTCTGACTCGTAAAAAATCCTGGATACGAGTTTGTGTAAGTATCTTGTAATTTCGGTGCAAGTTACAGCTGTAGACTTGTGGCAAAATCTTGCGTGAGAGGAAAATTAAAAAAAAAAAAAAAACGAAAGACTATACTATACCAGCATTAATCAAAGTTCAAACATTTCGGTGTCATATCGGTGCTTTTTCAGCAATTTTCCTATAATGCTCAAAGTATTTTCAATTAAAAAAACCGTAGGGACCAGATTTAAAAAATTTAATTTGGTAGATTAATTTGACTTAATTCGGTATTTTATCTGATTATAAAGCATCATTCCAGTTCACATTTAAAAATTCACAATCCCCGCTCCACCCGATTTTGAAACGTTGAATTTTACCTGAACAGGAATTTATGTCGTCAAAGGCATTTGATGACGTCAATTTATGACGTTAATTTGGCATTTCATCGGATTATAAAGCATCATTCCAGTTCACATTTAAAAATTCACAATCCCCGCTCCACCCCATTTTGAAATGTTGAATTTTACCTGAACAGGAATTTATGACGTCAAAAGCTAATGCAATATGACATTTCAGATCTAATGCCTTCTGGGACGTTCAAATTAATTCACAGTTTAGTTTAGAATTTGTGCAAACTCTGCATTTTAATTCAGAAAATTGAGTAAATTTCAAGGAACTTCCCCGCACCCAGCAGAATTAATTTCGTACAAATTATATTGAATGGCTGAATTAATTTTTAATTTTAAGCTTAGGTGATTTTCGGAAATTTCGTTGAAGAAATCGAAAAGTCTTCAAATTTTAGTTTTTTATGAAATATCTGTAGTGATCAGTTAAGTATTTTTATATTGCAGTACATTTTCTGTAAAATTCAAACAATGCCTGAGTGTAACGTGTCGGGGCGAATAAATGCTCCGTCCTATTCTTGGCAAAATTTGATTATTTTTATAGTTGTAACTAGTTACAACTAAAGACTGACATTAAAGCACGCGACGGTCAAAAATTAAAATTGTTTGGGAGAGGTTTTTTTTTTTTGGGGGGGGGGGGGCACCAACATAATTAAAAAGGAGGGGTTTACCTCCCGTGGACTGTGTCCAAATGGCATGAAACAAGAGATTTTTTGAACTATAGGTTTGCAAAAAATTTATGAGTCAAAGATTTTTTGTGGGGTCGGGGGTCGGGTTGAAACTAGCTAACCCTCCCCCAGCTTTTCTTAATAGAAAAAATATACTATTTTAAAATGCTATATACATTTTTCACAAAGCTCCTAAAGTTGGATTTGAAAGAACTACTTACTATTGAATTCGTCTTCTTTCTTTTTATAGTTTACCTTAGTTTACTACTTTACCTTGCTTTACTAGTTTACTTTAACTTACACTTATTTCTTTTCGACACTTAATATTATACAAAATTGCCATTTTGTAGCTTTTAAATAGGTATTGAGGAAATTGAATGCCCTGTTGTTAATGGATGAACAAATAGTCAAAGGAAATTAGGTAGATTAATGGGAGATACAGAGACTATAAAGCTTTTAAGGCTAAAGACTCCTATCTGTCCCAGATTTGAATATTAATTAGAACTGTTTTTTTTTTTACCGCCATTGGTTGTGCGTGGGAACTCTTAATGTCTCAAAAATTGAAGTTTTTATGCAGTATGGTATAGGGTTGTGATTGTAAGTATGATATAGGGTTGTGATTGTAAGTATGATATGGGGCTGTGATTGTATGATATAGGGTTGTGAGCATTATAAAATGAATTTGGAGCCATTTGACTGCTAAAACGCCATCTGGCGTCATTTTGGTTCTCTACCGGCCAAAATTGTTGTGTTATTTGCATGATTTGATTTTCCTTTAGACTTTAGACCATATTCCATTTTGGCGATGTTTTCCCCCTTCTTCTAAAATCAAGTAGATTTTTTTTAAGCTCATAACTTTTGATGAATAACTTTAAACTTGTTGATTAATAAATGTTTGTAATTCCAATTTAAAAAACGAGAATAATTTTGAAGTATTTATTGGTATTAAAAAAAATTGTCTTTAGTCTTACTGCTAGCGTGAGTTGCTCTTTACTTACCGTTTATTAAAGTGAACTCTGATCAGTGAAATTTATCATCTGAATTTGAACAAACACTTTCAAATGGTTGTTCAATGGCGGATGGAACATAGAAAAGCATAGGGAATTATGTAAACACATCTGGAGATGGGAGGGGGGTATGAGCCTGGATCCTTTTCCCCCTGATTAATTATCTGTCACCCTGGCTCGATTGCCCAGACATTACGACATTCCGTAAAAAACGCTTCTTCTGTGCTCATACAACGTATACTGGGGTTTAGACTACGTATGCTCCTGTGGTAATCAGTATTGTTATTCATGGTATATAACTTCTCAATTGTATACATTTTTATTGTGCTATTTTGTGCTTATTTTTAATGGTGCTTATATAGGCACTCTTTGTTCATCGTAGTTATGTGCTTCTTCCGCATTTGGCAGATTAACAGACCGATCAGAATTCCGACCTGTAGCCACTGCTTCATGTCTTTTTTATTATGTTTTAGGCTGTTATTTTGCCAGATACGTCTGATGGTTCAATTGTTGTACCTAAAAGAAGAGGAAGAAGAAAGGTTGTTGCGCCAGAATTCTCACCAGAAGGAACTGAAGCTTTGCAAAAGCTTGTAGAAGGAAATCGGAGAAATAAAAAGAAGCAGAAAGATAAAAAAGATGGGCATTCAGTAAACCAAAACGAACCCAGTGTGCCTGTTGAACAAGTAAGCTATTTGGCTTTTTTTTTAACTGAATTTGTTTAAAATTTATTTAAAAAAACACACACGATTTAATCCAAGAAGAAACAAAGCTCTGACAACAATCTACAAGAAACGTAGCAAATTGTAGAAAAAAGCCAAGACAGATAGCCCGAGTAATTGAGAGGCAACAATGTTTACATGGCTGGAGTAAGTATGACTCTCTTATTGGACAAATGCTTGTGTGTTAGATTCTGATCCGATGATTTTGAATTGAACATCAAGTATTTTGTAGTAGGCATCAAGACATGGCTAATTGTAGAAAAAAGCCAAGACAGATAGTCTGAGTAATTGAGAGGCAAAATGTTTAAATGTTTCAATACTCGCCGGAAGCACATTCCAAACACTCGGTCCCAAATAGCGAACCGTAAATCCTGCCCGAGTGCTCTGCCTATGCTATATGTTCAATTCAAAATGTGTAAAGTTTACTACTTTTTGGATTTTTTCAGATACCCTTTAGCTTAATTTGTTCACTCTGAGAATACGCGTTAAAGGGAGACATGCATTTGTCAGCTTTTTTGGCGTTTTATTTTTAAAGAAACAATTTGTTGAAGCCATATTGAAACGAAGTTCTTCAAGCTATACTTAATAATGTATCTGAGCAGAGGTACCATGTACTCAGGGAATGACTTACTTCGTTTAAGCAGTATGATTGAAAAAAGGGATAATTGATTTTTTTTTTTTTTTTTTTTTTTTTCTCGCGGATCTGTTTTCGCTTAACTTACCTCCTGTGGTGTTCCTGTGCCACGAGAAGGACATGCCAGGACATGCACTAAGAGCTACTAGTCATCCTACCTGTGTTCTACTGCTCTGATATCTTCCAATTTGGGTCAGCTTGCCATGTCAATGTTGAAAGGGTCCCAGTGATAAGTGGGACGTAAGGTGTACTATGGTCAATCCCTTCTGCGGTCTTTGAGTTTGCCATTCTGGGACCTGTCTAGGGACAGATTATAGACAAAGTATGTGCCCAATATGGCGCCACCTTTGATTCTGATCGATGTCTGAAACCATGGGTTGGTCTGAGGTAGAACGGACAATCTGGTTCGTAACTTCATATCCCAGTCGTTATTCAGGACCCTTGGAAGGTGGTTATTTTCGAAGTCAAGAACCAGTCTTTCTTGTTGCTGATTAATTTCCTGCACTAGCTGCTGCAGAAAAGTCATTGCTATTAAATAGCCTCTATTTCAGCTTCACAGAATACCTTTTCGATCACCACACTGGCTTTAGTCGGTTAAAAGTTCCATTGACTTCTGTTCTCAGCTGCACTTACCGCTCGCTTGACCTTGAAATTTCTATTGTGTTGCCGAAGCACCTGAACTCTACGTCCTGCTCGACAATTGACGTTTATCCTTTCTGGGAATAAGAGATACAGCTGAGATACGCATTTTTGACCTTTTTAATACAGATGTGCTTGTTCAAGAGGTTTTCTTTCTCTCGTTATACCCTGAAAAGTAGGGACAATACCCTAAAACCCTAGACACTTTATGAAAAAGTAATGAAGCCATTAGGGAACTTGCAAAAATCTGAAAATTTTGAGTGGCCAGGGGGCCTGAAAGCTTGCCTTTCCGCGTGACTGGTTTAATTAATAATAGAAAGGCAATTATATTGTAAAGCGTTTCGGAATTGAAGGTGTAGGCCTATTCAAAATGGCGCTTTAAAAAAATCCACAAGAAAAACGTTACTTTAGTTCAATACAACCTGTTCATTTTTAATGAAACTTAGTTTAGTTCAATTATAAAGCACCCATGAAAACTGGTTTAACGCTACCTACAAAAGCCTATAGGGGAACTAAGCTTCAGTATTGTATTCCCTTATTGAAATACATGAAATTAAGTACGCAATTCTCGTTTTTAAAACCGTTTTGATGTATGGAGCGTTTATGTTGCTGACATTTTTATCACGCCATTTTCGTTTCGGATTTTGCTATTCACATGTTTTTCAAATTCTAATTTCTAAATTTAAAAAATATTCAATTTAGCTGAAATAGTTTAGCTGAAAATTTGCTTCAAATGTAGATAGATAGACATATGAACACACGATTTAATATATATATATATATATATATATATATATATATATATATATATATATATATATATATATATACGACATTAAAATATATATATATATATATATATATATATATATATATATATATATATATATATATATATATATATATATATATATATATATACGACATTAAAAAATGACTATCGTATCGACATTTTGACTGACGAATTCAGACGATTCGAACTGGATCTATTAGGAGTTTCAGAAACTCATATCCCAGGGGTAGGAAGCATGAAATTAGGTGATATAGAATTTGTTTACTCAGGCAGGAAGGACGGGTTACATAGACAGGGAGTAGGGCTCATGATGAATAAGGAAGCTGCTAAGTCTTGTTTAGGCTGGGAAGGTATTAATAATAGAATACTAATTGCTCATTTTATGACTAGAAAGTTCAAGGTATCAGTTATAGTAGTATACGCCCCTGTAGAACCGACTGATGGAGATACTAATGACTCAGATGAATTTTACTTACAGTTACAGGAGCAAATAGACAAGGTCCCAGGTAGAAATATGATGTTATTGCTGGGAGATTTTAACGCCCAGGTTGGTAGAAATATGGATAGATGGTATCCCAGCTTAGGTAAATTTGGTGTAGGAAAAGAAAACAGTAATGGATACAGACTTTTGCAATTTTGTAGGTATAACAATCTAGTTATAACCAATACGGTGTTTGGTCATAAAATGGCTCATAAGCTAACATGGTATTCACGTGATGGTAAGACAGCAAACCTTATTGATTATGTTATAGTAAATCGAAGACTGGCAGGATCAATACAAGATACTAGGGTATATAGGAGTGCTGTTATTGATGTTAAAAATAAAGATCACCATCTAGTAGTGTCAAGGGTTAATTTAAAGCTGAAATATCGGAAGGGTAATTACCTCCCGGGAAGTTATGATGTTAGTAGACTCCAGGATGAGAATTTGAGAGAAACTTTCCAGGAACAGTTGAATACTAAACTTGAGAGCTTAAAATTTGATAATGTGGAAGATGGTTGGAATAATTTTAGAAAAATAATTTGTGAAGTTGCTGAAGGTGTATTAGGGAAGAAAGCTAGAACTGCAGCTAAGAATATTAGTGAAAAAGCTTTAAGTTTAATAGAAAGGAGAAAGGACTTGTACAAGAATTATCTGAGTGATAGATCACATGAAAACAAAAGAAATGTAAAGAAAGTGGAGAAAGCATTGAAATATGAACTAAGGAGGTGTGAAGTGGAGGCCATGGATAAAATTGCCGAGGATTTAGAAGATGCAGCTAGACGGCATAATAGTAAAATATTGTACTGGCACGTTAACAAATTGAGAGGTAGTAGTCAATCCGGACTTGTCCCAGTTAAAGATAGGAATGGGGTGGCAATTAGCGATAAGACAAAAGCTAAAGCGAGATGGGCCGAACATTTTGAGAATTTGCTTAACCGAGATAGAGTTGCAGGAAAAAATATAGAGGAAAATGAAAAAGTTTGTGATACCTTGGATGTGAAGGAAGATTTGTTTTGTGAGGAGGAATTAGAAACAGTACTAAAAGGATTAAAGAATAATAAGGCTCCAGGTGCTGATAGGGTAGTAAATGAGTTTCTTAAATATGGTGGCTCTGAGGTTAGAAATAAGTTATTGGAGATTATGAATATGATTTTTGAAAAAGGGGAAGTACCTAATGATTTTAGGAAAACCTTAATTAAGCCACTTTATAAGAAAGGTGATAAAAGTGAGTGTGGTAATTATCGAGGCATTAGTCTGGTCTCTGTAGGTAGCAAATTGCTTAGTAATATGATACTTTTTAGACTGAGAGATGCCGTAGACAAAGTTTTAAGAGAAGAGCAGTGCGGTTTTAGAAAAGGTAGAGGATGTGTTGACCAAATTTTCACTCTTAGGTTAATAATTGAGAAGTGCCTAAGTTTTCAAACACCTTTGGTCCTTAGTTTTATAGATTATGAGCAAGCGTTCGATTCTGTTGATAGAGGAGCTTTAGTAAAGGTTTTATCCTTGTATGGTATACCAGACAAATACATTAAAGTGATTAGTGCTATGTACGAGAATAACACTGCTGCGGTTAAGGTAGGAAATGAGGTTAGCAGCTGGTTTTGTATTAAATCAGGAGTTAAGCAGGGTTGTGTTCTATCCCCCTTTATATGGATTATTTTGATGGACTTTGTTTTAAGGAGCACAGGAAAGGCAATGGGAGACCACGGAATCAAATGGGGAGGAAAAAGTCTCCTGGACTTGAATTATGCTGATGATTTAAGCATCCTAGATGAAAGTGTGAGCAAAATGAATGAAGTTTTAGAGGTTTTGCGAGTTCAGGGTGCTAGTATTGGTTTGAAAATTAATGTTAGGAAGACCAAGTCACTAAGGCTAGGAATAAGTGAAGATGAAAAGGTGACGTTGGGTAATGAAAAGATTGATCAGGTGGGCAGTTTCACTTACCTTGGTAGTATTATTAGTAAAGATGGTGGGTGCAGTGAAGATGTTAAAAATAGAATAGCCAAGGCTCAGGGTGTTTTTTCACAGTTAAAAAAAGTCTGGAAGAATAGGAAGATAAGTCTGCAAACCAAGATTAGAATCTTAGAAGCTACAGTGATGACAGTGGTCAAATATGGCTCTGAAGCATGGACGCTCCGAAAAGCGGATGAAGATTTGCTAGATGTTTTCCAGAGAAATTGCTTAAGGATTGTTCTGGGTACCCGACTGACTGACCGTATTTCAAACAATAGGCTATACGAAAAATGTGGTTCAGTACCACTTTCTAGGTCTATAATGAAAGAAAGGTTGAGGTGGTTAGGGCATGTTGTTCGGATGAAGGATGACAGATTGCCGAAGATTGTTCTTTTCGGCCAACCATCTAGGGCTAAACGGAAAGCAGGTCGTCCCCGTCTGGGTTGGGAGGACGTCATAAAGAAAGATTTAAAGGAAATGGGAACTTCGTGGGCGGGTGTAAAAAGGGAGGCTTTGAATAGATTGGGGTGGAGGAGGAGCGTGCGTAGCTGTGTTGGCCTCAGGCGGCTTGGTGCTGCGACGAGTTGTTAGTAGTAGTAGTAGTATATATATATATATATATATATGTATATATATATTGATCTAGAGCGTGTGGTGTAAAGAACTCTTTTTTGGATAAAACCCTGTTTTACATTGTGAGTAATTTCCCAGTGGACACTTACTTGAAGACTTTTTATAATCGGCTTATCTATGGTTTGGTTATTTTGACCGCTGTGATTTCCTCTGGGAACAATTAATGTAGCTCATTGTTGCCGATTGGAAGTTGCCAATAGAAGATTTTATTACGCAAATCTTATAAGCAATTTTCATCCTTTTCTTAAGGTGCGTAGACAGTACCACGTTGTTTTCGGGATGTCGACGGAAATGGAGGACAAATTATTCTTGAATGCTGTGTTGAACTTCGTGAGCCGTAGTATGGAAAGAGGAGAAAAACTGGAGGGAATAGTTGATACAGGCATCGGATTTTTCACACCAGAAGAAATTCTGAAAGCTAAAGAATCGCTCCATCAACTAATGATGGAGCGATCTGAATGACCCTTTTATAATTTCCTTTTGTTTTTTGATTGTTTGTTTTTTGTTGTTCTTTTTTCGCTTTATTTGACGCTAAAGTGTGAATTCGGCCCTTTTGGGCTTGTGATAGCCGTTTTTCAGCAATAAATCTTACCTTATCTTAATGCAGTTTACAACACGCTGTAAAATTCACGCAAAAGATGAAGGGAATTTTACGGACATTTGCAGATGGATTCACCAAGCTCACGCCAAGAAGACCAAATTGCCGACCTTTGTTATTGATTCTCCCTGGTCAGTCCCAGCTACTAGTGAAGCTACTGCAGCAACCGTTGCTATTAAGGTGAATGAATTGTCTCGAGTTATCAAGCACCATTTTGCTATTAATGCCAACAAACCCATCGAATGGCTAGGCGCTTCAAACCAGCCTGATAAGCCCTACTATGCAATCGTCCTGAAAAATCTGACCGAGTCCCTTGATACCCCGAGTGCTAGGAAGAGATTCATAGATTCGGTATGTGCGCATACTAGTGACATATCTGAATTACGGAAAGTCAAATCAGACTGTAAACTAGTGGTTCGTTTGAAAAACACAGCTGAAACCATTGTTGAGTCAATCAAGACCAACCAGCCGCAGGTTTCTGCTGCCACAAAGAGCCCTAACTATATTGGTGTAGTGCAGTGGTCGGCAAAGTGTGGCTCCGGAGCCGCATGCGGCTCTTTGGCCCCTCAAATGCCGCTCCAGCACAAATATTTAAAGTCTTCTTGAAGACTAAAGTTGTTGTATTTTTCCATCTAGCTGCACATCTAACAGGTATTTTTCTCATCAATTTAAAAAAAAAAACTACATTAATAAACCCATCTGGCTCTCTAAATTCTTTTTAATTCTGGTAATGTACATATATGGCTCTTTGGCGAAAAAGTTTGCCGACCACTGGTGTAGTGAAACGAGTCCCCTCTGACGTATCAGCGGATGAGCTAACTGCACTGATCCCCAGAGCTACGAAGTCTGAATAGGTTGGCAGTTCCCGTACGTTCAAAGTATTTTTCAGCTGTCGATCGGATTTGGATAAATTTCTTAAGGACTCTGTGAAGATCTATTACGAAAAACTGCCCACTGAAGAATTCCGTTTCTTACCCCGTCGTTGCTACTCATGCCACAACCAAGGTCACCTAGCTGCCGAGTGCACCAATAGCCCTCTCTGCTCCAGATATGGCGCGTCTGACCAAGTCTCCAAAAAGAACGATGCAGAAACGTGTACTCGTGCTATGCTTTGCGTTTCCTGCAAGAAAGTGGGTCATACCTGCTATAAGCGTGAAGTGTTCGAAAAACCAGCAAAAGGCAACTCATTAACATGATGAATAACGAAATATCTAACATTTCACTACTTTCTTGGAAAATAAACGGAAATTTTTCCGAGCGGTCTCTTGTGGTTGACCAGTTTGTGAATAAATATAATGTGATATGCCTGCAAGAACATTTCATCACAGAAGCTGGCCTAAACCTACTAAATCTCTGGCCATCCTACTCTGTTTTCTTCGTGCCTGCAAAACGTTCATCTCTGCGGGGCCGTCCGTCTGGCGGTATTGCCACGTTGGTTAGCAATCGTGTCGCGTGCGAAGTATACGAGAACAATGACAATTTTCTTGCAACTAGACTAGATAACCTGCTAGTTATAAATGTGTACCTTCCAACTGATTAGCGTGACGACAAATCTGATAGTGCTTTTGCTATAAGTGCTGCCAAACTATCCCGCTGCCTTAAAAAAGCCAAACGCGAGTCCCTTGAGTGCATAATAGTGGTTGACTTTAACTGTAATTTAGAAGTTGATATTAGTGCCCGAAATAGTCGTTGCAGCATTTTAATAGGGATACCTGAGAACCGCTTTACTATTCACCGGAAGAACCAGGACTTTTCGTATATCCACCAATCTGGTTCTACGTCCAATCTAGACCATATTGTTAGCTCTAGTTCTTTGCCAGTATGTGAGGTTCTTGTCCTTCCGAATAGTTTCGCTTCGGATCATTTCCCAGTTCAGTGTATTATCAGTAGGCCTACCTCGTTTTCCGCTGCGAATAATTCGTCGGTATTCACTCAGAGATGGCATGAGGTTCTGGTTTGGCGTAAAATTGATAAAGAAAAGTTTCAAGATTCTTGTTATCTTGTTCTGCTAAATATCCGCGTACCGTTCGACCTACTTATGAAATTCTATCATCGTGATGAAAGAGATGCGCGGCTACGTCTTAATATTTATTACACCGAACTGACCCATGCTCTTCTGTTTGCCGAATCTCAGGGAGTGCCCAAGTCTCGTGCCAGACAAAAAACTCAAGAAAAGGGATGGTCTTCTAACCCTTGGTTACAATTAGCATGCGACCGAGCTACCTTCTGGTACGGGATATGGAAAGAATGTGGTAGACCACACTCAGGAGTAGTTAAAGAGATTAGAGTTACATCTAAGTGTAGATTTGGGAAGGAACTTGCTCGTCACCATGTGCAGTTGAAATCTGAGCTTTCTGAAAAAGTAATTAAAAATCCTAATCTGTTATGGAAAATGTTTGATAAGAAGGAGTCAGCAGGTCCCGAGCCAGATATCCCATCTTTAACATGGATAAACTATTACCTTGATGAGTTTTCAGCCCCAAAATAGGATCTTAACATTTCTGTTCATGAAAAGCTTTAACCCCTCCTGTCATCAATTCCAGATACAGATTTCCTAGTTGCCCAATCACAGATTGCGTCCGCGATCCGACGGTTGAAAAAGAAGAAGTCGGCTGGCATTGACCGTGTATCCGCCCTTCACCTTAGCCATTGCAGCACAAATTTCATGGGGCACCTAACTCTTCTCTTTCAGATGATCTTCACCACTGGACTGGTACCATCGGCATTCAGTACTGGGTCGCTTAGACCAGTCCCGAAGAAAGGAAAAAGTACTTCGGAATGTGCTTCGTTCAGACCGATCACAGTAGCACCAACGCTTTGCAAAATCTTCGATCTTTTCGTCATTGATGAAATCCAGGAAAAATGCTGGATTCCCCCTTTCCAATTTGGGTTCCAGAGGGGTCTTGGTTGCGGCCACGCAATTTCTGCTTTGGCTTCAGTCTTGATTGACGCTGATGAATCAAAGGAGTCCATTGATATAGGTCTACATGACTTCTGCCGTGCCTACGACTCACTTCTCCATGACCAACTCACTCTGGATATGGGAAAGAGAGGTGTACAGAAGGACATCCTACTACCCATTAAAGACATTTACGACCACCTACAGGCTGAACTCCTACTTCCTGGCCATGGTCGAGCCCTCATTGAATATACACCAGACGTGATGCTGTCCTACCGAGGGAGTCCTGTAGTCCCAGTAAAAAGGGGTGCTCGACAAGGATCTGTCACATCTCCTTGTGCCTTTAATAATTGTATTATTGAACCACAGTCTACTATCGAGACTACATGCATAGCTCGTGGCATAGACGTTACAATGATAGCCCACGCCGATGACATTCTGAACCCAAGCTGCACAGTGGCAGGTACAGAGACTACCTTCTCCACACTACAATCAAATTACAGTCACATTGGCCTTGAATTTAACCCGCAGAAGTCGGATATTCTTCTGTTTAACTGGCGCCAAGAAGAGGTCTCGTCTGTGAGGCTGGGAGAACTGTCTGTAGCCCCTGCCCCGAAAATTATTTACCTTGGTTTACCAATTGGAAAGGATCTAAAAACTACCCACTCTTACTTACTTTTTTACTTTTGGCGGGAACCACACGATGAACTGTCCTGCCCGGTACCAAAGGATCTTGGAATGACTTCCGACGACCACTTGGACCTGTCGGCTGCAGCTTCTCCGGCGGTCTTCAGCCAGTCTTTGTCCCATCTCCGACCGTGTCTCCTGAATCCTCCCCACGGTTCCAGGTCCTCCTTGTATTTTTGCCACAGATTCTTCTTTTGTCCTCCTGGTTTACGTTTCCAGGAGGGGGCTGGTTCGCAGACAAGGACATCTCGACATATCGTGCCTTCGGGACGGCACAATGTGTGGCCGAGGAGCTTCAGGCGACGTTTTTTAATGATAAGCGATAGCTCTTCTGATTGGCCACAGCGACTCCTTACTTCACTATAGGAAATCCTGTCCTGTCCCTTAATGCGGAGGATATAACGAAGGCAGCGGTGGTCAAACACATCCAAAGCTCTCGCGTCTTCAGCCTTGATCGGCCATGTCTTGCAAGCATAAAGTAGTACTGCTTGAACAGTTGCAACATAGATTCTGACTTTTGTTTTGGTTGAGATCTCCCGTCTGGTCCATAGTGCTTTTTCTGACTAGTAAAGACTCCCCAGGCTTTTTCTATGCGGGCAGAGATATCCCTTTCAGCTCTGCCATCTGGTGTAATGATAGAGCCAAGATACTTGAATTCCGCGACGTTTTCTATTGGCTCGCCGTCAAGGGCAATCTGGCAAGGAGCGGGTTGGTTGAGAGCCAGTACTTTAGTCTTTGCGCCACTGATGGTCAGTCCAATGCGCTTTGAGACCTCAGAGGTATCGTCGATCTTACCTTGCAAGCTGTCGGCGGTGGTTTCGAGCTCAGCAACGTCGTCTGCGAAGTCCAAATCTGTCAGGGACTGGAGGAAACCAGCTATTTGTCCGAAAACTATTCCGCTATGGTTTCTCATTGCATTATTCATGATCCAGTCTATCGCGTAGTTGGATAATATAGGCGAAAGGGGGCATCCCTGTTTTACCCCAAACTCAACTGTAAACTTAGGGGTGTATTTGCCTGAAACACGGATGCAAGTCTCTGTGTCCTTATAGGCACCTCGGAGTATCTCAATGATATCTTATGGCGTATTGTCTTCAGCCATAATTCTCCATAGCTCCTCTCTGGTGAGAGAATCGAAGGCAGCTACAAAGGCAATGAGAAGGGGTAGACGAAACCTGCTGTACTGCTGAAGGATGAGAAGAATCGTCAATATCTGTTCTGGACAGCCTCTGCCTGTCCAGAAAAACTACCCGCTCCCTTCTTATTGATCATTCCGTAAACGCCTGGCTTTTGCTTACAGTAGAGTAGTTTCATCTAAAATCCGTTTCAACCGTTTAATTCTGGCTCGACTTTATAGCGCAGTATCCCTTCCCCATTTCCTGTATCTAAGCCAGTTTTGGAGAATTTTTCCCGAACCAGAGAAAACTCTCAACTTTCTGAAAGGAAGATCTCAGCGAGTGAAACTGGAGGGATATCTTAGCAGCAATGAGACAAAAGTCACAAGTGGAGTGGTTCAAGGTAGTGTTCTGGGGCCTTTACTATTTAATATTTACATAAATGATCTCCCAAATAACATAGATTCAGAGATACTGCTTTATGCAGATGACACGAAAATCTTTCGCGCAATAACAAGCCTTGAAGATACAGAAATACTACAGCAAGACTTAAACAAAATAGCAGAATGGATGAAAAAATGGAGCATGGAAGTGAATACAGAAAAAAGTTGTCACATTCGGCTAGGCCCAAAACACATTTCTCGGCACTACTGCTTTGAAGGACAACAGATACCTATACAAGAAGAAGCTTGAGACCTGGGAGTGACAATAGACAGTGATATGACTTTCACCAAGCACTACGAGTCAATCATCTCTAAGTCATCACAAGTCTTGGGAATTATTCGAAGAAATTTCTCTCTTACTGACTCAACACTGTTTTCTATACTCTTCAAATCGTTAGTGAGACCAATGATCGAATACGGTCATACAACAACCAGACCATTTTTTCAAAAAGACAGCAATGCAATAGAAAAAATCCAAAGGAGGGCTACTAAATTTGTTCCATCACTTAGAGACTTATCATACCAAGACCGTTCGAAAAAACTGTCGCTCCCAAGCCTCTCATACCGATTTTTGAGAGGAGATCTTATTGAAGTATACAAAATATGCAACAGATACTACGACAACATCCCTCCAGAAGAGATAATAACATTCAAGAATAATAACCTGAGAGGTCACGAGTTTAAGCTAACTGAAGAACGTTTCAGAAGAGATGTTGGGAGATGGGCATTCAGCAACCGCATTGTCTCAGAGTGGAATGCACTACCATCAGACACTGTTAACTCAGATTCAGTCAATGCATTTAAGAACAAAATTGACAAACATTATAGTGATAAAGCATTTGATTATTTAAATTTTTGTAGATAGAGGCGCAAGCCTGTTTTCGCAATATATTATTATTATTATTATTAAAAGAAAGCTCAGATCCGTGTTTTTTAAGTGTGCGAAGTTCTTGTTGCGGCTCCCGCCGTGGACAAGAAATTCGCACCTTGTTAAAAATTTTAAAATTGCGGACCCGATGGCAGCTATAATTGAACAAATTAAACGGTACAACGAGAAAGTTTCTTCCCACCCTTGGTACCGTTTGCTAAGGCAGTAAATCGCTGTCCATTTAATTTTGTTTCCACATCTCTTGTCATATTTAGTCTTTTTGCCGTCTCTTGTCATATTTAGACTAGTTGATTCAGTCCGTTGATTTTGAATTGAAGTTATCAAGTAGTTTATTGTAGGTTAGGTTAGTTGAATTGAAGTTATCAATCATATTGCTTATGTTTCTTCAATACTTAGGAGTTTAAAAAATAAATGTCTTACGTACCTGCATTGCAGTTTATTTATTTATTTATTATAATAAATAAATAATATATATATATATATATATATATATATATATATATATATATATATATATATATATATATTTCAGAGTTTATGTTAGATTTTATTTAACTGTAAGCTCCTCAAGCTCACGGCGGTTGAGCTTGTGGAGTCATACCATTGACATTGACCCTGCCCCTAAGCCAAAGGGTTGGCAATACTAGGACTCAAACCCCCATCCAAAGGATATAGAACTAGGATTTTTATTATAGTTTATTATTTTAAATTTTAAGATAATATCATTGTTATAATATAATAATGAAACTATTTTTCCCTTTAACTCACTTATTTCCAGTGTCGGCCTGTCTAAAACTTTGGTAGACAGCCAACGTATGAAGCTAACAGCCAACACTTGGTGCACTTGTCAGAGGGGCTTACGAGTAGGTATAAGCGAATGAAGTTAACTTTGCTTAAGAATACTCTTCCCTATCTCATATACAAAAACCTCGTCATTCTTGTTGTTGGAGAGTACGAAACCTCTTGGCCATTCTCCCATTAGTATGAGCCAAACTGTGACTCACAGTCTTTATTTCCTATGTGTTTTGGAAACAATATTGAGACCTATATATCCAAAGACTTGCATTTAATTCGCAATCGCACTGGACAAAAGTGATGAGAGAACTGCCTGAAATAAATTTTGAAATCAGGAATTGTCCTTGGTTTTAAACATTTCCTTATTTAAGTACTTGGAAGTGCAACCTCATATAGTGGCGGGATTTATCAAAACAGTGTTGTCAGTGACAGTTTCGACTGAAAAAAAAGACTAAACAATAATATTATGATGAAACATAATTGTATCAATATAACAAAGAAATATTTACGATACTTTTTGTATACTTTTTATATTTTTAGAGGGTTGTGGTGCCAGATAATTCTGATGATTCAATTATTGTACCCAAAAGAAAAGGAAGAAGAAAAGTTGTCGCACCAGAATTCCCCCCTGAAGGAATTGAGGCTTTGAAAAAACTTGCGGAGGAAAATCGGCGGAAAAAAATGAATCAGGAAAATAAAGAAGACGGGTGTTCAACGGATGGAAACGAACCTAATGTGCCTTTTGAAAGAGTAAGCAATTCCGCTGTTCAAATGAAAATCTGCAAGGAACAACTTGTTGCGTTTAGACTCTGGCAATCTTTCCAAGTCTAAAACTTAATGTGTGTATTAAATTACTTACTGAACTTTAGTGGTAACACTAAAATTCAAGTTTGTTAACATTCAAGTTAATGACAAGTTTGTTAATCAGCTGTTTGAAATCATAATATACTGATCTTGTTTCTTTTAAAAATTTTGGGGATCTCCTTTAACTTCGTTTATCCTTTTTGAGAACAACACTTACAAAGGAGATATGCATTTGGAAGCTTATAAAATTAAATCATTTCTAGAGAAAGAGTGGGAAAGCCTTATTTATGGAAAGATGATCTTGGTCCTTGTGATTTAGCTACAGATTTAGAAAGTCAGGTATTTATTTTAGAGATTTTATGTTTATTTTATCAACAAATTCATTTTTCGCAGGGCCTCGTTGGCAATTCTGCAAGATTGAAATACTATAATCTGACTAAATCTCATTTTTGAGAGGAAGTTTATTTTAAATCTAATTTACCGGGAAAAGTTTTTTGTCAATGGGTACAATTAAGGGCAAATTGCCCTCCAATCCAGAGCAGGAAAAGGTATTTGATAGAAAAATTGTGATTGCTGAGGGACATTGTGCTTTTCTCCTCTGTAAGGAGGAGGAAGTGGATATAGACCCTTTTTCCCTGGGAGTGCCTGGTGCTGAATATTAAGAAATATTTACATGGGATTAATTTGCTGCTCCCTGACATTCTAGAAAGTACAAGTTTAACGACAATAGCTCAAGTGGGTGTGTATGTAGATAAATGTTTGGAAAGAAGAAAAAGTTTATTCGATTAGGTTATTTAGATTAGGCATATTTCGCTTTGTATTGGTTTTTGTGTGTATTTATTTTATTTTTCTGTTAGTGATTTCCATTTTTTTTTTTTTTTTTTTTTTTTTTTTTTTTGTGTATATACCCGTGGGCTTCTGAAATACACTTATTTGCCCATGTCTCTATAGATATGTTTTTTCAACAATTTTTTCACCAATTAGTCATTGTATGAACTTTAAACAGTTTTTTGGGAACTTTTTGAGAACTCTGTTGTTGTTGTTGTTTTGAGAATTTATCGAGAGAGAGGGTGGGAACTCTTCTTTCCCAGTTTAAACCATTCGTTTTTTTTTTCTTTTGCAAAACTCGACTATTGAGTTTTGCTTTAAGTGGACAGTTTCTTTTTTATTCGATTTTTGTTTGTTTGCTGAAGAAAGAGAAAAAAGAAAGTCAGAATAATCGGAAAACCGTGTGTGTGCTTCCATTATCACTAATAATGGCAGCACATAAGGAAGCAACCCTACTAGATGGAAGCAAAAAAGGGCAACCCTAGTAGGGTTGCCCTTATTTATGCATGTTTGTGTTTTCTTTTCTGTTGGTGTTTGTTGTAGGTTAATTGTGACAGTGTTTGAATTTTTTGTCGGGGAGAGGGGGGGGGGGGGTTACAGTATTAAGAATTTCCTAGAAAAACATTGGCTTTTAGCTAGGCAGTATTATATAGAAAGCTTCCACCACGTGTGAACTTTTTCTTCTGAATTTAGACCTTTTTTTTATAAATAAAAATGTTCTTTTTCTAAAATGAGCTAGTTTTTATTTATTTTGTACAGTTTTTTTTTTTTTTTTTTTTTTTTTTTTTTTTTTTTTTTTTTTTTTTTTTTTTTTTTTTTTCGAACATTTTCTATTTTCTACCAACTGTGTTTTTGTGTCATTAGCCACGATTCATGGGGGAGGGGTGACTTTTTTTAGAGATTGACCCCCAAATTTGGGTACTTGACACCCTGAAGCTAAGGGCATAGTGAATACAACAGAAAAGCTAGGCAATTTTTTTTTACTGTAGCAGAAGCACCTGGGTGCCCAAAAAATTTTATAGGCTACTAAAATATATTTTTTTCCCTTTTCAGGAAGCTTCTCCAAATCAGCCAGATATAGAAAGAGAAGAGATAAGGAACAGTTCAGACATGGCACAACCCCAGAACCTTCTTTTAATGTCGCTAGCTCAACCAGAAAACACTGATACTGCCGTTACTATTCCACTTCTGCCAGTTGCACCAGAACGTTAGTTTCTGCTTTTATCTTCTTTCCTTCTATTTCTTATGCCTGTTCTCCAACTCCTATTCTCCTCCCTTCTCTTTCTTTCTTTAATTTTTTTTTTTTTTTTTTGCTTTGCTTTCTTGGTAAATCAGACATATTAAGATATATTTGACCATCAAATCTTAATAGCATGGATAAATTGTGATTTACAGAAACTCACAAATTTTGCCAAAGTTACCTTGTAGTATGTGCAGAAACTCACAAATTTTGCAAGTTTTCTTTGTAACACGTGCAGAAACTCACAAATTTTGCCAAAGTTTCCTTTGTAATACGTGCAGAAATTCACTAATTTTGCCAAAGTTACCTTTGTAATATGTGCAGAAACTTATAAATTTTGCCAAAGTTCCCTTTGTAATACGTGCAGAAACTTGCAAATTTCTCCAAAATATCCTTAGCAAGAGCTACTGCCAGAGTCCAACAACATTAAAAAGAAATCGGTAAAGTAAATCACCACCAAGTTGGTGAATAAATCAATTTGGATGAGATAGCACAATTGAGTCAATGATTGCTTTTACGTGAATACTTGAATTCAAAGTTCAACGGTTTTTTATAAGCTAGACTAAGCTTTTAGCTGAGCCCGAAATCTTTTAATTTGCGCTTCTCTGTATAATTTTTGCTTATAATATTGAAATTCAGCTAATATAATTTTGAAGTTTCCTTGGCTGGAGACCAAATAAAGTTCTATAATATTGTGATGAAGATGTCTCAAATCCCGGTGCAGATTTATTTCTACTCAGCCTATATCTATTTATTTATGTTTATGTAGCCTATGTTATATGTAGTCTATATTTGTTTGTTTCTGTATCAGCTATAATTACTGTAAAAAGAGTTTCAACTCTTTTTTTTGCAGAACTCAGATAAAATAATCTTTAACAGGAGATAACAAGCAGCAGAATTACATGAGCCCTTTTCCGACTCGTTCGTCTTGATTGCAAGCGAAAATTGCCGAAAGCTTCTGAGAGAATTTTAGAAAAAGAGTTATTTGGATGCCTAACAAAAAAAGAATTTTATTAGTAAATTTTTCTGAGAATCACTGCTTCTTTAATACTCTGTTGTTTCCTCTGTGAACATTGTTCTATACTAAAGATTTGATCGGACTCTTTTTTTAGGAGCTATGGGTTTTTATCTTTCTTAACATTGGATGTGATCGTCTCTTACTAGGTTCCTAGCTACCGCTGCAACCCGGATTAACAAAAACCAAGTCCTGTCATCATTTCAATTCTTGTATTTATGTCAGGATTGAGAGTAGTACCAACTACCTAGTTTTAGAAAAAAAGACCCCTTTGAACAACTACCTAAGAAAGAATGTTGTTGCTAATTTTCTGTCGCCATGTGAATTCTGGCAGGTAATTCCTGATGAAAGCAGTAATAGCTACGTAATTTTAGGAAAAGATTCTTATGAATGGTTACCTAAGACAGAATGGTGTTACTAGATTTCCCCTCAATTTAATTGTTTTCTCTAGATTTTCCTTCGTTTCCTCTTTTTTCAAATATTTTTTTTGTTTTATCTATAAATGAGTGTTGATAGTGAACTTTTCATTGATTTTACTGGTTGTTTTTATTTTTTTCTTTTTTTTCTTTTTTTTTCTTTTTTTTTATTGGTTGTTGTGTGCTAAGTTCTTACACAAAACTGACATTATCAATCAAAAGCGACCAAATGATGTCATCATGTGTCTCTTGAATGAATGTGAAAATCTCTGGAGGCTTCCAAGAAAGTGTCTGTAAAAAAATGCTTTGAATGTCTATAAAAAAAGCATTGCCAATAGTTTATTTTCTCATAATAGGAAGCATTGTTTACTTTAAACACAATTTTGCTGGCTAGAAAATACATTTTGTCTGATCTGAAACAGAAAGGATATTTCTTATCTAGACCATAAATCAAGAAACGGAATATTTTGCAATATTTTTGGCGAGCCGGTAAAATCACGACGCAAAGCACTGTAGTTTTACTGGCTCACTATTTAAATTGAATAAACAGCAAGAGTAATTTTAATACAATCGTAGGATGATCCAAAGAAGACAGAAATACTGGCACTGTAAATACAGCAAAAATACCAACTCAGTTTCTAGATTAGTGCAAAAAATGAATTTGATAAGCATAATAATGGGTTTAGTGAAAACATTTGATAACAATGACAGAGCGTCTACCTCTATCTTAGATATTTTAGACTCAATAGTTGTAGCAGTTTGAATGTTGATTTCAAATCCAAAGAACTAACTAACTTAAGAAAACAAAAATATCAAACCATCCTAATATTTGCCCTCCGGAAAAGGCTTGA
>CM051267.1:65038201-65310701 GCA_027921565.1 Artemia sinica | reverse complement strand
TACCTCTATTACGAAGGTTGGAGATCTGTTTCCGTACTTGGAAAACTATGGACTGAGTTACAATCAAGACTGCCAACTGAAATGAAGCGGATCATTGAAAATTTTAATGTGAGGGGAATAGCGACTAAAAACTACTTTTTTACTTTGTGGATCAATTTGAGTTTCCACTTTTATCAGTTTCTCATAATCTCTAGGTTAGACGTATCAAAGATAGAATTACTAGTACCATCTAGCATTTTCTAAGGACTGCACAATCACGAATTGCTAGATTATTTCTAAGAATTACATGGTTTTTGTAGTTTGGGTAGTTTTTAAACGAGAGAAATGATTCCTTGTCAATTTGATGAGGAAATATCTTAGAAATGCTTTCCGAATGAAAATTATTGGATAAGCTTTACCTTACTGATATACAATCTCAAATAAATGGTCTTAAATAAGCTCTATGTATGAGAACTCTGAATTTTGTTTCTGAGTATTACCATCTTTTACATTTTTCCTTCCTAAAGTAGGTTAATCATTTTTTTTATATTTAGCGTTTACAGTCATTTTTGTGTTGTTTTGTTTTCTTTTCGTTTTATTATCGTTGGTGCTCCACATTTTTGTTTTTTGATTTTTGTGGGTAAAAAAAAAAAAAAAAAAAAATGCTGTTTTACGCAGGTTGTATTTGAAGATTATAAAGGTTGCTGTACTTAAGCTAAGGCGCCAACATCGCCTTATCACTGTATTTTGAGGTAGTTGTTGTTAGTATTTATTTTTTTATGTTTAGTTTCGTCTCTGGTGCTTTTTTACTTTTTCATTTATTCGATGGGTGTTATGTGGGTTATATTATTATTAGGGGTTTCACGTCTTAAGTAAATATCATTTTTAGACATTATCAAGGAGCATCTTTACTTTACAAGAAATACATTGTGATGACGAATATTGACAGATAACCATTAGCTCAAGTATGTTCTTTCAATATCCCGTCATTACGGGCACTGTTAGAAGGGGGAGTCTAACACCCCCTTAGAAATAAGATCCTACTTAAAAATAATGAGAAATTAATGCTCCGATTTGCATCCTGGGAAAAACAAAGCTTCTGGGGGTATTTACCCGTTCTCTTGAAAAAAGTTGGACAAGAGCCGGCTCTCCAGCCCATTGTAGTATTATTTTTGTGCAACTTGGCCCTGGGAAATTCTCAGGATGTCGCAGATTTGACTTCCACGTATAGCACATTATTCAACACAAAAATAAGCTTTATTTGTAGCGTTTTTAAATAGTTTTTTTCTCCTTTAGACGCTCCAGTAGTCTCTCAGACAGATGATGACGGTTCATCAATCTCTCAAGAATATGTTTCTATAGTAGACGACCAACAACGAAGTAAGCTATTATCGACACCAGGGGTCTCTAAGAACGCATCAAGGCTTTCACATATTGGAAGAAATGGTATGATATGTTCTCTTATTTAGTAGGCTAAGAGACCCGAAAAGTTGACCCGGGTATGTATATATATACCAGTATATATTATATACCAAGTAATACCAGGACACCAGGATATATAATTCGCGAGATTAGGATTTTATAGAGAATCATCCTAGGACACTTGCGAGGAAAGTTCTACGTGAAATTACTCTTTCCTTGCTTGTATCCTTTCGCAATTGGCAAACTTGAAGAAAAAGATGGCTCTGCGTGTAAAATTGAACTTTTTACGGATTTATTGTTATTGATTGTGCTTGAACCAATGGGTAATATGAAAAGTACTGATGTGAAGCATGTTTTCAATGATTATAACAAAAAAATTATAGTCAAGAAATGTAATAATAAGAAATTTAAAATAAAATATAATCAAAAATGCACTATTTTAATGTATTTACATATAGAAATACCCAACTTTTCTGAACATCCAAAGAACATCCAAACACAGCTTTTTCAACATCCAAAGTACTCTATCAACTACTTCAGAGGGGTATTGTCGAAACCTTCTTCTATTAAATGAAAGGAAATGCCAGTATATGCTTTTTTCACGAGTTGGTTCAGTTAATTCTGATGTTTTTTCTCTTTATTTAAATAATGTGGAACTGAAACGGGTACACCAGTTTAGATATCTTGGGATAATTATTGATGAAAATTTGTCGTTCCATGAACATGTTAAAACTCTGTCGGTAAAACTTTCTAGGAATGTTGGGATTATGTGCCGTCTCCGCCATGTTTTTCCGGTTAATATACTTAAATCAATTTACTTTTCCATGCTCCACTCTTTTTCTATATTGTGTTTCTGTGTGGGCTTCAACTTTTCCTTCAGTTTATAAACCCCTTCAAATTTTAAAAAATAAAGCGATAAGAATACTTTTTCAGATTGATATTAGGTCTTCTGTTACTCATCTTTTTGGATCAGCTGGAATTTTTTCTTTTCATCAACTTCATTTCATTGCAATATCCCAGATTTTTCACAATTACGTTTTTGGTCAGTTAGCATCAGATTTCCATGGAATTTTCCATCTTAACTCGCAGCGTCATTCATATCCGACATCACTCAGGTTCAATTTCTCACACGAGTTTAGGCGAACAACTAGTGCAGAATTTAGTTTGAGGTATATTGGTCCGAAGGTGTGGAATTCTATTCCCCTGGATATTAGAGAGTGCGCTGATACCAGCGGTTTCGCAGAATGGTGAGGAAGTTTATCTCTGAGAGTTGACTTTGGTTTTATTTACCTTGTTTGTATTTGGGCAGTTGTCCAAGAGGCTTGTTTTTTTTTGTTTTTTTTTTTTTCATTTAAATTACTAGGGGTGTTTAATAATTTGTTGTAATTTTTAATGCGCTCAATTATGCCACTAGGCATGTGTATTTTGTAGTGTTATGTATATTTCATAAATAAAATATCTATCTATCTATCAACTAAGATGGATACATGAATCGCACATTTCAAAATTTGGCTGTATCTCGTTATTTACAGCTGCTGCCTAAATCTTGCATATACAAATGAAATTAAAGAGCGCCTTATAAATTAGAACAAACAAGTGTTATTACGAGGGGAAGCTGTCCTTCCCTCCCTGTTTTGACTGCAACTTTCTTAATTCTGACTTGCAATCATCATCTACAGGGTATGGTAGTTGAATTGCATAACTACCTCTATAGATGCACAGAAGGGGATGGCTTTTTTCTTTTCTGGCCCTGTTCGGCCCTGGCTTTTCGGCCCTGTTCTACCTGAAACCTTGCGACTCTTTTAGTTCGTCATTTAATTTCTTACATTGAATGATTTATTGTTTTTAACTATTCCTTTCTTATCTTGGCCCCATCCCTTTCCTCCTGCCTGGGCTCTCCAGGCCCGGCTTTTGCGGGAGGGGCAGCATTCTTTAGGGGGGGAATAAAAAGGGTTTTTCCAACCATCATTTTCTAAAGTTTTGTGGTGGAGGAGTCCTTCAAACCAAAATCTGTCTTTCTGTGACTGTGTGTAGATGTGTAGATATATATTTACCTTCTGTGTGATACTACTCAAATGCATTGTAAATAGTCTAGTGTATACGTTATAACACTTTAACGTTGAAGATGTAAAATTGTTTCTAGATATGAAGAGTCAAGTTTGTGTCTCAAAATGATTGTGTCCTAACAATGGTCAAATTCTTGTATTACGGTTTTGAGGATTCCTCTGTTTCTAAGCATAATAAACAAAAAACATAATATGCTATGCTTTTACTTATTAATAAAAAGCTATACAAGAAGTATAAGACCATTTGCCGAAAAAAAAAGAGAAAAGGCCAACAAAATAAGCTGAACTAACAAAAATAATGGTTCTATAGGGTGTATTAAATTTCTGTAAGGTGATCCCGTTGTAACAAAGTATGAACTTGGAAACTACTTGTTAGGTTGTCCAACTTCAGAGACAAAATTATCTTCATTCTTTTCTTTTTCTTCTTGAAGATCGACTAGTCGAATCTCCATTATAGCAACCTTCGAAAAGCATGTCTTCCCGAAAGGGGTGAGGGGATGTCGTAAGAAAAGATTTAAGAGTAATGGAAACTTCTTGGTACGGTGTAAAGAGGGAGGGTTTGATAGATTGGGATGGAGAAGAAGCGTTCGAAGCTCTGTCGATCTCAGGTGGCTTGGTATAATACTGAGTTGTTAGTAGTAGTAGTAGCATCAGTAGCAGTAGATATATAGACACAAACACACACATATATATATATATTATTATTATATATATATATATATATATATATATATATATATATATATATATATATATATATATATATATATATATAATATATATATATATATATATATATATATATATATATATATATATATATATATATATATATATATATATATATATATATATATATATATATATATATATATATATATATATATATATATATATATATATATATATATATATATATATATATATATATATATATATATAATTAGGTTCCTTGACAGGAACCTTAGGATACATAAGTTTTCTTATCAGGAACCTACATCTTTCAGTACTAACAAACGATGGTCTAGTAGACTAGTTTATTTAATCTGGGATAAAAATTCTGAGTGGGCACAATCGAATCATGAAAACATTTAGTATTAAATTGAATAATACTAAATTAATTGAATAATAATAACGAAAGAAACAACAATTTTCTTCTTTTTTTTAATATATATTTTTAAGGCAATACTACTAATGTAAATATTCAGAAGCAATCCATCAGAAGTAATCTAACAGCTGGGAATAATTCTGTTTTTTTATTATTTCTAGAACATTTTCTATTTTATCTTTTTTGAGTGAGTGTCCTTGGAGTCTGTGTGAAGAAGCTATAAAACTCATTAAGTATTTTTTCAAATACGCCGCTTTTCGTTTGCAATCTGTTTCTTGAATTGAGTCCTTGTTTAGAAGCTCTTTTATTGTCTGATTTGCTGAGAGCTTATTTAGATGCTGATTCATACTTTCTATTTGTGCTGAATTTTCAAATTTGGTTAACATCTTAACTATGTTGTTCAAACCATCTTTAATGGCCACATCATTCAAAGTCAAATTGAATTTCAATGCTGTCGATTTTTTAAAGAGAAATTCTTGAATAAACCATAAAGTCCCAGGATCATTAGAAATGAGTACGATTTCATTTTTTCTATAGTCTATGGCTACAAAGTTTCCTGTTAGTACTGAAACGAAATGCAGCGTTGCCACTTCTTCTACAGGGACTTTTTCGGGCACTTCTAGTGAAACATCTTTGAGCCAACTATGAGCTTCACATTGGGTGAAAAGACCACGAATTTGTAGGACACAAAAGGGCCGGTTTGTCATTGGTTCCTGGGTTCGTATATGGAAGGGTAGTATATACAGGGTGATTTCCCTTTTTATTGCGACTTTGGGTGATATGCAAGTTGGTACTATTAGAACCTTTATATTTCCTGTAATTCCCTCTGGGTACGAGTGGAAAAATGCAACAAGAAAGGTGTGTGTTTCCGGATCGATCACATATTTTGAATTTGCTTCATCGTATTCATCATCACTTTGGTAGATTTTTATTGGGCTAAAAGTAAAGACTGATCAAAATGATGACAGAATGAGAAAATGAAGGAGAACAAAGCAAGAGACAAAGCACGAATATTTTAACGCATATGTGATATTGAAGAAAGTGCCCTTTCTATTATAGTATTGTTTTAAGGGTGGTCTTTTTATATTGTTGGGTGGACTTTTATCTATATATTTTTTAATTTTATTTCCGCACTGAGGACGGTTTAGCGGTGGTATTGGTCAAAATATTTGATTTTTCTTTCGTTTTTCAACTTGCTGTGTTTTTACCTCGCTTATTCTTCGTTCTCATACGTTTTTCGCGTTTTTATGCTATCTAATCAGAATACACCCTATTTATGTCTAGAAAGCTTGATTGAGAAAGGAATAATTGCCCAATCATCGGCAAAAGTATTTAAATAAAAAAAAATTGCTAAAAGAATAAACTCTTGACTTACAACACATGTTGCCGCATCTATGCATATATGTCTCAGCCTTACGGCAAGTGAAAAATAGCGGAAGTATTAAGGTTTTTGGGCCAACATTCTCTCTTAATAATCGCATCATTTTTTAAGTAATTGCACTCACCGATGTAATATGATAATACCAAAGAAAAAAACATTCGAATTTATGAAACCGGTGACATAATTTCGTCAAAATTCTGGGGGGGGGAAGTTGGAGTAAGTTTTCCAAAATTAAGCAAAAATTACAGTGAAAACTGAAACTACTACTACTACTACTAACAACTCATCGCAGCACAAGCCGCCTGAGGCCAACACAGCTACGCACGCTCCTCCTCCACCCCAATCTATTCAAAGCCTCCCTTTTTACACCCGCCCACGAAGTTCCCATTTCCTTTAAATCTTTCTTTATGACGTCCTCCCAACCCAGACGGGGACGACCTGCTTTCCGTTTAGCCCTAGATGGTTGGCCGAAAAGAACAATCTTCGGCAATCTGTCATCCTTCATCCGAACAACATGCCCTAACCACCTCAACCTTTCTTTCATTATAGACCTAGAAAGCGGTATTGAACCACATTTTTCGTATAGCCTATTGTTTGAAATACGGTCAGTCAGCCGGGTACCCAGAACAATCCTTAAGCAATTTCTCTGGAAAACATCTAGCAAATCTTCATCCGCTTTTCGGAGCGTCCATGCTTCAGAGCCATATTTGACCACTGTCATCACTGTAGCTTCTAAGATTCTAATCTTGGTTTGCAGACTTATCTTCTTATTCTTCCAGACTTTTTTTAACTGTGAAAAAACACCCTGAGCCTTGGCTATTCTATTTTTAACATCTTCACTGCTCCCACCATCTTTACTAATAATACTACCAAGGTAAGTGAAACTGCCCACCTGATCAATCTTTTCATTACCCAACGTCACCTTTTCATCTTCACTTATTCCTAGCCTTAGTGACTTGGTCTTCCTAACATTAATTTTCAAACCAATACTAGCACCCTGAACTCGCAAAACCTCTAAAACTTCATTCATTTTGCTCACACTTTCATCTAGGATGCTTAAATCATCAGCATAATCCAAGTCCAGGAGACTTTTTCCTCCCCATTTGATTCCGTGGTCTCCCATTGCCTTTCCTGTGCTCCTTAAAACAAAGTCCATCAAAATAATCCATATAAAGGGGGATAGAACACAACCCTGCTTAACTCCTGATTTAATACAAAACCAGCTGCTAACCTCATTTCCTACCTTAACCGCAGCAGTGTTATTCTCGTACATGGCACTAATCACTTTAATGTATTTGTCTGGTATACCATACAAGGATAAAACCTTTACTAAAGCTCCTCTATCAACAGAATCGAACGCTTGCTCATAATCTATAAAACTGAGGACCAAAGGTGTTTGAAAACTTAGGCACTTCTCAATTATTAACCTAAGAGTGAAAATTTGGTCAACACATCCTCTACCTTTTCTAAAACCGCACTGCTCTTCTCTTAAAACTTTGTCTACGGCATCTCTCAGTCTAAAAAGTATCATATTACTAAGCAATTTGCTACCTACAGAGACCAGACTAATGCCTCGATAATTACCACACTCACTTCTATCACCTTTCTTATAAAGTGGCTTAATTAAGGTTTTCCTAAAATCATTAGGTACTTCCCCTTTTTCAAAAATCATATTCATAATCTCCAATAACTTATTTCTAACCTCAGAGCCACCATATTTAAGAAACTCATTTACTACCCTATCAGCACCTGGAGCCTTATTATTCTTTAATCCTTTTAGTACTGTTTCTAATTCCTCCTCACAAAACAAATCTTCCTTCACATCCAAGGTATCACAAACTTTTTCATTTTCCTCTATATTTTTTCCTGCAACTCTATCACGGTTAAGCAAATTCTCAAAATGTTCGGCCCATCTCGCTTTAGCTTTTGTCTTATCGCTAATTGCCACCCCATTCCTATCTTTAACTGGGACAAGTCCGGATTGACTACTACCTCTCAATTTGTTAACGTGCCAGTACAATATTTTACTATTATGCCGTCTAGCTGCATCTTCTAAATCCTCGGCAATTTTATCCATGGCCTCCACTTCACACCTCCTTAGTTCATATTTCAATGCTTTCTCCACTTTCTTTACATTTCTTTTGTTTTCATGTGATCTATCACTCAGATAATTCTTGTACAAGTCCTTTCTCCTTTCTATTAAACTTAAAGCTTTTTCACTAATATTCTTAGCTGCAGTTCTAGCTTTCTTCCCTAATACACCTTCAGCAACTTCACAAATTATTTTTCTAAAATTATTCCAACCATCTTCCACATTATCAAATTTTAAACTCTCAAGTTTAGTATTCAACTGTTCCTGGAAAGTTTCTCTCAAATTCTCATCCTGGAGTCTACTAACATCATAACTTCCCGGGAGGTAATTACCCTTCCTATATTTCAGCTTTAAATTAACCCTTGACACTACTAGATGGTGATCTTTACTTTTAACATCAATAACAGCACTCCTATATACCCTAGTATCTTGTATTGATCCTGCCAGTCTTCGATTTACTATAACATAATCAATAAGGTTTGCTGTCTTACCATCACGTGAATACCATGTTAGCTTATGAGCCATTTTATGACCAAACACCGTATTGGTTATAACTAGATTGTTATACCTACAAAATTGCAAAAGTCTGTATCCATTACTGTTTTCTTTTCCTACACCAAATTTACCTAAGCTGGGATACCATCTATCCTTATTTCTACCAACCTGGGCGTTAAAATCTCCCAGCAATAACATCATATTTCTACCTGGGACCTTGTCTATTTGCTCCTGTAACTGTAAGTAGAATTCATCTGAGTCACTAGTATCTCCATCAGTCGGTTCTACAGGGGCGTATACTACTATAACTGATACCTTGAACTTTCTAGTCATAAAATGAGCAATTAGTATTCTATTATTAATACCTTCCCAGCCTAAACAAGACTTAGCCGCTTCCTTATTCATCATGAGCCCTACTCCCTGTCTATGTAACCCATCCTTCCTGCCTGAGTAAACAAATTCTATATCACCTAATTTCATGCTTCCTACCCCTGGGATATGAGTTTCTGAAACTCCTAATAGATCCAGTTCGAATCGTCTGAATTCGTCAGTCAAAATGTCGATACGATAGTCATTTTTTAATGTCGTAACATTCCAAGTTCCAATTTTCATGTTCTTTAAATCATTGAAATTTTTTTCGCCTCAGGAAAAGCAATGATCCCGGATACCAGTGCAGGACGGGGATCACATATCTTCTCAAGTCTACACCGAAGTGCTTAAGCCGGCTTAGAACCGGACAGCAAGAAGTCCCTGGGACCTCCATGAATGGAGGCTTTGTGCAATCCTGGGCGCATCTTGGTCACAACATGGTTTTCAGCGCTTGGCGATGCTCTTCTATCAACAAGAGTCGAAATCCTGCACAGACAATCTCAAGCCTATTACCTCCGACTCATTATATATTCATGCCTACAAATATTATGCTACTACGGGGAGGCAACCCGTAATAGATAAATTAGCTAGGAAGAGGTTTTTCAGCCCAAAGACGCCCATCAAAACATACCAATCCCAGAAGAATTGTCCATTAGTCAGAATCCCGTGCGAATGCTGTGTCGTTTACTAGGCTATATTGTACCCTTGGTTAACATCTTAACCATGAAACTATTAATTATTAATATGAAACTGTTATTTAACTATTATTATTATTATTATTTAATTATTAACTATAATTATTTAACTATAACAACTGTTAATATGAAGCTATATTAATTACTATAGGCAAAGATATACTAAAGAAAACTGGCTTGTTTCTATCTTGAGTTGTGTAGGCTTTTCTTAATTTGGCAATATTTTCGAAGAAACTAAATTTCAGTGGGGGAGGGGGGTACCGGAGTCTAGGAGGGACAGTTGTCCCCCTACCCCATAGAAAATAACGCCTCTATATGAAACGTTGCAGTTTCAGGTGATAAAAATACAGAGTAAGTCTATTCCTCTTGAGGGCCCCCATTATGGGGTCAAATTGACTCTAGAAACTTTGAGTCAATAATCCTGTTAGATACAGCTAAACATTTGTGAATTGTATATGTGGTGTATTTAAAATGGTTATTAATTTATTTTAATATTAATTTATGCTATTAATTCATACTGGTAGGGTAGTGTTCAATGTTCAATGGGTTTATTAACAAATGAAAAGAATAAATCACACATAATCAAAATACTCAGTCCATTCTTGGACGCCGAGAACCAAAATCATTTCAATTTAGCATAATACGCAGAATGGTCACCGCTCCTAATCTCAGACACAACCATACCCCTCATTTACCAAATAACTTAAACTATTACCTTCCCGTTCCTTATCCTCAGGGGAAACCACCCCGTCATATTTAAAAATCATACATTTGTAATTTAAATTTACTACTTAAATTTTTTTTTTTTTTTTTTTTAACTATTCATTTGTAATGCTATTAAATGATTTTTTACTCTTTTTTTAAATGATGCGAGGGAGCTCCTACCTCTCAGCTCTTCTGGGATCAGGTTCCATATCGTTGCACAAGCTACGTTAAGAGCGAAATCTGATCGCACGGCCGGGGTGAGGGGTAATTGCAGGTTTGATGATGATCGGGTATGCAAATTATGGTGGTCTGAAATAGGTCGAAATAATCTTTTAAACGCAGATAGCAGCTCTCCAGCTAAAAACTTGAACACAAAGGTCAAGCATGATAATTGATGCAGGGACCCTAATGACAAGTACTCTTCATTTTTTCCAATTAATATCAGGCATCGTTGATGAATCGAATTCAGTTTTCGCAGGTGGGATTTAAAAGTTGATTGCCAGATCATTGCACAATACTATAAATGGGGTTTTATAAGAGCGTTGTACAGGAGTACCAACGTTTTCTGCGGGAAAGCGCTTTTCAGTTTTTTATTATTCCAAAATTCCGGGATAGCTTCAACTCTACTGCTTGAATATGATGCACGAATGATAGCTTCTCATCGAGGAGGATCCCTAGGTATTTTGCAAAATGCTTTTCTGGCTGACTAATCACACCTCTGGATGTCTGGATACCACATATCTCCTGATGGACACTTCCAACCCGGGAAAAAAATAGAACGCAAGATTTCTCAACATTAATAACAAGTCGGTTAGCATCCATCCAGAGATACGTCCCCTCCAGAACCTCCCTCAGTTTAGACATGAGCGTTGTCTTATCCGTTTCACAGCAACCAAGCGTGGTGTCATTGGCAAAGGCCACGAGCTCATCATCTTCACCTTCGGACTGGAGGGAGTTTTCATCCTGGCACAAGTTACAGCAGCGAAGATTTGTTCGTGCCGGGTTCAGCACTCGACTCAGATCGTTAACATGGATCAGGAAAAGTAATGGTCCTAATATTGAGCCCTGGGGGACACCGCAGTTAACGAGCACATCGTTTCCAGGATCTTCTCCCAAATAAATCCTGCGGTCCCTCGGATATGATCTGAACCAATCCAGAGCTTCACCTCTTATTCCTATATGTTCCAGTTTCCCGATGAGAATTGAATGGTGCATGCTATCAAATGCTTTCCTTATATCAAGCAGAACCGCTGCAGGTAGTAGACCAGAATCCAAAGCTTTGTTTATCCATAAACTTAACGCCGTTAGTGCATCCTGTGTGGAGTGCCCTGGTCTGAACCCAAACTGGCGATTATTAAGAAACCCTTTCTTCTCCAGAAACTGGAGTAGCTGCTGTTGCATAGGTTTTTCAAAAACTTGAAAAAACTGAGAGGATAGAAATAGGTCTGTAATTAGCCGGGTCAGCTCGAGAACCCCCTTTGTGCAGTGGAATTATTCTAGCTTTCTTTAGCAGTTCTGGGAAACTGCCCTTGTGCAGAGACAAATTTATGAGGTAAGTAAGGGGCTCTATGATTGAAGGGGCAACTGCTTTTAACACTTTGGTATGTACTTGGTCGAACCCAGAAGCCGAATTTCCTCTTAGATTTAGTACGATTAGCAGAATTTCAGATGCAGAGACAGGTGCTATTGCCATGGACTTAGTGCATGCCAGGCCAAGGTAGTCTTTAAAACTCTTCGCGGAATTCCCAACAGAATCTGCTGTTTTTCTGCCCACTTCTGCAAAAAATGTTCCCAATGCATTTGCAACGTTATCTGGTCCTGTTACTGTCTCCTCATTGACAAATAATTTAGATGGAAGCTCAGGTGGGGGGCTGCAGGGACGCAGTATAGAGTTAACAACCTTCCATATTTTCCGAGAATTTTTGCCACTTTCAGCTATTTTCCACTAAAATAATCTCGTTTAGCTTTACGTAAAACTGATCGAAGACATTTTTTATATTGTTCATATTTCTCCAGCGTTGCAATGCATGGGTCATTTGTGTAATCCATCCACAGTTTATTTTTCCTGTTAATACACTGGAGCAGTCCATGACTAATCCAAGGGCTTATGGGTTGATTTTTCCGTCTCGTCTTCCTTGAACGCTTTTCACAACAGCAATCCGTATATATTCTCATGAAAATGTTATGAAATTCCTCAAATCCTGAATTAACATCATCTGTATTCATAACACTTTCCCAGGATGTGCTCTCCAGATTTTGATTAAGAGTTTTCAAGTTCTCGTCATTCAGTTTCCAGGTAGTGAACCCCTGCTTATTCGAAGCATTAGGCTTTGGATATTTATGCTGTATGTTGAAATTTGTAAGCAGATGGAAGTGATCTGAAGTGTCGGATAGCAGAACTGAGGCTGATGTTGGAGGCAGAGTCGAAAAAATGTTGTCAATCAGTGAGGGGGAAGTGGCAGTTACTCGGGTTGGAATCGTCGTCGAGGGGTACATATTCGAAGCAGACATCATACTAATCAGATCTGTCGCACCGGAAGATAGAGGAAGAGTAAGATTGATGTTGAAGTCCCCCATTAAGATAGCTTCATTCCCTTCTTTCTCTAGATAATCCGATATTTGGCTTAAGTTTTCCAAGAATGAAGAAACAGATCCTGCCGGTGGGCGGTATACTTCTCCGACTGTTAATTTCTTCTGTGAAGGTAAACATATTTCCAGAAAAAGTGATTCATAAATTCCTTCTATATTCCGGGTTAATTCTTTGTTAATGCATACCGAGTACTCTTGCCGTGTGTAAATAGCTAAACCTCCTCTCTTCAATGCTGTTCTGTGCAAAAAATGGGAAGTATATCCAGGTATTTCCAGAAGGGTATCTGTTTGTCTTGTTAAAAAGGTTTCGCAAAGTCCGACTACATCTGGCTGCAATTATTGACAAAGAGTCGTTAGATCCGCGAACGATGAGCATAACCCTTGACAGTTCAGTTGAAGAACAGTGAGCTGAGAGTCAGAGCGTCCCGTACTTAAATTACACACTTCTTCATAACGGCTTCTAGAAAATTTACTTTTATCAAATAACGGGGTATCTGATTCATTATTAATTTCTAAATCAAAAATATTTTCTAAATCCAAAAAATTTTCTTCCAACTCTACTAATCTAGCATTACTTTGGCTTGTTGACGAGGAGGCACCCCCGGGAGGATTAGAACAGGAATTCATTTGAGAAGAGCAGTAGACCACTCTGAAGTTTGTAAACCCGAACTTTTCTTATAACTCTGGAAAAGAAAAACAAAGCAAGAACACACAAAAAGGAAAAACATCTCATTGGATAAACAGAAATCAAGAATATGCAAGCGGCAAATTACACATAAACACTCTCTCATGGCGCAGTTATAATACTTTTTAAATTTAAATTATTCATCAATTTTACTACTCTAATTTTACCAATATTCACTCCTAATTACTTCAGTATTATAGCTGCCCCACAAACCTCACAAAATATTAACAAAAAAAAAAGAAAAATTCTAAGCGTCCGAATTAGAATCATTCGCATCGTCCGAGCCAGCGCAGGGAAGCTTGAGCGGATCGTAGCATTCGTCTGGAAACTTCATCCACTGAGCCGTCTTTGATTTCTTGGTTTCTAACCAAAGTTTGATCCCTTTTTGGATCAGACGCGTTTCCACTATTTTCTCACTCGCTACTTTTGAATTTCGTAGCTTATAACCAAGTGATAAAAGTTCTTTACGTTGTTTCACGAGATACAAGTCAACAGATACGCTAAAACCGGTTTTTTTTCAGTTTACCACACTCTTTCATTATTTCTGACCGATCAAAATTTTCAAGGCTAGCGAAAATCGGATCAGCGGGCTTTTTTCGTTGCGCGCTGTTTCACAGTGTTGGACCGCTAGAGCCAGTCGACTCGGCATTTGACGGTTTCTTCGAAATTCTGTATACCACATTCATCCGTATCTCATTCGCGGTAGCTATTCCGAGTTTTGATTCGAAGAAACCAACTACTTTCTGACGGAGATCTTCGCCATCTGAAGATTCTAGACCGTGGATAACAAGATTGTTTCTTCTCGAGTATAGTTCTGATCGAAGAGCGGTCGATTTAACTCTTAAAAGCTCGGATCTGAGCGACCTGTTTTCTGACCGTAGAAGTTTATTTTCCTGCTGGAGCTTTGCAATTTTCTGCAGGACTTCGTTCATTCGGTCATCAAAATGTTGTTTCGTGAGTGCCATAATTCTCGACTATAATGCCACTATGCCCTCAAAAATTTTCAAAAAAACTTGGAGTGATACTTACTCGCAAGGGCCCCTGTATGGTAATAGAACCAACTGTCACTCGGGGCCCGCTTTCAGAAAATGCAGTGTTCGAGAAATCCAAATTTGACGTTTCTCCGACCAGCGTTAGTGAACTATCCAATCAGTAATTATCCAATTTCAAATTTAGCAAAAACTTCAAGGAAAATATCCACTTCTCGCCAAAAGTCTATCACCAACGAATTAATTGATACACATAGGACAGGATTATACGTCACTATAATCCCAAGCCAATTGTTGTTACGAAATTCACTGATTTAATACTGTTCATAAGTTATATAGCCTAGAAATTATTTTCAGTGCAAAATTTGTTACTCGGGTACAAGGCCGTACCCGGGATTTTTTTTCGGGGGGTTTTACTTAAAGATTTTTTCTGGGGGGGGGGGGTTACGCAAAAAACCTCAAAAACGCATAAAAAATTTGTTTATATCAGTTTTTTTATGTTTTACGAGTCAGGCAAACATTTTTTTTTGGGGGGGGGGGGGGGTCAAACCCCTATACCCCCCCCCCCCTGGGTATGGCCTTGCTTGGGTATATCCTGATGTTTCACAGATTTTATTGATCGCTTTATTATTGTTGTGGTAAGCTAGACCTCGTTTTACTGCTGAAAGGTGACAAATTAGCTTGTCCCCAAGAGAGGGCAGGAAGAGATCATAAAAAAAGAACTTAAAGGAAACTGGAACTTTATGAGAGGGGGGTGAAGAGTGAAGCTTTGAACAGATTGGGGTGGAGGAGGAGTGCTCTGCTCTGTGAACCTCAAGCGGTTTGGTGCTGCAGTGAATTTTTTGTACTAGTAGTATTAGATTCGTTCCCATAGCAGGAACGTTAACTATTACTTTATTTACTTTTTTTACTCTATTTACTTTATTTAACGGACGTTAATGTTAACTATTATTTACTTTATTAATTATAAAGATTTTATGGCCAAAAATTTAGCTATATAATGCTCATGCATGTCAAAACGTTACGTTTTTAAGTCATGTAAAGAGAAGTGGAAATATGAAATTGCAAAATGAGTGCGATATTTTTCGAATGTTACAAAACTGTTTATTTTTTTCGGATATCTTATGTCTTCTAAAGGTGTATAATTCCCTCGCCGTTTCTCTGTGGGTGCCCACAATTATTTGGTGCGGTATCTGCCAGATACAGTTATGAATTAGACACCTGTAAAATGTGTAAAAATATCATACAAAATGAGCTTTAGCAAAATTCCCTCTAACGATGCTGTATTTGCTATGTTTAGGGTAGATAACTTTGCAATTTAGAATACTCTACAGCCAAGGCCGTATCCAGAGGAGGATAGGGGTTTTGACCCCCCCCCTCTCCGTCCCGAAATATTTGCCTGACTCGTAAAGACGTAACAAAAATGAATATAAACTCATTTTTGGTCTTGTACCCCCCCCCCCCTCGGCTACAGTAAAATTTAATGCGTTTTCGAAGTTTTTTTGTACCCCCCCCCCCCCCCCCCCCCCCGTGGCTACAGCAAAATCGAATATTGGGACTAGAAGTACTGAAGACTACTGACCTTTCAGAAAACAGAACGATACTTTCTACCATTACGGTACCGTGAATAACTGTCTTAAGTCTTAAATGTCCTTTATCCAGAATTGTGTTGCAATCAAAATCATAATTATTTTCCTTCTCGCCACTGAGTGTATCATTTTGTCTTGGTATATTGTTGCGTTTATCAGACGATTTCAGGTTTTCTAGGCGCAATTGCAGTTCAAGCTCTTCAATCTCAGATTTCAAAACTCCTAGTTTGTTCCGTGCAGATTTTGTCCGAAACCGTTGTTTGCTCCGCCATTTCAGCTTTATCACGCTGGCATAATCCGAATATACGACCTGAAAGGGTTGCCACAACGATTTCGGGCAGATCTACGTATGATAAGATCCCACCTTGGATTGACCCAATTCTTTCCCCGCAGCTGATGGTATATAGTAGAGTCGGTGTATCTGTCGTTGTCTTTTCAAAAGAAAGAATCTCGATAGTTCCGTCGTCTCGTCCAACTATAATTTCTGAATTGATGCTGTTAGTCAAATTGTAGCAGCTAATTGCAGATATCCCTGACTGACTGTTATCTGTGATCCTAGGAATAGAAAAAAGAGTCGTTGATACTCTCTATTTACAAATTTATGCTTCATCTTTATGGACAGATAAAGAGATTTTGGTCTTTCCATTATTAAGAATAAATGTATGCTTCCCTTAACACTTTGTGCTAATACGATTATATTTTATTTTACAAAAGAAAAAGGAGCTATAAAAAAGAAAAAAACACGAAAACAAAGAAGCAAGTGCGGTACTTACGTGTTATAGCGACCACACTCAAGAAGTGAAGTTAGGTTAATCCTAATGAAACATACCAAAATGTGCGAAAAATTAAGCAAGAAAAACGAGTTTTAATTTTTATAAAGCAGTGAATACAATAAAATAAACACTTAATTAAACAAAAATACTCCGAATATTTCGGCCCCACGTCCGGGAGCCTTTCTCAACGGAAAAAAAAAGAAAAGAAAAAATGAAACAAAAAATGTTCTTTTTAAAAACCTGAACTTACATCAAAATAAAAAAAAATAACAAAAGAAAAATATAAATAAATAGGAAACAAAACTCACATATTAAATAAACACTTCCATTCACTGGCGTATAAACAAAATATGTAAGTTAAGGTTTTTAAAAAGAACATTTTTTTGTTTCATTTTTTTCTTTTCTTTTTTTTTCCGTTGAGAAAGGCTCCCGGACGTGGGGCCGAAATATTCGAAGTATTTTTGTTTAATTAAGTGTTTATTTTATTGTATTCACTACTTTATAAAAATTAAAACCCGTTTTTTTTTTGCTTAATTTTTTTTTAATGGAAAAGCAGTGTGGTCTAAGAAATTATTTACCAAAATGTGACGAAAATATAATACTTTAGTAACAAAATTAAGGAAACTACAACGGAAAATTATGGAAAGCAGGCCGCCCAGAACGTATATATTAAATATCTAACCATCTCTATATATTAAATATATAATTAAAATATATCTGCATAGATACCGTTTATCTCGCTCAGGCTAAGCTGATTATCTCAGAGTAATACTTCAGTAGTAAAGTAGCAGTTTTGTCTAACAAATCCTTCTGGTCATTTTACTGATGACATGCATTTAAGGAACCCCCTTTTCCATCCTTTTTAGAGTTTAGATCGTTTGTTGATCTCCAACTGACACAACTAGGAACACTCGGCACCTTGCCAAGATTCCGAAACCCTTCTCCCCTTCTTTCTCCAACCTGTAAGCCGGGTCGCAGCTACACATGTTTAAGTATACATCAAGACCCGAACCTTATATATGCGCAAAATTTTAGAAATTTCGAGAAAAAGAAAATGAGGAATATTGCCAATCAAAGCTATCACGAAATTTTAAATTAAAAGCTAAAAAAAAACTTTTTGTAAATTAATAAAAAACTAGTTTTTCCAACCGAAAGTAAGGAGCAACATTAAAAATAAACGAATAGAAATGTTTCTGTATATGACGGGTGCTTCCCCCTTCCTCAACCCTCGCTCTTTACGCTAAAGACTTAAAGTTCTTTAAAACACTTCTCATTCAAATTCAATTCTGACAAAAAGTCAAACTTAAGTGTAAAGAGCAGGAGTTGAGGAAATTTCTGACTGTATCTCAAATCATGCCAGGAGATACCCTTCCTCCTTCCCCATGTAAAATTCCCCGGGAAAACTCCCCCCGGAAACTTTTCTCTCCACATAAAAATTCCCCCGTGGAAAATCCCTCCGGCAGAATCCCCCCTCCCGAAAAAAAATGTGTATTTCCCAATAACAAATACTATATGTTAAGGTTATATCCAGGGGATTAAGGCTATATGCCCTTGCTATATTTGAACGAAGTTCAATTTGTGCAACTTACAGCCCTTTCCCCAGAGACTATAGGAGGTCATGTCATCCCCGAAGGCATAGTTATTTGGCCTTTCAACTATGCTGATTCAAATGGCTATCTAAAAATTTTGATCAGATTTCTTTGAGAAAAAGTGGGCGTGGGAGGGGGGCTACATGCCTTCCAATCTTTTGGTCACTTAAAAAGGGCACTAGAATTTCATTTCCATTTGAATGAGCCCTCTGTCGATCTTCTGGGACCGTTGGTTCAATACAATTGCCCCTGGAAGAACCCGCCTCCCCTAAAAAAAAAAACACGTATCCGTGATCTTTCTTCTGGCAAAAAAAAAGAAATTTTACATTTGCGTAAAGAGGGTTTTGAAACCTCTACAGTAGGGCTCTTTATATGTTTGATCTGATGGTGTGATTATCATTAAGATTCTTTGAACTTTGTGTGTGTTTTACATTTTTTACATTTGTGTGTGTTTGTGTCTGGGTAACATTAAACGTAATGAATTTTATGTGTTTGGAATCAGCATAAAAATTCAATTCTTTTGATGTATCTATTAATATCAAAAATTTGTTCTGTTTTTTGGAGTTCCGGTTACTATTTGGCCGAATCGCTCCTTACTTACAGTTTGTTACCACGTACTGTTTGCTGTTAAGTTTTCACATCCACATAACATCCCTAAAATTGTAATTATGAATTATTTAATGTGCTTAATCGGTTGGTGGAAATAGCTAAATCTCAGCTATCGGGTAACATCAAAATTGTCTTCTTACATTTAAGTATTAGTAATGTAAGAGTGCAGAAAAATGGTGTATAAATCTTGCAAACAGAGCATGAACCTTAATGCTTAAAAAAAGAGCAATAATGCAAATAGATGCTCACCTTGGGTCTAGGCACCAGGTTAAAGTGCCTCTTATCCTACTAAACTGGAATAATCCCAATGTTCCATCTTTCATTCCGCAGAGAACCTCCTCCCCTGTTTCACCTCCGTCATTGTTGAGTAGATGAAGCACACACGGCACCGCAGGACATTCCAATTTATCTCTTATTTTTGAATCCTTTATTGAACATAGTGTCCTATCTTGGCAAGCCAGAATGGATAGTAATGAAGGTAGCTTTGAAAGGGGAAGGATTAAGGCATCGTTGATGGTGTCGCCAAGGACGACGTAGTTCATGTCTCGACAGTCGTGATAATGATTGTAGATATTTCCGCTACAGACGACTAGGTCAGCACCTGGAAATAATTTCTGGTGTGATGTAAACTATTAGGTATTGACAGGAGGTAAGTTATGTTTTGGAAGCCGGACTTCCTTCCGTCCGGTGAAAAAAATACTCTCGTATAGGCGAGTATTTGGTTCGTTTCAGGTTCGGATCAGAGTTGACAACTCGTTTTTCTGGCCATTAGAGTTTTGCTGAAATTGAACTTAAACTTCCTAGTTTAAAGATCTGTTATTAATCGTTATAGAAGATACCGTTGCAAGGTCGTGTCCAGGGGGTGGGGGCTACGGCGTGGGCCCCCCTGGCAATGTTTGTCCGACTCGCAAAGGCGTAACAAAAATGTATATACACAAATTTTGATGCCTTTTAATTTTTTTTTTTTTTGTAACCTTCCCTCCTGAAAAATACTCGCTCCCCCTAAAAAAGAACTGGATGTACGCTTTACTGTTGTTACGCTTTTTCAGAAACTTTTTTAGTAGTTGTATGGAGAGATATTTGAGAGTGTCGTTGTTAGTCCTGTAGAAATACGGTTTTGACCTGGCATTTGAGCAACAGAAATGTTTTGGCACTAGGCGAGGTTAGAAGGGGTAAAAACACTATTTATGGTATTATGCTAATATAATGCGTATTGAAAAAAAATGGGGGAATGGGGTACTTAGTGATAAAGTTTTCCAATCCCGATGTCATTTTTGGTTTCTCCGGTCTTGAACTAATAGGAAACTACGTTTCAATTATATTTTTTCAGTTACATATTATATTATTATGAAACCACAAATGGTGTTTTTACCCCTTCTGACCTCGCCTAGGATGGAAATGGGGTAGCAAGTGATGAAATTTTCAATTCTGATGTCATTTTCCGTCTCCTCGTGCTTGAATAAATAGTAAACGACATTTCAGTCCACCAAATACTGCAAAAATTTAGATTCGGATTTTTCATCCCCCTCTCACTTTGCTTGGGTGGAAATGGGGCACTAAATGATGGAATTTTCAAATTCTGATGTCATTCGTGGCTCTGACAGGAGCAGAGTTTCCCTTCGACAGACGGACTTCATGTCGCCCGATGAAAAACATGTCTTCATATAAGCGAATATTTAATTTCTTTTTCTTTTCAGATCGAAGTCGAAAAATTCGTTTTTTTGGTCCGTAATTTGTTCTTTTTTTTAATCATTAAACCTTCCTCTTTGAAGGATATACTATAAAATTTACAATACTAATAAAATATTGTTTATAAATAAAGAGACTTTTCATGCAATTATGGGGATTTTACTTTCAATCACACCAAATTTACCGTCTTCTATCAGAAGGCTATTACTAATACTCAAAAAACAAAGTCCTTATAACAGGAATACTTGGGCTGTTGTCGGACATTCGGTCTTACTGAATTCGAATGTTGTAGCTTCTTTTTTCAGTGAAAATTTAGGAACAATTTATATTTATGTAAAATTAGTTGCAAAAATTATCAGCTCGAATTTTTCTGCTAAAGAAAAAAAAGGTCAACTGTCATGTTTTTTTCTAGACCAAGCGGTTACTTTCTTAGTTTAGGTGACTTTTCCAGTGCGGCTGAACTTGCCATGACGGTTGAGGAATAGTGGGGTCTTTATGTTATCCTAAAAAGTAGAACTATCGTAGGATTAAAGTTCTTATCGGGCTATTTTATGGGACTGCTAACTACTTAATGATTATTACCTAATCAGAATCCGAATTTCGCAAGCCAAATCTTTTATTTACCAAAAATCTGGAATCTAGCAGGAAAATTGTCAGTTGGTAATCCTGTTTGTATACAGGACATGAAAACGCTTTGTCGACATATTTATCTGTTTTTTTTTTTCAGGTCTTTTCTTTAACCACACAGGAGGAATTTGGGGCATAAGGCCTAGAAATCTGAGCTGAAACATGGGGGAAGGGGCACGAATAAGGAATAACATATTATTTACTGCTCTTTATTTTTGCTATTATATTTTATATTTAAATGCGTTTGCCCATGGGGTGTGATTCTAAAAATAAGAGGTTTTTGCGTTGTGGATGATATTTTTAAACTCTCTGCCAGAAATTTTCACATTTCATTTTACAAATCTCACGTGTATATATAATGTGTCAAAGGTAATTATTCGATGAGAAAAAAAAACTGTCTCCCTACTTTAGCAATTAAAACAGATAGCACTTGAACAGGGTCTTGACCTTACTCAATTACCCAATCACCTATGAAAAAACATTATAGCTGGTATTTGTATGATATAGCCCCTACCTAATATTCTTCTAATATGTTTCTCTTACGCTCAATCTTAATGACATATACCTAAGTATGATCAAAATATAATACTTTAGAAACAAACTTGGGCTATATATTTTTACATTGGGGGTGGGGGGGGGGGGTAAGTTTAGCGGGTCTGCATGCCTAATGTGCTAGGTACAATTATTCTGCATATTATGAAGTAAAATTGTTTTCTAACTTCACACTGTCCAAATACTTTGCCGCACCCCCTCCTAATGTGCAAATAGCACTTGAACAGGGTCTTGACCTTACTCAATTACCCAATCACCTATGAAAAAACATTATAGCTGGTATTTGTATGATATAGCCCCTACCTAATATTCTTCTAATATGTTTCTCTTACGCTCAATCTTAATGACATATACCTAAGTATGATCAATAGAAACAAACTTGGGCTATATATTTTTACATTGGGGGCGGGGGGGGGGGGGTAAGTTTAGCGGGTCTGCATGCCTAATGTGCTAGGTACAATTATTCTGCATATTATGAAGTAAAATTGTTTTCTAACTTCACACTGTCCAAATACTTTGCCGCACCCCCTCCTAATGTGCAAATATAGGGGGGGAGGGGGTAAAGTATAGCGGGCCTGCATGCAAAATGTGTTAGGTACAATTTTTCTGCATATTATGAAGTAAGAATTATTTTATAACTTCAAACTGTCCAAATACTTTGCCCCCACCCCCTCCTAATGTGCAAATATATAGCCCAAATTATATATTTATCATCTATTCTGTCACTTCTCTTTGTATTGTCTCACGCTAAGCTGAAAGAAACTAACGAAAAAAAACCGGTTCAATAATGCGTCAACGAATGAACAACTTGAGCGGTAGGGGCTATATCATACAAGTACCTTATAACCAAACAATCAACCAAATTTAGGTATGTACGTGTGTAATGCGGTAGGGTTTTGTATTTCACATTTCAAAAGTTTCATTTGCATCAGGAGTGGGTCGCCTTCCTCAAAAGTTTTTTTTTTTTTAAGTACATAACTTATTGCACCGGCACGTCAATTTTTTTAACCTTCGTTGTCGAACCGCTCTGCCCATGGTTTCAATCATTTAGTATATATTACCAATTTTGTACATTTTCATTTAAAAAATTGCTGCATAGTTAAGTTTTTTATTCTTTACGAACACTTTTAGGTTCAAAAATTGAAAGAAAAAGTTGTAGTCGAAAGTACTAGAAAAAAGTGAAAATCTCCCTTCAGAAAGCGCCAATATATAGTTAACGATAACTTATAGGGACTTGTATCTTAGATATCATTTAGAACATTATTCAGGGACCTGTTTTCTTTTCTACTTGGGGCCCGTGAAGTGCAGGATTGACATAACCCGTTTAAAGTTCGGTTTTGCTGTTAAGTTTCCCGATCCAAATAAAGTAAAACAGCCTTAGAAATTCAGAATTACTAGTTAAAAATAGACTTCGTAAACTCGTACTCTCTTCTTTCGGGTTATATTTGTGCAAGTTCGATATCCTGAATAAGAGCTTAAGAACAGTAAACCCAACAAAGCTAGGTGATATTTTAATGCTCGGTCAAAGGGATCCAGCCTTTGTTATCTTTGATAGGTGATAAATAAATTGATTCGATATCCTGAATAAGTTCGATATCCTGAATAAGAGCTTAAGAACAGTAAACACAACAAAGCTAGGTGATATTTTAATGCTCGGTCAAAGGGATCCAGCCTTTGTTATCTTTGATAGGTGATAAATAAATTGATTCGATATCCTGAATAAGTTCGATATCCTGAATAAGAGCTTAAGAACAGTAAACCCAACAAAGCTAGGTGATATTTTAATGCTCGGTCAAAGGGATCCAGCCTTTGTTATCTTTGATAGGTGATAAATAAATTGATTCGATATCCTGAATAAGTTCGATATCCTGAATAAGAGCTTAAGAACAGTAAACACAACAAAGCTAGGTGATATTTTAATGCTCGATCAAAGGGATCCAGCCTTTGTTATCTTTGATAGGTGATAAATAAATTGATTGAATGGTATCTCCAGAATCCTTTAGAAGTTGGGGTACTGGCGCATTATGCGGACACTGCTAAAGAAGTTAAGTTTGGTTAATGTTGATGAAATAAAATAGGATGAATATATAATAGTTTATAAACAGATTTGGGCTATATATTTACACATTAGAGGGGAGTGGTGGTAAAGCAAACCATATATTAAATACGTAACCTAACCTAGGTATCTCCCCCCCCTAAACCCCAAAAAACAACAGTTTAAATATCGTAAACGCAATGAAAACCACGCTTTGCATTCCATTTCTTTATAGCGGTCTCTTGCAAATAACCCGTTTGGCGGGTTTCGTCTCTCGTACAATATGTAGCACGAAACAATATACAATCAGTCATTATTGAGTTTCGGTTATGTTAGAGTTTCAGTGCCTGGAAAATTTCAGAATGGTTCGATTGACATCAGAGCTAGTTCTGACATAAGATGGTAAATTTTTGTCAGATGAAAACGAACGAGCGATAGAGCAGAGTACTTTCACTGTGCTTGGTAAAGTACAAAGGGCAGTGAAAGTAAAATCTGATGGTTAAAATTGGTTAAAGTAGAAATTAACACAACCAAATATATCCTAAAAAAAAAGTAAAAACTAAGAATTCAATTTTTTTTTGAAAGACCTCTTTATTCAGCTATTCAATTTTGGTAGTAGTGAACGCCAGGTTTGCACAAAAATATAATTGGGTGAAAATCAGCATAAATAAGCTGTGGCACATGTGGCACCAAATAGCTAAAAAAGGTGTAGCTTTCTTCTGAAGGCATAATTGTCTTGATTTGGCTGACTGGTAGTGTCACATTTAATAGATTAATTTTACTTATTTATTTTTACGGTTCAACACGACAACACTGACGAGAATTTGATACTGTTCTAAACTTCATAATTATGAAACAACCAAACGAGACATTTTGAAAATCACGGTCTTCCGGCGCCTCAGATGGCACCGGCGCCAGGGGTATTTTTTACGTCCTTGGTGGTCTATCTAAAGAACAGTGATGCTGAGCTACTTTTATTCCAATTTTGAATTATAAGCTGCTAAAAATGGAACAATTATACAATATTGGAGTTAATGTGATAATACCTTCTACCCTGACGATTGAAGCGGCCTCTCCCAAATTGGTCACAAATGCTAGAAATTTCTTCCCTTTCTTTGTATACCCTTTAACTTCACATTTTGTTGCTACGAATATTTTATTCTTCACTCCTTCTAAAGCGCCTCCCAGCGTTAGAGATGCAGAACAAGGACCAACGGACAGCGTTGTCTCTATTGTAACATCCCCTCTCTTTTGCCCGAAAATGTGCAGATCACCTCTACTTGTCAGGACCACTCCCTGAAAAAAGTAAATTTTGCTTTAAAATTACTTTTTAAATGTAGTCGATAAACAAGGTTTAAATCGTAGTATTTTATGCCGTTTATTTATTTTTTTTTTAATGAAAGGGATATCACAGATTTGACGCAAAAGAAGCTTCTACATTTTGAGGAGGAGATGGATAGCGTTTGCGTTAGACTAAAAAAGGGTTGATGTTGGGATAGAATGGGAAAGACCAACAGGGCGTAGCTCCAGCATTTTTATTGGGGGGTGGGGGGCAAGAGGGGTCCATATCCGTATAGTCAAGGGGCATAGGCTATATAATAATTTTTTCAAAATTATTGGGGGAGGGGGCAACTGCCCCCTTGCCCTGCTTTTATATTTAACATTTTTAGCTCTTTGATAATAAATTTCATCCTAATTAAGGTTGAAGTATGCATATTTTGATATGTATTGCTTACGTGAAATTGAAGAACAGTTGCTGGTCGTCATATAGAGTAATAAAGGCGTAGGGGGAGGAACACAGAGGGTTTTTTCCCAAAAAAGCCAAATGGTGGATTTAACAGTATGAGATATTTATTATTTTCAGTATAAAATTTCGTGTATTTTTGCTTTTATTTGGACATCAAACTACTAAGTTTTTGATTCTATGGTGAAAAGAAAAACCGAAGATATGTTGTTCGTGTTCTTCACTAAACAGGATTTTCAACTTTCATCAAGTTAACTGTCCGGCACGAGGAGCATGAGTTCGGTGACGGTATCTCATAGGTCCTCTCCTCGACCGTCCCTAATCAATTAAAACAACGAGGTGGACACGTCATATTTAGTTATCAGTTTGGTACTCCTGTGTTATTCAGCGTCAGCACACCCCCGAGAAGTTTGCTAAATGTTCGATCTATGAAAACCGGTTTTATAGCCACAAAGACAAATAATGGGTGGAGAACGGGCAGAACGACTCAAAACGAGCAGAAATTAACATAAGTTGGGCTCAAAACCCCTATGCCTTCCCAAGGCCAGAACATAATTTGCACTTTACTGAAAAAAAATACAAATGAATGTGCATTGTCAGTTTAATATACATATATTGATATTTAGTAATCAAAATGTTAATATTATTTGATTTATTAAAGTTATAAAAGTAAAGACATTTATATTTTAACATAGGGGTCTTGAGCCCTAATCATGTTAATTTCTGCTCGTTTTGAGTTTGCCTCGGTTATTTATTGTAATTTCTGTTCGTTTTGGGTTTCAATTATTTATCGATGCTGATTTGTGGTAGTTTCACGCTTGGTAGATTATTTGATTTTATTTTTGCTTATTTTTTTAATGGAGTTCTTTACTTGACATTTTAAGTTTTGATAACCAATCATCTAGCGGTGGAAAATGTTAATTTGTTACTGTTTGTCCATTATTCCGAACACTATCGAATTTAAACCTGCAGATCAGACCATAACCGGTTTATACCTGTCGGTATTTGAAGAAAATCAGCTTAGACTCAGGTGAAATCTACGTTTTACGTAAATTTTTATTAAATATTTAATGTATAGAGATGCTGTTTTGGTTGGGTTAGGTTATGTTAGGTATTTAATATAATGCATTCTGGGCGGCCCTCCTATCATAATTCTCTGTTGTATTTTCCATAATTTGGTTACTGAAGTATTATATTTTCATCATATTTAGGTCTGAAAAATGGACAAGTGCCATCTTTTTTTACTGTTGATGTTTAAACAAAATTTCATGTCAAGAAAGTTGAAAATTGCCTGTGCCTTTGAGTACAGAGCATTTCGAAATCTTTTTTTTTTTATCGAATCTGCTTCTAATATTATTAATATATCTGATATTATTTAATATTTATCAGCGAAAATGTCATTATTTCGACTTTCTAATTTTCTGTGCAGATGAATAAGTAATTCAGTTAAAGAAAATGGATATTAGACTAAATGGGATTTTGAATTTGTGGTTGGATGCGATGCGGGGAACTTCCGATCCTCATAAAAAAGTATACGCTACAGATATGTATTATATATGTATATATATATATATATATATATATATATATATATATATATATATATATATATAATATATATATATATATATATATATATATAATATATATATATATATATATATATATATATATATATATATATATATATATATATATATATATATATATATATATATATATATATATATTAGCACCCCTTGTTGATTTAGAAATTATTATATATTCTAATAGTTAATTATATATTCTAAATAGTTGAGAGTTAATCAAGCTATTGGATATTGACGTCAAAAACTGAGCGAAGTGAGCTTTGTCAGATTTGCCTCTGAAAAAGGTCCTATGTTAAAGGTCATAAAACACTACCTTTTGTGTGACCTTATCTTCTCGTGATTGGGGTAATAAGTAAAATCCTTTTGGAACTATGCGGTCAACATTTAAATATTCTGTTTGGAAGAATTCAAGTCTTTTTGCACGGTTCATTTCTCGTTTTTTTTACCAATTCACTTTAATTACTTCTTACGATGTTATTACTAATATTATCTGCATTTGGTTAACATTTTCCCACAATTGGTGCTGAAGTGAAATGTTTCGATGACGGCTGTGAATTGTTGTTTTTCTGTTGTCTTGGAAACTCGTCGATACAAGAAATTCAAGCTTAAATTCATTACTCTTAAGAAACTTAAATTTACTCTAGATAAAAGACCAGCTTACTAAAACAACATCGATTCAGAAAAGTTATGCAGTTTCAATTTTCCAGCCGTCGTTTTCGTTTCCCTCTTAGAGAAAATTAGGTACTTATGTGTTATAGCAACCATACCCAAGGAGTGAAGTTGTGTAAATCCTAATGAAATATACCAAAATATGGTGAAAATATAAATACATTAGTAACAAAATTATGGAAAGCAGGTCGCCTAGAACGCCTTATATTAAATACCTAACCACCTTTATTTATTAAATATTTAATTAAAATATACATGCATCGTAGATTATTTCATTAAGACTAAATTAATTATCTCTGGATGCAGACAGAGAAACCGGCTTTACTTAGATCAAGAACAACGGTGTCGTCACTATAACATGCAAGTAAAAAAAACAAAGAAATGAATATAAAGACGACAAACGGGTCTGTGGCCACTGGTAAATGAAAATGAAGAGAAACAACAAAATCAAACGAATATTTCGCCCGTATACAACATGAAGTCTCCAGCGATAACACTCTACTTTTGAATATGGGTTAATTTTTTTAAATAATATCATAAATAGGATCAATATTTCTATTAACAGCATCTCCATTAATTGATAAACCTGCGAAAATGTGTTTTTTTTTCTAATGCTTCAACAGCCCATTAAGTGAAACCTTTATCATTGGAGATGGCTTTTGCTTCCTCGAACTGTACAAAATGGTCCGGATTATAAAAGATATGTTCTGCTAAAGCTGAATTAAAACTTTCCGGAGGCTTTGTAAATTTATAGCATTATGTATTGAATTCCGGTGCTCAATAAAACGTTCCAGAAATTGTTGGTTCGTACGACCGGCGTAAAATTTTCCGCAACAGCAAGGAATACTGTACAATCCACTTGCCAAGCTGTTGCGTGTTATATCTTTTCCAGAATTTAGAAAGTTACTCAGTGGTTTGATTGGTTTAAAACAGGTTGCAATATTTTGTTTCAATAAAATCCGTTTAATTTTCTCCCCAAGAATTGGTATATAAAGTAATGAAGCATCTATTGGAAATTGTAGGGTCCAAAAGTTGAGAACCTTCGTTTTTATTACCCTTTTCATGCTTAATCTGCCGTATCTGTATTATTTGATTTACAATTTTTACAGGATAACCGTTGCAAAATAAAATATTCCTTAAAATACAATAATTCACTATAAATATACTCAGGGGAACAAATTTTAGAAACCCTATCAACCAATGATATAACTGTTCCTTTTTTACTGAAATTGGGTGACATGAACGAAAATTTAAACACCTGTCATTATGAGTTGTTTTTCTGTAAATTGTAAAAAGTCAACCACTATCGTTTTTATTAATAAAATATCTAAAAAGGGTAGCTTTTCTTGTTTTTCCAGCTATAGTGTAAATTTAATATTTTTGTCAAACCTATTTAAATGGTATCCCAAGCTCAATTTTTTGTTCATAAAAACAATGATGACATGTTTCTTAAAGACTGTTTCAACATACATTGTTTCTGCTAAAAACCAGCTTTATTATCTATTTTAGGACCCAATCCATGTTGTCAAACAGTTCGAGGTAACGAACTGTAAGGAGCGACGCGGCTCAATAGTAACCGAAACTCTAGAAAACGGAATTTTGATATCATTAGATAGATCAAAAGAGGTGGTTTACTGTGCTGATTAAAAATATATAAGATTCATCAAGTTTAGTGCTACCCATCAAATGCTACGAGCCTGAGAAAATCTGCCTGATTTTCGAAAAAATGTTGAAACGCCCCCTAAAAGTCAAGGAATCTTAATAAAACAATCACAGCTTCTTTTTCCAGCCCTAGTGTAAGTTTAATATTTTTGTGTAACCTATTTAAATGGTCAAGAAACAAATCTAAGGACTTCAATCTATGTTCCTAGAAACATAAAATATCGTCCATGAACCTACCCCAGAAACATGGCGACAAACGAAAACACTGAATCTATAGAATCCAAAAATAAATTAGCCAGGATCGGACTTACCCTGGAGGAGGAGCACCCATTGGTAAGCCGAAGACCTGTTGATAAAATTCTCCTCTAAAACCGAAATAAGAGGAATAATTGTTGACCAACCAAACCAATTTCATAGTGACTTCGATGTCCAGGCTTGCCAAACTTACATCTTGTATCGGTTCAAAATGTTTTTGTATTCTATTTTTGGTACTGGTGCATTATGCGGGCACCGCAAAAAAGTCAGGTTTGGTTAATTCTAATGAAATAAAATAGGATGAATATATAATAGTTTAGAAACAAACAAATTTAGGCTATATATTTGCATAGTGGGGGGGGGGGTCAAGCATAGCATATATTAAATACGTAACCTAACCTAAGTACCTTTCTCCCTCCTAAACCCCAAAAACAATCTTTTAAATATTCAGAAATCACGCTTTGCCATCAATTTATCTAGTTAATCACCCGTTGTCTGCTAATGAAATAGCAGTTTGACGGATTTTGTGACTGGTTTCTTTGATACAGTATATAGCGATGCCCGCATAATGCACCAGTACCTTATTTTTTAATATTAATTCACATTCTTATAAAATTTATTTTATATTTAAAATTGATTTCATTATTTCAAAATTTATTTCATTATTTCAAAATTTATTTCATTATTTCAAAATTTATTTCATTATTCCAAAATTTATTTCATATCTTGGTTTAAAAATAGGATTTTTGTTAGAATATGGATCCTTAAAATTGCATTTTTTATCTCAGGTCAGCTTCTCTCTAATTTATCCTTCATTTAGACTGCCACTACTGAGGCTGCAAAAGGATTGAATTTTTCTTTTATTTTGAAGGTGGATTTCTTTCCCTTTTAATGGGATTTGGAATGACATCCGATTTTTTCAATATATGATATTCAGTATATTTTAATTTCTAATATTTTAGTTGAGCATCCCAATGAAGAAGGAGAAGGAACTTTACCGATGGATGCAGATATTGGAATGGAAGATGATTCAGGTATGCCTCTTCACTCAGAAAAAAATCTGACTTTTACACATTAATGTTCGTTTTCTACTGCCAGTTGAATAAACTGAAGGTGTACCTTATTACACGTTGAAAAGGGAGCCTATTTTTCAATCCATTTTCCAGTAGTATCTTCATGTCTTGTATTTGTGGGAGAAAAAATTGATTATGAGCCACCCCGCGTCAACTGGGTATGAACTGAATAAAAACAACTGAATAAAAAATTGTCTATGAAGCAGCCGCGTTCGCCAATTGTACATAGTTCAATAACTTACTGAATAACCGTAATTAGTGTGTCCTGATGAACGCGGTTGAAACAATAAAATGAATTTTTTGAAAAAAAAAATCAAAAAATCTTTGAACCCAAATTTTGTTCTATTATCCTGATAGATAATTAAACCAAGATTTTTCTATCCGTTAAAGAACGATTGTAGCCTATTGATCTCTGAAGCATGATCAGCAGGTTATTAATTATAATATGTTTTCATAAGCACTTTTGGGTAGAATTCAGTGTTTGCAATAGCTTATTGAGAAATTACACACCAAAAATGACAAAAATCGACTGCTATAAGCTTGGTGAATGCATAGCATATCAACGTGAACAAGGCTGATTTGAATTTAAAATTTAATGATTGCTTGATTCTATTTCTTCTGGTTGTCACTGTAAATGAAAACGAAGGATGCAGGTTTTAGTAAAATAGATAGGTTTATCCAAAAATAAAATTGAACAATAAGTTTTAACAAAAAAAAAACACATTTCCACAGCCCCTCTTCCCCGAGTAAGCTATTTGTCCGGGAATAGTGGGGAAAAGAAAAGCCAGACTAAAAAAGAAAATGACGAATAATCGCCTACCACCGAATACCCGCTGAAAACTAAGCGAGAACAAAGTGCCATACGAATAGATGGACTAGTTCTGAGGGTCATAGGAACATCATCGTGTAGTTGAAGAGGAATAAAGGATATGTACGATCACTGCGAATCAAGTAGCGGCTTATAATGAAACTATTTGTTTCAAGGATAAGATTCCTCACCATATCATTCACCGCAGAGCGTGCTATCAGAAAAGAAGAAGATGAACCTGACATCCATATAGCAGGGCAATAACAATTTTAAGATTGAATTAAACAATGAAACAACATTTTAGGATCAACCGAGTAAAAATACGTTTGAGCTTCCTAAGAACTCCAAGTCTTCTTGATATTTTCATTTTAATTACAGTTATATTATGCGTGAATGACAGATTCTCATCAAGAAGAATACCCAGGAACCAAATTTACTGATCACTAAGTCTGCTGAGAGAACCCGTTGAAAGATTATCTTTTTGGTAGTTGAGGGCAAGACTGAAAAATTCGCGGCAAAATGTTTGTTCTGGCAAGGCATATTATATTTGTTCGTCCCGTAAAGTCCTAACCTATACAATCATACCTTGGACAGTGTCTTCAGGTAGGGAGTGGGACAATATGATAATATATAAGTAGCCTTTTTCTGTTTTAGAACAGCGTAGCCTTTTTGATAATTAGCCTTTTTCAGCCGTCCTAGCCGAGTTGTTAGCGCTCCGGACTTGAAATCCTGAGGTTATGAGTTCGAGTCCTGGTGACACTGGTTATTTGGTTTGGAACGGGAGTCAGTGGTGTGACTCTGTAAGCTCAGCCAGACTCGACCCAGGACTAAATAAGCATCTGAAGAAATCTGGGGGGAAAACGCGGGAAGTGTGGAATGATTTCCCCCAACTACGCATTACACTCCCGGCCGAAGACAGAGAATCAGGAGATCGGTACCTGCGCTACGAAAACCAGTGGTCAGCATATGAAAGAAAAAAAATTGTTCTGTTTGCCCAAAAATCGTCACAAGCTAGAGTTGGATTATTCTTTTTTTATGGTTGGTAAAGGGAGGTATTTTTTAATATTTGTACAAAAGTGATAAAGCTTCTAAATAATTGTATCGTATTTAATTTATCTAACCTTGGATCTTGTTTCTTTTTTTTTTTCTTCCGCACTACTCACTTTGCTTCTTTTTTTTTTTTTCTTTCTTTTTTTTTAATGCAAAAGCAGGATTTTGTTTATTTAGGAATGTTTTCGGTCATGTTTTGGTTTTATCTTGTACGAAATACTTTATGTTCCAAGTTGTTGAAGAATTTTTGTTATTAAACATCCAAAGAACGATTCACGGACCAGGGCTGGATTATTTGAAATGTTTTTTGGTTGGGGGGGGGGTATTTTTGAGTGTTCGTACAAAGTTATTAAGCCTGTAAATGGTTGTACCGCATTTACTTATCTGTCCTTGGTTCTTTTTTTGCCACTACTCACTTTGCTTTATTTTTCAATTTTTAATGCAAAAAATATAATTTAGTTTATTTAGGGACTTTTTCGGCAGTGTTTTGATTTCTCTGAAATATGAAAAATTTCTGTTATTGAAGGCATAAAAAAAAAAATTAAAAAAAAACGAAAAAAAAAAGATTTTTTTCATATCTTGCTTTTTGAGTTGTTTTTGTTTTTTTCAGTTTTGCCCTTTGTGTTGTAAATTTAAGGGCTTAGTTTGAACAAATTTGCATCTAACGTTTTTTTTTCAGTTTTCACTGATATTGAAGACAGCGATGATGGAGAAAACGAGCCTGATTTGGATAGGACAAATGAAGAAGAAATGGAAGAGGTAAAATTACAGCCCTTTCCTCATAAATCGGACTCGGTCGCAGGAAAATATTTGGTGGAAAGGGGACATAAAAAACATATATAAGAGACATATAAAATACGATAAATGGTATACATCTCGACATTTTCTAACTCGGACAAAGTTCCCCCTCGCCCTGCTTACGGACACGTCACAAATACTAAATCGAATGAGGCAGTTTTGTAAGTGCAACCGTACCTGCACACAGGGGAGGAGGTTGGGATGGGAGAATCACCCAAGAAAGCTAGAACAATTTGAGCCTAAGTGATTTGCATTAAACCCCGTCTTCTTCAAGGAAAATTTGCCGGCTCCTCTCGATAAATGTCGGGCCTTTCCATCTATCATCGTTGCCATAAATACAAAAAAAAAGATCTTTGTACCTATGAAGATTTGTTCTAAAGGAAAAGGTCGAGTACTTCAATAAAGTCCCGATTTTCGGGAATAATAAAAACTAAGACATAAATTGAAAGATTCTTCCTTCATCCCCTCTGCGTTCCGCTGTGATTACAACCATATTCCAGAAATTCAAGTTTTTTTGTTTTTTTTTTTTTTTGGGGGGGGGCTACTGGTTTAGATTTTTTTTTCAAGATTTTGGAAATATTAAAATTTTTTCCACAATCTTGAATTTCTTGAAATTCATTCTTGAAAGTCTTGAAATTCATTCTTGAAAGTCTCGATGGCATTCCTGTTTTTATGTGTTTTTTTTTTATTCAAAATTTGTCGCCACAGAATAATCTCACCATAGAGAGAGAGAGAGAGAGATTTATTCTAAACAACAAACAATTTAACATCAGTTTAGTGGCCAGCCCAAGAAGTAAAAACTTGTCCAAGGGGGTGGCAAAAGTACACTAACATAACAAAACAATAAAAAAAAAACAAAAAAAACTTATCTATATCACAGTCCCCAAACAGCACCACAAACCTTACACCTTAACATTTTCATTAAATTTACCATCATATTCATAATCATCACCCCCAGGAGCCATAAATATTTACCAATATCTTTATTTAAAAAAAAAAAAAAAAAAAAAAAAAAAAAAAAAAAAAAAAAAAAAAAAAAAAACATACACCCATAGTTTAAAGGTTGTAAAATTCCGCCATTTTGGTAATTCTTGACCTTTTTCATTCTCACTTTCTTCAAGGCTGGCTTATAATAGACGCTGGAATAGTGATAGTATGTTCTGGTGCGATTCAAACTTTGGGGAAAAAGCTGAGATAGAGTTTTTGAGGAAAAGAATAAATAGTGACCTCCTGAGTCATTCCTCAACTGAGACCGCTGAAACGTTACTGTTCTTGATTTCAAACAGTGGAGCGTTTAGAATGTAAGAGCTCAAAACTTGTCACCTGTGTCAAGAACTTGTGAATTCTGCATATTCAGGGATTTTTTTTAGATTCTCCAGTCACTCTTTAAGTGTAAACTAAATATTATATGATTATATTATATTGTTATTATTTAAATATGATTATATATAAATATTATATGAGAACTAAATATGATATATGATGATTAAAATACAACTATAGTTCAATGCAGACATGTCCGAAGGGTTGTTAAACAGCTATAAAACTTAGAGTGAAACTTATCTGTAAAGCCAATAATAAATCTTATAATAACAAATCTATATTTAAAAATGATAAAACGATAATAATAATAAATCAATAATAAGGTAATAAATCTTACTTATGTCAGCATATAAACATCTAAGTCTAAATTTCACGCAAACGAGTAGATGTTGCTTTTTTGTTTTAGCAACGGCTGTGTAGATAAGTGCGCTTGATTTTTTTTTGGGGTGGGAGGGGGTCGAAGAAATCTTGGAATTTCCGTATGCTTTCCTAAATATTTTTTTGAAAGTTAGGTTCATCTTAGAATTCTTCTGAACATCTCCGCGTGCCACCAAGAACACCCACGGTATTAGTATAGGACTACGTAACCCACGGTTTGCACTGTCCCACCTCTTCTTAAATGGAAGGGCAGTCTACAGTATTATAGGTCTGACCGGCTTAGCAATTAGCGAGGTAATAGATCGATCAGGGTTGCCACCCCTAGTGATTGATCATTATTTCAAGTGATTTTTTTATTGCCTAAACAAAAAATCACTAAATCAGCACATAAATCACTGGATTATTCAAGAAAATCACTAAATGAACGAAAAATCACTAGAATCTAGTGACTTTTTTCATCGGTTGACAACCCTGGATCAGTCTTTCCAGGGTAGTAGAGTTGCCAAGATCCGTGCATCTTCTATAAGTCTGCAGGAGCCGCAAAGTCAAGTTCTATAGTCTCTTCCGTACTGGAAAATATTTGACTCTTGAGTTTTTGCAAACACCCTTTGCAAAACCCATTGAAATGTATTTCTGGTCCCAAGGCTTATAAAAACCTTCAGATATGCTATCGATTAGAATACGTATAGTGAACTCTTTCATTTTCTTGCTGAATTAATTTGAGTCCTGTGTGGAATAGTCAAGAGTTATTCAGATTTTGAATGGGGACTTTGCAGGAAGATAAGAATACACTTTCAAACAAATAATATTCCTTCGATTTATTCAATTATAATTGTAGATATTTAAATAAGTTATCGGAACTTTTTTAACTTTAACTTCTCTCTCTCCTATTTTCTTTCTTGATCTCCTTTTCTCTCCTTTATGTTATGCAAAATTCATCACAAGTTTGAAGCTTTTCATTGTTTTAAGCTTATTCGTTTCTTTTGTATGCTATTGAGTTTTCACCGTTTTTTTTTTTTTTTCGCTTAAGAGGCATGTTCATCGTTTCATACTTATAAGTTAGGTTTATTTTAATAAATAAAACAGGGTTGCTAAGCTCAATTTCTATTTCAAAATACTTCAGAGCGCGTAAACCTTTATTAAAACTTAGTTTAATTGAATTTGACTTAAATTCTGGCGCAAATAAAAACTTCACTGAGTTAGCCTATCATGGATAAACAAAGGGTATTATTTTGAAGACATTTGTACTAGAAGTCAACGTATTATCGATACTTGACATCATAGTGGTTTCACTGATTTTATAATTTTGTTGGAGCTACGTGTAAATTTCACGTCTAGATTTATGTAAAGGTTTTTGTTTTTTTTGTCTGTTATTTATAACCCTACTTGCATATAACTTTTCGGGGACAGATGATTAGCATTTCATTTGTACCCTCATGTGGAGCTCTCCCAGAGACTGCAGGCTTCTTTTTAAAATACCAAAAAACACATAGAAGTCATATTGATTTTGGCGTGATTTCCTGTGCCCCCTTTGATATTTCTTTCATTAATGGGGATTAGGAGGAACTTTATTCAGGGGGCAGCGAGATGGTTGACCACCCAGACGTCTCAAGACATATCCAAACCATCTAAGCCTTCTGCGTTTCACAGTAGTTGGAAACTGAAACTTGGGGGTTCAAATTTCTGTTAGGTCACCTTCTGATAACAAATTACTACCTTTAACTTTTATTTTCAGGATCGAACAGAAAATACAGCTCCTAATGTGTCCAATAAGTCCCTTTTTGGTGCTGCCCAACGAGTCCGCTCTGCTTTAACTTCGAACCAAGTCATAACTACGCCAGGCCCAAGTCGACTGCCACGAAACGTGGCCATTGGTAAGCCAAACGCCAGTATTCAAAACGTGTTCAACAGATTAACTCCAAAAAAGAGACAACAACGGGGTAGACGTTTGAGAAAAACTAGATCAAGAAATCCTAATGACTTCGTGTATAGTCGAGCTTTTATCACTAAACTTGCTAAATTCTTCACACAAACTGCCCTCAGCAAGGAATCAATTGATGTTCTTCATGCAGCCTCAAATCGAATATTCAATAATCTGATGGAGGATGTGCAGTCTTTTATGGATGAAAAAGGGGAAAGTGTATTTCAAGATTGGACTCATGTCTATGAGTTTTTGAGGCGACAAGATATTGTGGCCGACTATCAGCAATATTGTGGTCTCATACATCGCCATCTAGATTACAAAAAAAGTCGGCTATTAATTCCATCGGTTATAGATGGCGTTACTGTTCCGAAATATGATCCGAAAATCATTGAAAATATTGATGTAACATTGAATGAAACTCGGGGGAAAAAAGTGCAAACTTCACTTGATGAAAGTGAAGATGATTGACTTGTGTTGTCTTATTTTGTGTTTTCTTAACTTCCTTAACCCTATTGGTTGTTAAACCTGTAAATAAATGAAGAAATTACCAATACAGACAATTCATTTTAACACCAAACCGCCATTGTCGCATATAGCCAAAAAAAAAATGTATAGTAGGCATGTACTCAGAGAGGAGGACTTGGGGAACTTGCCCCTTCCCCTGAAACCTACATATTCTTAGGATTCTCGCCTAGTTCCTTGCATTTCCTATTAACTTGCTGTTTTTTTTATATTAGGCTAACTAAAAAAGATGATAAAAAAAAATAAAACTTCAGCAATGCTGTAAATTATAAATTTTGAACTCCACAAAAGTCTATTTGTATTTCTATAATGGTAATTTCTAGTCAATCAACGCACTGACATTGACAAGAGCAAAGTGTCTCTCATGTTGTTTTGTCGATCATATTGTATTGAAAGAGTAGTCGTAGAGACATGCCAGGGAGCTTAAATGATCCAGAATTGGAATTTCTGTGCCCTATTTAAGACCCTAAAAGGATTGGAGGGCACTTTGACCCTCCTCCAGCTCCAAAGGGACCCTGTGTGCCTGTTTCTACCCCACTTGTATTAGATTAAAACTTTGAGATAGCCATCTCTGTTATCTGCAATTATCACAGGAATACTTTGAAGACCGAGTTTAACATTTCAGTGGGTGTCTGGGGGAGAGCAAGAGGACTTAAAATGTTGTTTTGTTTAGAACTTAAAATGTCGTTTTTCTAAATATAAAAATATTCACATTATAAATTGTGATTCGATTTTAGAGCCATAAAATGGGGAAATGGTGGGCGTGGAAGGGGTGTTATTGCCTTCCAATCACTTTCGACTATTGAAAAGGGCACTAGCCATTTAAATTTCCAATCGAATCAGCCCTTTTTGAAGTTTCTACGACAACGCTTTCTATAAAAAACCTAATGTGTCCCCAGGGCATAACTTACAACCCTTGCCCTGGGGCTGTGGGGTGGGGGGTTGTCATCCTCAAAGACCTAATTTCCAGAATTTTCAACTACGTTGAACAAAATGGCTATCTTATAATTTAGATTTTTTTATATATATATATGTTGGGTGATTTGATTTTAAAGAAACAATGAGGTCTCCTCTATCTCATTTTATCTTTTGTTTATTTAAATTATTGGCAGAAAAAAATTATTTTAAGAACTTTATTTTGAAGAATCTTAAATTCTTAAAGTTTCCATTTCTCAGCAGCTTCACTTCAAATATTTTCTCCAGAACATCTGCAGTTTTCCAGCACTGACTGTGAATGAAAAATCATTCTAGTTTCAAGTGCATATTTTGTTTTTGACTTGCCGCCTTTGAAATGTTCGTCATAAACCTCATCTTATTTGGGTTAGCGCCAATTTTGTAATTCAACAAGACCAAAAATAACGTGGCACAGGACCTTTCCAATCGCTTTCAGGGGTGTCACGGATAGGCCACCCCCAATATTTTCACCCAGTCGGTAAAATAGTGGCGCGGAGTGCTGTTATTTTACTGGATCATTTTTTTTCTCTTTCGCAAATGGACTGATGAAAATAAATGACATAAAATCAGTAAAAGAAAATCAGTCTTGGTCGGTAGAAAACAAAAAAGTGAAAATGACCAACATGGCGATAAATCCTCCCCCCCCCCCCCCACTCCATATCATTATGTCTTAATTGATGTAATGGCTTGTTTTAATTGGTGAATGATAGGAGTAAAAATCCTTAATTTTCGGGCAGGAGTGTAATTAACGTAATTAGGGCTGATAACGCTTAACCACAACACCATCATATTTCTCGTATTCAAATTAGTACCCGCTTATTGATTTGGAATGACATTGCCAGGGCCGGATTTAAAGCTTCGACGCATCTAGGCCGAAGCGGTTTTGCTGCTCCGTTTTTGCAAGATTTTCGGGAAAATCCTTATTCGGGGATAGTGGAAACACTAGACAAAACGCAACTGATGAGCCAAAGTAATGAAAGAGCGAGATGATAGGTGCCATTCTTGGGAGACATCTGACAGTTTATAAGTGGCCACGAAATCTCTGTGTTGTTTTAAAATTACTTTTTAAACAACACAGGAATGCGGAGTGCACCCGGGACTTTGACGATAAATCACATCAGTCCAATTTTTGTTGAGAAAAAAAAACTCAGTGATAATTTATTCCCCCCCCCCCCCCCTGCATTGTGCGCCAATAGGCCCAGGCCTATTAGCAAATCCAGGTCTGGCTATTGGCTGAGAAGGCTTGACTTCTTCAAGATGAAATCAGTTCTCTGCAATTTGTGCATGAACTTCACAATGGGCAGAATCCTTAATATCCCTTATTACTTTAAAGCTAAGATACCTACTTTAGAGATTTAGAGGACAAAAAATAGAAATTGATGCTTCAACCTTGAATATTTTTCCCGTTTTAATCTAAGGAAGAAAACAAAATGCCAGCATTCTATCGAAAACAAAGAGTTTTCTTTGAACTTTGAATTTACTTTTGTAGTAGTTTTTAAGTCTGAGTTTTAGTAAATTTTTATGAGAGTTGGAGTCGAAGTCGGCTATAACTTATAGAACCTAGTTAAATGAAGCTTTAAAACAAGGCTGTGGAGCCGGAACTGGAGTCGTTACATTAAAAATTTCTGGAGTCGGATACAACCTATAGAATCTAGGTCAATGAAGCTTTTAAAACAAGGCTGTCGAGTTGGAACTGGAGTCGTTACATTGAAAATTTCTGGAGTCGGATACAACCTATAGAATCTAGTTAAATGAAGCTTTTAAAACAAGGCTGTGGAGTCGGAACTGGAGTCGTTACATTAAAAATTTCTGGAGTCGGATACAACCTATAGAATCCAGTTAAATGAAGCTTTTAAAATAAGGCTGTGGAGTCGGAACTGAAGTCATTACATCAAAAATTTCTGGAGTCGGATTCTACCTATAGAATCTCGTTAAATGAAGCTTTAAAACAAGGCTGTGGAGTTGGATCTGGAGTCGTTACATTAAGAATTCCTGGAGTCGGATACAACCTATATCTATTTAAATGAAGCTTTTAAAACAGGGCTGTCGAGTTGGAACTGGAGTCGGTACATTGAAAATTTCTGGAGTCGGAGTCGGTTACGACTTATAGAATCTAGTTAAATGAAGCTTTAAAACAAGGCTGTGGAGTCGGAACTAAAGTCGTTACATTAAAAAATTTTGGAGTCGGATGCAACCTATAAAATCTAGTTAAATGAAGCTTTAAAACAGGGCTATGGATTCGGAACTTGAGTCGGTACATTGAAAATGTCTGGAGTCGGAGTCGGTTACAACTTATAGAATCTAGTTAAATGAAGCTTTAAAACAGGGCTGCGGAGTCGGTATATTAAAATGTCTGAAGTCGAATTCAATTATAACTTATAAAATCTACTTAAATGAAGCTTTAGAACAGGGCTGTGGAGTCGGAATCATGGAGTCGGAGTTTTAGTAAAATTTGGTGAATGGAGTCGGTTATAATTTATAACTGATTCCGCAGCCCTGCTTCTATGGTGAAGTACGGTATTACTATCATATAAAAACTATTATTAGAGGGAAAAGAGATGGATGCATTTGAATCTTCTGAATATTATGCCTTTATAGTGTGTATTTTGCCTCAAGTAACTTCTATAGTTAATGTAAAGTTACTAAGGCTTACAACCTGGAATACACCCTAAGAAATATACTAAGTGATTGCTCAGTTGTTTAAAACTATTTTAATATTGTAATCTAAGGGAAATTCTCCAGATTTAGAAGATCGTTTCACAAAGGCGTCTACAACAATAATACTACAAATTTTCCTCCCAAAAGGAAAATCCATAAAATTCTGAAAACAACTTTTAATAATGCTAAAATACTGACTTGTATCATTCCTAAAAGCGCTTCTCTTTATTTTAGCCCCCTCCCCCCTGCAATATTTAAACATTTAGCCCAAATTATATATTCTCCATGAAGTTTTGCGTAGGTCACTTTTCTTCGAATAGATTTAACGGCATAGAAGCAACGTTGACTAAATAAAAAACAGAAATATACATAGAGAGTATATAATTTCGGTTATATTTGCACATTAAGGCGTGGGGAGGGGGGCTACGTAATGTGAAGCACTTTTAGGAATGATGTAAATAAGTATTTTAATTTGTTTTGTGAATTTTATAGTTTTTCGTTCTGAGGACGAGTGATTGTAAATTAATACCCAATCTTAAAAAAAATAAAAAAATAAGTGGGTGGCTCCCAGCCCATCAAGCCCTAACTCTTTCAGTAGGCTATGCATCGGTGCAGCATTTAGGGGGTAACCCCTCTCTCCATCCAGTTTGGGATGTCCTTTGAAGAGAACCATGAAACTATTTTGGCAATGATTAGCAGCATTAATTCAAAAGATGTGACGTAACAGTTTTTTTCAAACTAGTATTTATAACTACATGTCTTTTTACGTAAAAGTTTCTTTTAGCTTTTTTAGTTGTCCTTTTTGGAAATGCGATTTGAATTTTGAGCTGCTGATTTCAAAATTTATATCGCCTTATCTTGGATAGCAAAGAAACTCCTTCTTGTATAAACATCTGTTCGTTGATAACAACCAAAAATCCCGGAAAGATTGTTTAGCTTTTACTGTTCTACTCTAAATTTTATAGAATGAAGTCAGAGGCAATCTAACCTCCACTACCAAATATCCTGGTTAGATGCATGAACTAAGCAGTGTTTATCCCTGGTTAAGATGCCTTAATCTTTTCTCTAGATTGAAAAGCAGAAACACTAAATGTTGGCATTTCTAAAGACTCAACGAAAGCATTTTGGGTCTATACGTAGAGAGAAACTACTAATAATAATTGGTACTTGTGCATTATACGGTACCCACCGCTATAGACTGTACAAGGAACTACTAATGGAAACCCGTCAAACGGGTATTTCCAAGAGATAAATTGATCGCAAAGCGTAGTTTAAAATTGCGTTTACAATATTTAAACTGATTTTTTTTTTTGGGGGGGGGGGGGCGGGGGAGGTACCTAGGATAGGTTAGGTTACGTCTTTAATATACTATGCTTTACACCCCCCCCCCTGCAATGTGCAAATATATAACCCGAATTTGTTTCTAAACTATTATATTCCCATCCTATTTTATTTCGTTAGCATTGACCAAACTTAACTTCTTTCGTGGGCACCGTATAATGCACAACAAGGCCGTATCCAGGGGGGGTTACCCGTTTTGAACCCCCCCCCCCCCCCGGAATTTTTGACCGAGTCGAAAATAAGTCGAAAATTAGTAAAATCTAGGTAAAAATCAGTATAATTAGTCAAAAACTGAGTCAAAAATTAGTAACCCCCCCCCCGAAAAAGTCAAAAATTAGCAACCCCCCCCCCCCCCCCCCGAAAAAAAAATCCTGGATCCGCCCTTGATGCACAAGTACCTAATAATTCAGTGCACCATATAGGTTTTCCTTAATGAAAATTGGGTCCCTAAAATCCCCACGAAAATTAACGTTGGTAAATACTCGAACGTTACCCTTAACATTTTAAAAAATCGTTTACACATTAACAATACCAATTGTTAATTTTTTGGGGAGAACTGGGAAAGCTTAATTTTCTTTTGCGGAGTCTTGGAAAGTTTAGAGATTGTGTAAGCGCTGCAAAGACTATCTACGACTGTGATTAAACCCAGAATGCCTTTAGTAAGCCTTTAACTGTAAGTTTTAATTGTAAATGTGGTTTATAAGTAACCGTAACAACTGAGAGTTTATATGGGGGCTGCAACCCCCCATTGACTCTGTTTGAAAAGGGGCAACTATATTTGCTTTCTGGAAATCATGGCGCACTTTGACTGTAGTAATTTAAATCCTCAGCACCCTCTTTGCAATTTCTTAATCTTAATCTTATATAATCTTATAAAAATCTTAATCTTATATCTAAGATGCTAAGAAGGTCCTGTTTGCTTTTTATTACTTTATTTAGTTTTTCAAAATGTGTTGTATTCCATTTTCTTATATAGTATTCCATTTTATTATGTATTCCATTTTATTATATTTTGTTGTATTCCATTTTCTTACTCACAGAAATAGTTAGAAAGCTGAGTTTATTTTTGATATCGAAATGGTTTTGGCGGCATCTTGAATGTCTCAAAAAAATAGAACTTGTAAAAAAAGCTTGTCGTTGAAGTTTATGCTCCCTGTTAAGGGAGTACAAAAATATGCGATTTTGTGGCAAGCCTACAGCTCTAACTTGCATCACAAGGACACGGTACTTGTGAGATAAAGGATACTGTGCACGCCTCGTATGTCTTTCGACTCACTAGCTTCAGATTTATTCATTCACCGATCCAGAATTGTGATATTACTTTCACCTTTTCCTCTGGAATAATCGCAACTGCTCAAAATAGCAAAATTCGCCAATTGTCGTATATTTTCAGCGCAAAATTCGCCAATTGTCATATATTTTCGGTGTATTTCCAACGTATTTCTCAGTATAAAAATTTAAAACAAATTTTAAATATAATTTGAGATGAATCCTAGCTTTTGACTAATAGCAAAATTTTCGTCTTTGTTGAAACATTAAAACTGCAGGAATGGAGAAAAATAACATATTAAAAACTCGCACAGGCAATATTAAACTAAACTTCATGCGTATTTTGTGTTACTATACTGTTCATCCGATCGCCAGGAAACTTTGAAAGTTGTTGAGTACACTCCTAAGAATGTTTCAGGCATACCCCCCCCCCCCCTCAGGGTCTTCTTAATACTTTTCGCGCTTAATGAAATTCGAGACTCCTGAATACAAATAATTGACAGTTTTTTCCGGTCATGCCATTCATTTTTTTTTATATCTAATTGATGGGTTAGATAATTATGGATTCTGTCATCTTGCACACTTCGGAATTTCCCATATTAAAATGAATTTGATTTGCACATCTTTTCCGACTCTTTATATATTTAATCAAAATAAATCAATTAGATAATTTATATGAATGTAGGATGAAAAACAACTTTATTCGTTCTGGGATTAAATTAATGTGGAACGCATGACGTTTGCGAAAAACATCAAAAAAAAAAAAAAACACGAGCTCGTGTTTATCGATTCAGTGCATTATTGTGTTTTTCGATTTATGGACTCAATTCTCGAATGAAGGGGAAATGTCAGGGGAAGGGGGTACTTTCCATGAGTTAGTTTTTTGTCGGGGGGATTGTCCGCGGGGAGATTTTTTTCAAATATTTTTAAATTAAAGATAAGACCTGGGGATTTCCGCATTGGGGAATTTTCCGCAAGTGAATTGTCCTTGAATCTCCTTTCTTTTAAGGTCGCAGCAACGCGCGATGATTAAGCTATTGATTTATAAAATAAACGTTCAAAATAATATTTCTAAGATATATATAACGTAAATAAAACAGTGGCGACAAGTATAAAACAGATATATAAAAACAGTGGTAATGTTATTTATTGTTATAATACTAATTGTAATATAATGGTAATGTTATATATATGTCTCAAGTTGTGCAACTTCTAAACCAAAGAGCAGATTTGTAATGAAAACATTTGTTTTTAAATTTGAATGGATTCCCGAGGAGTCATTTGGACATCTGTTTTATATATCTGTTTTAAACAAGGCGACAAGATATTGTGGCCGACTATCAGCAATATTGTGGTTATCATACATCGCCATCTAGATTACAAAAAAAGTCAGCTATTAATTCCATGGGTTATAGATGGCGTTACTGTTCCGAAATATGACCCGAAAGTCATTGAAAATATTGATGTAACATTGAATGAAACTCGGGGGAAAAAAGTGCAAACTTCACTTGATGAAAGTGAAGATGATTGACTTGTGTTGTCTTATTTTGTGTTTTCTTAACTTCCTTAACCCTATTGGTTGTTAAACCTGTAAATAAATGAAGAAATTACCAATACAGACAATTCATTTTAACACCAAACCGCCATTGTCGCATATAGCCAAAAAAAAAATGTATAGTAGGCATGTACTCAGAGAGGAGGACTTGGGGAACTTGCCCCTTCCCCTGAAACCTACATATTCTTAGGATTCTCGCCTAGTTCCTTGCATTTCCTATTAACTTGCTGTTTTTTTTATATTAGGCTAACTAAAAAAGATGATAAAAAAAATAAAACTTCAGCAATGCTGTAAATTATAAATTTTGAACTCCACAAAAGTCTATTTGTATTTCTATAATGGTAATTTCTAGTCAATCAACGCACTGACATTGACAAGAGCAAAGTGTCTCTCATGTTGTTTTGTCGATCATATTGTATTGAAAGAGTAGTCGTAGAGACATGCCAGGGAGCTTAAATGATCCAGAATTGGAATTTCTGTGCCCTATTTAAGACCCTAAAAGGATTGGAGGGCACCTTGACCCTCCTCCAGCTCCAAAGGGACCCTGTGTGCCTGTTTCTACCCCACTTGTATTAGATTAAAACTTTGAGATAGCCATCTCTGTTATCTGCAATTATCACAGGAATACTTTGAAGACCGAGTTTAACATTTCAGTGGGTGTCTGGGGGAGAGCAAGAGGACTTAAAATGTTGTTTTGTTTAGAACTTAAAATGTCGTTTTTCTAAATATAAAAATATTCACATTATAAATTGTGATTCGATTTTAGAGCCATAAAATGGGGAAATGGTGGGCGTGGAAGGGGTGTTATTGCCTTCCAATCACTTTCGACTATTAAAAAGGGCACTAGCCATTTAAATTTCCAATCGAATCAGCCCTTTTTGAAGTTTCTACGACAACGCTTTCTATAAAAAACCTAATGTGTCCCCAGGGCATAACTTACAACCCTTGCCCTGGGGCTGTGGGGTGGGGGGTTGTCATCCTCAAAGACCTAATTTCCAGAATTTTCAACTACGTTGAACAAAATGGCTATCTTATAATTTAGATTTTTTTATATATATATGTTGGGTGATTTGATTTTAAAGAAACAATGAGGTCTCCTCTATCTCATTTTATCTTTTGTTTATTTAAATTATTGGCAGAAAAAAATTTTTTTAAGAACTTTATTTTGAAGAATCTTAAATTCTTAAAGTTTCCATTTCTCAGCAGCTTCACTTCAAATATTTTCTCCAGAACATCTGCAGTTTTCCAGCACTGACTGTGAATGAAAAATCATTCTAGTTTCAAGTGCCTCATATTTTGTTTTTGACTTGCCGCCTTTGAAATGTTCGTCATAAACCTCATCTTATTTGGGTTAGCGCCAATTTTGTAATTCAACAAGACCAAAAATAACGTGGCACAGGACCTTTCCAATCGCTTTCAGGGGTGTCACGGATAGGCCACCCCCAATATTTTCACCCAGTCGGTAAAATAGTGGCGCGGAGTGCTGTTATTTTACTGGATCATTTTTTTTCTCGTTGGCAAATGGACTGATGAAAATAAATGACATAAAATCAGTAAAAGAAAATCAGTCTTGGTCGGTAGAAAACAAAAAAGTAAAAATGACCAACATGGTGATAAATCCTCCCCCCCCCCCCCCCCCCACGCCATATCATTATGTCTTAATTGATGTAATGGCTTGTTTTAATTGGTGAATGATAGGAGTAAAAATCCTTAATTTTCGGGCAGGAGTGTGATTAATGTAATTAGGGCTGATAACGCTTAACCACAACACCATCATATTTCTCGTATTCAAATTAGTACCCGCTTATAGATTTGGAATGACATTGCCAGGGCCGGATTTAAAGCTTCGACGCATCTAGGCCGAAGCGGTTTTGCCGCTCCGTTTTTGCAAGATTTTCGGGAAAATCCTTATTCGGGGATAGTGGAAACACTGGACAAAACGCAACTGATGAGCCAAAGTAATGAAAGAGCGAGGTGATACCGAACTCTCAGCTGCCATTCTTGGGAGACATCTGACAGTTTATAAGTGGCCACGAAATCTCTGTGTTGTTTTAAAATTACTTTTTAAACAACACAGGAATGCGGAGTGCACCCGGGACTTTGACGATAAATCACATCAGTCCAATTTTTGTTGAGAAAAAAAAACTCAGTGATAATTTATTTCCCCCCCTCCCCCCGCCCCTGCATTGTGCGCCAATAGGCCCAGGCCTATTAGCAAATCCAGGTCTGGCTATTGGCTGAGAAGGCTTGACTTCTTCAAGATGAAATCAGTTCTCTGCAATTTGTGCATGAACTTCACAATGGGCAGAATCCTTAATATCCCTTATTACTTTAAAGCTAAGATACCTACTTTAGGGATTTAGAGGACAAAAAATAGAAATTGATGCTTCAACCTTGAATATTTTTCCCGTTTTAATCTAAGGAAGAAAACAACTTGCCATCATTCTATCGAAAACAAAGAGTTTTCTTTGAACTTTGAATTTACTTTTGTAGTAGTTTTTAAGTCTGAGTTTTAGTAAATTTTTATGAGAGTTGGAGTCGAAGTCGGCTATAACTTATAGAACCTAGTTAAATGAAGCTTTAAAACAAGGCTGTGAAGTCGGAACTGGAGTCGTTACATTAAAAATTTCTGGAGTCGGATACAACCTATAGAATCTAGTTAAATGAAGCTTTTAAAAAAAGGCTGTGGAGTCGGAACTGGAGTCGTTACATTAAAAATTTCTGGAGTCGGATACAACCTGTAGAATCTAGTTAAATGAAGCTTTTAAAACAAGGCTGTGGAGTCAGAACTGCAGTCGTTACATTAAAAATTTCTGGAGTTGGATTCAACCTATAGAATCCAGTTAAATGAAGCTTTTAAAATAAGGCTGGTGGAGTCGGAACTGAAGTCATTACATCAAAAATTTCTGGAGTCGGATTCAACCTATAGAATCTCGTTAAATGAAGCTTTAAAACAAGGCTGTGGAGTCGGATCTGGAGTCGTTACATTAAGAATTCCTGGAGTCGGATACAACCTATATCTATTTAAATGAAGCTTTTAAAACAGGGCTGTCGAGTTGGAACTTGAGTCGGTACATTGAAAATTTCTGGAGTCGGAGTCGGTTACGACTTATAGAATCTAGTTAAATGAAGCTTTAAAACAAGGCTGTGGAGTCGGAACTAAAGTCGTTACATTAAAAATTTTTGGAGTCGGATGCAACCTATAGAATCTAGTTAAATGAAGCTTTAAAACAGGGCTATGGATTCGGAACTTGAGTCGGTACATTGAAAATGTCTGGTGTCGGAGTCGGTTACAACTTATAGAATCTAGTTAAATGAAGCTTTAGAACAGGGCTGTGGAGTCGGAATCATGGAGTCGGAGTTTTAGTAAAATTTGGTGAATGGAGTCGGTTATAATTACTAAAATGCCTGGAGTCGGTTATAATTTATAACTGATTCCGCAGCCCTGCTTCTATGGTGGAGTACGGTATTACTATCATATAAAAACTATTATTAGAGGGAAAAGAGATGGATGCATTTGAATCTTCTGAATATTATGCCTTTATAGTGTGTATTTTGCCTCAAGTAACTTCTATAGTTAATGTAAAGTTACTAAGGCTTACAACCTGGAATACACCCTAAGAAATATACTAAGTGATTGCTCAGTTGTTTAAAACTATTTTAATATTGTAATCTAAGGGAAATTCTCCAGATTTAGAAGATCGTTTCACAAAGGCGTCTACAACAATAATACTACAAATTTTCCTCCCAAAAGGAAAATCTATAAAATTCTGAAAACAACTTTTAATAATGCTAAAATACTGACTTGTATCATTCCTAAAAGCGCTTCTCTTTATTTTAGCCCCCTCCCCCCTGCAATATTTAAACATTTAGCCCAAATTATATATTCTCCATGAAGTTTTGCGTAGGTCACTTTTCTTCGAATAGATTTAACGGCATAGAAGCAACGTTGACTAAATAAAAAACAGAAATATACATAGAGAGTATATAATTTCGGTTATATTTGCACATTAAGGCGTGGGGAGGGGGGCTACGTAATGTGAAGCGCTTTTAGGAATGATGTAAATAAGTATTTTAATTTGTTTTGTGAATTGTATAGTTTTTCGTTCTGAGGACGAGTGATTGTAAATTAATACCCAATCTTAAAAACAAATAAAAAAATAAGTGGGTGGCTCCCAGCCCATCAAGCCCTAACTCTTTCAGTAGGCTATGCATCGGTGCAGCATTTAGGGGGTAACCCCTCTCTCCATCCAGTTTGGGATGTCCTTTGAAGAGAACCATGAAACTATTTTGGCAATGATTAGCAGCATTAATTCAAAAGATGTGACGTAACAGTTTTTTTCAAACTAGTATTTATAACTACATGTCTTTTTACGTAAAAGTTTCTTTTAGCTTTTTTAGTTGTCCTTTTTGGAAATGCGATTTGAATTTTGAGCTGCTGATTTCAAAATTTATATCGCCTTATCTTGGATAGCAAAGAAACTCCTTCTTGTATAAACATCTGTTCGTTGATAACAACCAAAAATCCCGGAAAGATTGTTTAGCTTTTACTGTTCTACTCTAAATTTTATAGAATGAAGTCAGAGGCAATCTAACCTCCACTACCAAATATCCTGGTTAGATGCATGAACTAAGCAGTGTTTATCCCTGGTTAAGATGCCTTAATCTTTTCTCTAGATTGAAAAGCAGAAACACTAAATGTTGGCATTTCTAAAGACTCAACGAAAGCATTTTGGGTCTATACGTAGAGAGAAACTACTAATAATAATTGGTACTTGTGCATTATACGGTACCCACCGCTATAGACTGTACAAGGAACTACTAATGGAAACCCGTCAAACGGGTATTTCCAAGAGATAAATTGATCGCAAAGCGTAGTTTAAAATTGCGTTTACAATATTTAAACTGATTTTTTTTTTTGGGGGGGGGGGGCGGGGGAGGTACCTAGGATAGGTTAGGTTACGTCTTTAATATACTATGCTTTACACCCCCCCCCCCCCCCTGCAATGTGCAAATATATAACCCGAATTTGTTTCTAAACTATTATATTCCCATCCTATTTTATTTCGTTAGCATTGACCAAACTTAACTTCTTTCGTGGGCACCGTATAATGCACAACAAGGCCGTATCCAGGGGGGGTTACCCGTTTTGAACCCCCCCCCCCCCGGAATTTTTGACCGAGTCGAAAATAAGTCGAAAATTAGTAAAATCTAGGTAAAAATCAGTATAATTAGTCAAAAACTGAGTCAAAAATTAGTAACCCCCCCCCCGAAAAAGTCAAAAATTAGCAACCCCCCCCCCCCCCCCCCCGAAAAAAAATCCTGGATCCGCCCTTGATGCACAAGTACCTAATAATTCAGTGCACCATATAGGTTTTCCTTAATGAAAATTGGGTCCCTAAAATCCCCACGTAAATTAACGTTAGTAAATACTCGAACGTTACCCTTAACATTTTAAAAAATCGTTTACACATTAACAATACCAATTGTTAATTTTTTGGGGAGAACTGGGAAAGCTTAATTTTCTTTTGCGGAGTCTTGGAAAGTTTAGAGATTGTGTAAGCGCTGCAAAGACTATCTACGACTGTGATTAAACCCAGAATGCCTTTAGTAAGCCTTTAACTGTAAGTTTTAATTGTAAATGTGGTTTATAAGTAACCGTAACAACTGAGAGTTTATATGGGGGCTGCAACCCCCCATTGACTCTGTTTGAAAAGGGGCAACTATATTTGCTTTCTGGAAATCATGGCGCACTTTGACTGTAGTAATTTAAATCCTCAGCACCCTCTTTGCAATGTCTTAATCTTAATCTTATATAATCTTATAAAAATCTTAATCTTATATCTAAGATGCTAAGAAGGTCCTGTTTGCTTTTTATTACTTTATTTAGTTTTTCAAAATGTGTTGTATTCCATTTTCTTATATAGTATTCCATTTTATTATGTATTCCATTTTATTATATTTTGTTGCATTCCATTTTCTTACTCACAGAAATAGTTAGAAAGCTGAGTTTATTTTTGATATCGAAATGGTTTTGGCGGCATCTTGAATGTCTCAAAAAAATAGAACTTGTAAAAAAAGCTTGTCGTTGAAGTTTATGCTCCCTGTTAAGGGAGTACAAAAATATGCGATTTTGTGGCAAGCCTACAGCTCTAACTTGCATCACAAGGACACGGTACTTGTGAGATAAAGGATACTGTGCACGCCTCGTATGTCTTTCGACTCACTAGCTTCAGATTTATTCATTCACCGATCCAGAATTGTGATATTACTTTCACCTTTTCCTCTGGAATAATCGCAACTGCTCAAAATAGCAAAATTCGCCAATTGTCGTATATTTTCAGCGCAAAATTCGCCAATTGTCATATATTTTCGGTGTATTTCCAACGTATTTCTCAGTATAAAAATTTAAAACAAATTTTAAATATAATTTGAGATGAATCCTAGCTTTTGACTAATAGCAAAATTTTCGTCTTTGTTGAAACATAAAAACTGCAGGAATGGAGAAAAATAACATATTAAAAACTCGCACAGGCAATATTAAACTAAACTTCATGCGTATTTTGTGTTACTATACTGTTCATCCGATCGCCAGGAAACTTTGAAAGTTGTTGAGTACACTCCTAAGAATGTTTCAGGCATACCCCCCCCCCCCCTCAGGGTCTTCTTAATACTTTTCGTGCTTAATGAAATTCGAGACTCCTGAATACAAATAATTGACATTTTTTTCCGGTCATGCCATTCATTTTTTTTTATATCTAATTGATGGGTTAGATAATTATGGATTCTGTCATCTTGCACACTTCGGAATTTCCCATATTAAAATGAATTCGATTTGCACATCTTTTCCGACTCTTTATATATTTAATCAAAATAAATCAATTAGATAATTTATATGAATGTAGGATGAAAAACAACTTTATTCGTTCTGGGATTAAATTAATGTGGAACGCATGACGTTTGCGAAAAACATCAAAAAAAAAAAAACACGAGCTCGTGTTTATCGATTCAGTGCATTATTGTGTTTTTCGATTTATGGACTCAATTCTCGAATGAAGGGGAAATGTCAGGGGGAAGGGGGTACTTTCCATGAGTTAGTTTTTTGTCGGGGGGATTGTCCGCGGGGAGATTTTTTTCAAATATTTTTAAATTAAAGATAAGACCTGGGGATTTCCGCATTGGGGAATTTTCCGCAAGTGAATTGTCCTTGAATCTCCTTTCTTTTAAGGTCGCAGCAACGCGCGATGATTAAGCTATTGATTTATAAAATAAACGTTCAAATTAATATTTCTAAGATATATATAACGTAAATAAAACAGTGGCGACAAGTATAAAACAGATATATAAAAGCAGTGGTAATGTTATTTATTGTTATAATACTAATTGTAATATAATGGTAATGTTATATATATGTCTCAAGTTGTGCAACTTCTAAACCAAAGAGCAGATTTGTAATGAAAACATTTGTTTTTAAATTTGAATGGATTCCCGAAGAGTCATTTGGACATCTGTTTTATATATCTGTTTTAAACAAGGCGACAAGATATTGTGGCCGACTATCAGCAATATTGTGGTCTCATACATCGCCATCTAGATTACAAAAAAAGTCAGCTATTAATTCCATCGGTTATAGATGGCGTTACTGTTCCGAAATATGACCCGAAAGTCATTGAAAATATTGATGTAACATTGAATGAAACTCGGGGGAAAAAAGTGCAAACTTCACTTGATGAAAGTGAAGATGATTGACTTGTGTTGTCTTATTTTGTGTTTTCTTAACTTCCTTAACCCTATTGGTTGTTAAACCTGTAAATAAATGAAGAAATTACCAATACAGACAATTCATTTTAACACCAAACCGCCATTGTCGCATATAGCCAAAAAAAAAATGTATAGTAGGCATGTACTCAGAGAGGAGGACTTGGGGAACTTGCCCCTTCCCCTGAAACCTACATATTCTTAGGATTCTCGCCTAGTTCCTTGCATTTCCTATTAACTTCCTGTTTTTTTTATATTAGGCTAACTAAAAAAGATGATAAAAAAAATAAAACTTCAGCAATGCTGTAAATTATAAATTTTGAACTCCACAAAAGTCTATTTGTATTTCTATAATGGTAATTTCTAGTCAATCAACGCACTGACATTGACAAGAGCAAAGTGTCTCTCATGTTGTTTTGTCGATCATATTGTATTGAAAGAGTAGTCGTAGAGACATGCCAGGGAGCTTAAATGATCCAGAATTGGAATTTCTGTGCCCTATTTAAGACCCTAAAAGGATTGGAGGGCACCTTGACCCTCCTCCAGCTCCAAAGGGACCCTGTGTGCCTGTTTCTACCCCACTTGTATTAGATTAAAACTTTGAGATAGCCATCTCTGTTATCTGCAATTATCACAGGAATACTTTGAAGACCGAGTTTAACATTTCAGTGGGTGTCTGGGGGAGAGCAAGAGGACTTAAAATGTTGTTTTGTTTAGAACTTAAAATGTCGTTTTTCTAAATATAAAAATATTCACATTATAAATTGTGATTCGATTTTAGAGCCATAAAATGGGGAAATGGTGGGCGTGGAAGGGGTGTTATTGCCTTCCAATCACTTTCGACTATTAAAAAGGGCACTAGCCATTTAAATTTCCAATCGAATCAGCCCTTTTTGAAGTTTCTACGATAACGCTTTCTATAAAAAACCTAATGTGTCCCCAGGGCATAACTTACAACCCTTGCCCTGGGGCTGTGGGGTGGGGGGTTGTCATCCTCAAAGACCTAATTTCCAGAATTTTCAACTACGTTGAACAAAATGGCTATCTTATAATTTAGATTTTTTTATATATATATGTTGGGTGATTTGATTTTAAAGAAACAATGAGGTCTCCTCTATCTCATTTTATCTTTTGTTTATTTAAATTATTGGCAGAAAAAAATTATTTTAAGAACTTTATTTTGAAGAATCTTAAATTCTTAAAGTTTCCATTTCTCAGCAGCTTCACTTCAAATATTTTCTCCAGAACATCTGCAGTTTTCCAGCACTGACTGTGAATGAAAAATCATTCTAGTTTCAAGTGCCTCATATTTTGTTTTTGACTTGCCGCCTTTGAAATGTTCGTCATAAACCTCATCTTATTTGGGTTAGCGCCAATTTTGTAATTCAACAAGACCAAAAATAACGTGGCACAGGACCTTTCCAATCGCTTTCAGGGGTGTCACGGATAGGCCACCCCCAATATTTTCACCCAGTCGGTAAAATAGTGGCGCGGAGTGCTGTTATTTTACTGGATCATTTTTTTTCTCTTTGGCAAATGGACTGATGAAAATAAATGACATAAAATCAGTAAAAGAAAATCAGTCTTGGTCGGTAGAAAACAAAAAAGTAAAAATGACCAACATGGTGATAAATCCTCCCCCCCCCCCCCCCCCCCCCACGCCATATCATTATGTCTTAATTGATGTAATGGCTTGTTTTAATTGGTGAATGATAGGAGTAAAAATCCTTAATTTTCGGGCAGGAGTGTGATTAATGTAATTAGGGCTGATAACGCTTAACCACAACACCATCATATTTCTCGTATTCAAATTAGTACCCGCTTATAGATTTGGAATGACATTGCCAGGGCCGGATTTAAAGCTTCGACGCATCTAGGCCGAAGCGGTTTTGCCGCTCCGTTTTTGCAAGATTTTCGGGAAAATCCTTATTCGGGGATAGTGGAAACACTGGACAAAACGCAACTGATGAGCCAAAGTAATGAAAGAGCGAGGTGATACCGAACTCTCAGCTGCCATTCTTGGGAGACATCTGACAGTTTATAAGTGGCCACGAAATCTCTGTGTTGTTTTAAAATTACTTTTTAAACAACACAGGAATGCGGAGTGCACCCGGGACTTTGACGATAAATCACATCAGTCCAATTTTTGTTGAGAAAAAAAAACTCAGTGATAATTTATTTCCCCCCCTCCCCCCGCCCCTGCATTGTGCGCCAATAGGCCCAGGCCTATTAGCAAATCCAGGTCTGGCTATTGGCTGAGAAGGCTTGACTTCTTCAAGATGAAATCAGTTCTCTGCAATTTGTGCATGAACTTCACAATGGGCAGAATCCTTAATATCCCTTATTACTTTAAAGCTAAGATACCTACTTTAGGGATTTAGAGGACAAAAAATAGAAATTGATGCTTCAACCTTGAATATTTTTCCCGTTTTAATCTAAGGAAGAAAACAACTTGCCATCATTCTATCGAAAACAAAGAGTTTTCTTTGAACTTTGAATTTACTTTTGTAGTAGTTTTTAAGTCTGAGTTTTAGTAAATTTTTATGAGAGTTGGAGTCGAAGTCGGCTATAACTTATAGAACCTAGTTAAATGAAGCTTTAAAACAAGGCTGTGAAGTCGGAACTGGAGTCGTTACATTAAAAATTTCTGGAGTCGGATACAACCTATAGAATCTAGTTAAATGAAGCTTTTAAAAAAAGGCTGTGGAGTCGGAACTGGAGTCGTTACATTAAAAATTTCTGGAGTCGGATACAACCTGTAGAATCTAGTTAAATGAAGCTTTTAAAACAAGGCTGTGGAGTCAGAACTGCAGTCGTTACATTAAAAATTTCTGGAGTTGGATTCAACCTATAGAATCCAGTTAAATGAAGCTTTTAAAATAAGGCTGGTGGAGTCGGAACTGAAGTCATTACATCAAAAATTTCTGGAGTCGGATTCAACCTATAGAATCTCGTTAAATGAAGCTTTAAAACAAGGCTGTGGAGTCGGATCTGGAGTCGTTACATTAAGAATTCCTGGAGTCGGATACAACCTATATCTATTTAAATGAAGCTTTTAAAACAGGGCTGTCGAGTTGGAACTTGAGTCGGTACATTGAAAATTTCTGGAGTCGGAGTCGGTTACGACTTATAGAATCTAGTTAAATGAAGCTTTAAAACAAGGCTGTGGAGTCGGAACTAAAGTCGTTACATTAAAAATTTTTGGAGTCGGATGCAACCTATAGAATCTAGTTAAATGAAGCTTTAAAACAGGGCTATGGATTCGGAACTTGAGTCGGTACATTGAAAATGTCTGGTGTCGGAGTCGGTTACAACTTATAGAATCTAGTTAAATGAAGCTTTAAAACAGGGCTGCGGAGTCGGTATATTAAAATGTCTGAAGTCGAATTCAATTATAACTTATAAAATCTACTTAAATGAAGCTTTAGAACAGGGCTGTGGAGTCGGAATCATGGAGTCGGAGTTTTAGTAAAATTTGGTGAATGGAGTCGGTTATAATTACTAAAAATGCCTGGAGTCGGTTATAATTTATAACTGATTCCGCAGCCCTGCTTCTATGGTGGAGTACGGTATTACTATCATATAAAAACTATTATTAGAGGGAAAAGAGATGGATGCATTTGAATCTTCTGAATATTATGCCTTTATAGTGTGTATTTTGCCTCAAGTAACTTCTATAGTTAATGTAAAGTTACTAAGGCTTACAACCTGGAATACACCCTAAGAAATATACTAAGTGATTGCTCAGTTGTTTAAAACTATTTTAATATTGTAATCTAAGGGAAATTCTCCAGATTTAGAAGATCGTTTCACAAAGGCGTCTACAACAATAATACTACAAATTTTCCTCCCAAAAGGAAAATCTATAAAATTCTGAAAACAACTTTTAATAATGCTAAAATACTGACTTGTATCATTCCTGAAAGCGCTTCTCTTTACTTTAGCCCTCTCCCCCCTGCAATATTTAAATATTTAGCCCAAATTATATATTCTCCATGAAGTTTTGCGTAGGTCACTTTTCTTCGAATAGATTTAACGGCATAGAAGCAACGTTGACTAAATAAAAAACAGAAATATACATAGAGAGTATATAATTTCGGTTATATTTGCACATTAAGGCGTGGGGAGGGGGGCTACGTAATGTGAAGCGCTTTTAGGAATGATGTAAATAAGTATTTTAATTTGTTTTGTGAATTTTATAGTTTTTCGTTCTGAGGACGAGTGATTGTAAATTAATACCCAATCTTAAAAACAAATAAAAAAATAAGTGGGTGGTTCCCAGCCCATCAAGCCCTAACTCTTTCAGTAGGCTATGCATCGGTGCAGCATTTAGGGGGTAACCCCTCTCTCCATCCAGTTTGGGATATCCTTTGAAGAGAACCATGAAACTATTTTGGCAATGATTAGCAGCATTAATTCAAAAGATGTGACGTAACAGTTTTTTTCAAACTAGTATTTATAACTACATGTTTGTTTACGTAAAAGTTTCTTTTAACTTTTTTAGTTGTCCTTTTTGGAAATGCGATTTGAATTTTTAGCTGCTGATTTCAAAATTTATATCGCCTTATCTTGGATAGCAAAGAAACTCCTTCTTGTATAAACATCTGTTCGTTGATAACAACCAAAAATCCCGGAAAGATTGTTTAGCTTTTACTGTTCTACTCTAAATTTTATAGAATGATGTCAGAGGCAATCTACCCTCCACTACCAAATATCCTGGTTAGATGCATGAACTAAGCAGTGTTTATCCCTGGTTAAGATGCCTTAATTTTTTCTCCAGATGGTGCCTAAATTAAGATTTTGCATTAAGATGCCTTAATCTTTTCACCAGATGGTGCATTAAGATGCCTTAATCTTTTCTCTAGATTGAAAAGCAGAAACACTAAATGTTGGCATTTCTAAAGACTCAACGAAAGCATTTTGGGTCTATACGTAGAGAGAAACTACTAATAATAATTGGTACTTGTGCATTATGCGGTACCCACCGCTATAGACTGTACAAGGAACTACTAATGGAAACCCGTCAAACGGGTATTTCCAAGAGATAAATTGATCGCAAAGCGTAGTTTAAAATTGCGTTTACAATATTTAAACTGATTTTTTTTTTTTTTTGGGGGGGGGATGTACCTAGGATAGGTTAGATTACGTCTTTAATATGCTATGCTTTACACCCCCCCCCCGCAATGTGCAAATATATAACCCGAATTTGTTTCTAAACTATTATATTCCCATCCTATTTTATTTCATTAGCATTGACCAAACTTAACTTCTTTCGTGGGTACCGTATAATGCACAACAAGGCCGTATCCAGGGGGGGTTACCCGGTTTGAAGCCCCCCCAGAATTTTTGACCGAGTCGAAAATAAGTCGAAAATTAGTAAAATCTAGGTAAAAATCAGTATAATTAGTCGAAAACTGAGTCAAAAATTAGTACCACCCCCCCCCCCCCGAAAAGGTCAAAAATTAGCACCCCCCCCCCCCCCGAAAAAAAATCCTGGATCCGCCCTTGATGCACAAGTACCTAATAATTCAGTGCACCATATAGGTTTTCCTTAATGAAAATTGGGTCCCTAAAATCCCCACGTAAATTAACGTTAGTAAATACTCGAACGTTACCCTTAACATTTTAAAAAATCGTTTACACATTAACAATACCAATTGTTAATTTTTTGGGGAGAACTGGGAAAGCTTAATTTTCTTTTGCGGAGTCTTGGAAAGTTTAGAGATTGTGTAAGCGCTGCAAAGACTATCTACGACTGTGATTAAACCCAGAATGCCTTTAGTAAGCCTTTAACTGTAAGTTTTAATTGCAAATGTGGTTTATAAGTAACCGTAACAACTGAGAGTTTATATGGGGGCTGCAACCCCCCATTGACTCTGTTTGAAAAGGGGCAACTATATTTGCTTTCTGGAAATCTTGGCGCACTTTGACTGTAGTAATTTAAATCCTCAGCACCCTCTTTGCAATGTCTTAATCTTAATCTTATATAATCTTATAAAAATCTTAATCTTATATCTAAGATGCTAAGAAGGTCCTGTTTGCTTTTTATTACTTTATTTAGCTTTTCAAAATGTGTTGTATTCCATTTTCTTACTCTTACTTTACTCTTACTCTTACTTATTTTCTTACTCACAGAAATAGTTAGAAAGCTGAGTTTATTTTTGATATCGAAATGGTTTTGGCGGCATCTTGAATGTCTCAAAAAAATAGAACTTGTAAAAAAAGCTTGTCGTTGAAGTTTATGCTCCCTGTTAAGGGAGTACAAAAATATGCGATTTTGTGGCAAGCCTACAGCTCTAACTTGCATCACAAGGACACGGTACTTGTGAGATAAAGGATACTGTGCACGCCTCGTATGTCTTTCGACTCACTAGCTTCAGATTTATTCATTCACCGATCCAGAATTATGATATTACTTTCACCTTTTCCCCTGGAATAATCGCAACTGCTCAAAATAGCAAAATTCGCCAATTGTCGTATATTTTCAGCGCAAAATTCGCCAATTGTCATATATTTTCGGTGTATTTCCAACGTATTTCTCAGTATAAAAATTTAAAACAAATTTTAAATATAATTTGAGATGAATCCTAGCTTTTGACTTATAGCAAAATTTTCGTCTTTGTTGAAACATTAAAACTGCAGGAATGGAGAAAAATAACATATTAAAAACTCGCACAGGCAATATTAAACTAAACTTCATGCGCATTTTGTGTTACTATACTGTTCATCCGATCGCCAGGAAACTTTGAAAGTTGTTGAGTACACTCCTAAGAATGTTTCAGGCATACCCCCCCTCAGGGTCTTCTTAATACTTTTCGTGCTTAATGAAATTCGAGACTCCTGAATACAAATAATTGACAGTTTTTTTTCCGGTCATGCCATTCATTTTTTTTTTTATATTTAATTGATGGGTTAGATAATTATGGATTCTGTCATCTTGCACACTTCGGAATTTCCCATATTAAAATGAATTCGATTTGCACATCTTTTCCGACTCTTTATATATTTAATCAAAATAAATCAATTAGATAATTTATATGAATGTAGGATGAAAAACAACTTTATTCGTTCTGGGATTAAATTAATGTGGAACGCATGACGTTTGCGAGAAACATCAAAAAAAAAAAAAAAACACGAGCTCGTGTTTATCGATTCAGTGCATTATTGTGTTTTTCGATTTATGGACTCAATTCTCGAATGAAGGGGAAATATCAGGGGGAAGGGGGTACTTTCCATGAGTTAGTTTTTTGTCGGAGGGATTGTCCGCGGGGAGATTTTTTTCAAATATTTATAAATTAAAGATAAGACCTGGGGATTTCCGCAATGGGGAATTTTCCGCAAGTGAATTGTCCTTGAATCTCCTTTCTTTTAAGATCGCAGCAACGCGCGATGATTAAGCTATTGATTTATAAAATAAACGTTCAAAATAATATTTCTAAGATATATATAACGTAAATCTTCAACCTATAAAACGTATAAATATAATTTTAGAAAATGTCACATATTGGCTTTTGAACAACCCAGCCAAAATATTGCCAATAAATAGATTTAATGTGAATTTGTACCATAGATGCATCCAAGTTGGACGAGTGGTGAAGGGAGGGGGGTCTCCAGCATATTTTGGCACTAGTCGTTAAAAAGGGTCATGTTACACAACATAAATATTGAAGCACAGTTTTGGTTTTTCGATTGAGATTAAACCAAGCGACTGAGGTATTTCATTTAATTGGGTGAGTTATTATTTTAACAGAAATACCATAATGCCTCTGATTTACCACTGCCCAACCTTAGGTCAATAATGGTTAGACGAACCCAAAATAAGCACTGAATTTTAACGAATAAGGTGACAAGGCTATAAAAGCAGTTCCTATAAGCGTGTAATAAAGAATGGGTACTTGTGTAATATACGCCACTCACTCAAGTTTATGCTGTGTAAATCTTTAGAACAAACCGGTTTCTTCGTTACTTTAGAGACAAATTTGGGCTATATATTTGCACATAGGGGGGGGGGGGGAGTAAAGCATAGCGGGCCTGCATGTAAAATGTGTTAGGTACAATTATTCTGCACATTATGAAGTAAGAATAGTTTTCTGACTTCAAACTGTCCAAATACTTTGCCCGTACACCCTCCTAATGTGCAAATATATAGCCCAAATTATATATTTCCCACCTATTCTGTCACTTGTCTTTGTCTTGTCTCACGCTAAGCTAAAAGAAACTAACGAAGAAACCGGTTTGTTCTCGAGTTTTACACAGCGTAAACTGGAGTGAGTGGCGTATAATACACAAATAGCAAACATATAAAATTAATGGAATAATACAAGCATAGAAAAACTATGTAAAATGTTTTAATTAAGTCTAAAAATTACAACAGCACATTTAAATATGGTTTAAGTTTTAACATGACTGAAGGAGAGTAAAACACATTTATAGAATGTATATTTTAGGGAGTAATACGAGGAGGGCTCAAACCCCCGAAAACTCTGCTAAAAGTTCAGAGAAACCTTAACTATTCAAATAACCTGCAATAAATATCTGAAGTACAACTACTAATGATACTACAATAGTAAAAACTCACCCGAGCCCCAAGCCACCTGACCCCATCATACCCACATGCCCCTCTTCAAGCTCAAATAATTCAAAGCTTTGCCCTTGTCCCCCTGTCATAAGTTCAAATTTCCTTTTAATCTTTTCTTAAGATCTCTTGCTACCCTATTTGAGCACTTCCGGCTATTCTTTTGGTCCCAGTTGGATAGCCAAAAATCACTTTCCTTTTTTTTCGTTAACTTGGGCCTAGAACTCGGGATCGAACCATTTGTGTGCAACTTGTTGTTTAACGTACGATCAGTCTAACGAAGGCCTAAATTCATCTTTAGACAATTTATACGACTTACCTGTGTTAAACTTATAAGCGTACTTTCAAAAAGTTTCTTCTTTGTCAATATTGAAATTGCAATAAAAATAATCAGAAAGGAAGTAAATTCTTCCGTTCTACTTGTTACATTTCAACACAATGTCGTTGAACTTGAATTAAAGAAAATCATATCAAACATTTCAAAGTTGACACGCCTAAGACATCAGTGAAGGTCAGTTGGCGTTATTCCTCAATACAAGGCACTAATTTCAGGCATACGACCTTCTTATAAACATGGAACAAAACTTAATCTGCTACAATTTGAACTTAAAAGACTGTCAATTTCCATTTATCCCTTGCACATCCAAATTTACATTCTCATACCGGAACTGCACACAAGGAGAGGGGCTAACAAAATCTCTTCATTTCCTCTCCCCCCCTCCCTTGAGTTAACATCAGCCCGTGCCAAATTCCTGCGCAGTTGTCTGCAGCCATCTAGCGGTCAAGAACAGTGCTACAATCCTTAATATTAAATTTGTTGCTCTAATCTTTCGCATTAGATGCTAATTAGTTATATTATTTGTTAAAATTATCTTTCCCTTAATGTTTATATATATATATATGTATATGTATATATATATATATATATATATATATATATATATATATATATATATATATATATATATATATATATATATATATATATATATATATATATATATATATATATATATATTCTTTCGGTATTTTCCCCTATTTCTCCATTCAGATTTTCCTATGTTTCTCAGTTGCTTTGTTTTTTTTTCGTATAAATTATAGCAGGAAAGGTGATGTTATTAGTTTAAATAATTTTCGTATTGATTCTTGATTCGTATTGACTTTGAATTGATTCGTCTTGATTTTTATGCTTAATTAACAAAGCTGATGAAAGAATAACAGGGTTTCCACTTAAGTCGGGCGTTCAGTACCCGGGTTGGTGCTCTTGAATTTAAGTTTGGGGTAACAGCTTGCCAATTTTGGGACCCAAAAGCATTCAAAATCAGGATAAAGTTTACTTGTTCTGGTATCCTTTGACAACCAATAAATAAGATGAATCACGTGGTATTATCTCCCTCAAGGCCGTACCCAGGATTTTTTTTCGAAGGTAGTTTTACTCAATTTTTTTTTTTTTGGGGGGGGGGGGGCTACACAAAAAAAAACTCAAAAAACGCATACGAAATTTGTCTATGTCCATTTTTGTTACGTTTTTACGAGTCAAACAAACAATTTGGGGAGGGGGGGGGTCAAACCCTCTAACCCCCCCTGGATACGGCCTTGATCTCCCTGTGCGCAAGGTTGCTTTTTTTTGTAGATAAGTGGGGGCTGAGGAATTATCAACGGAGGTTTGTCCCCTGTTTTCTCATATGTATGTATATAAATACTATTGATCTCTGTTTCCCTAGCGTAACGATTTTAGTAAGTAAATGATCCCACAAGTACCATTTACACACGGAGGCATCTGGTCATCTGTATTGTTTTTTTGTTTTTTTCCGAGTGACAAAATTAGCAAATGATAACACCGTTCTAAGATACCTTTAAAGTTCTTGGATACCAAACTCAGTAAGCTACTGCCCCAACTTCAGATTCAGAGAGGCCCGACCAGGGTATCGAAGAATAGACTTTGGTTTTACTGAAAGGTCTGAAAAGCATACACTGTTTTTGAAAAAAAAATGTGAATACATTTGTTAACAAAAATGTATTATTTTTATTTATTATGAAATATATATTTATGATATATTTATTTAAAAAAAGTCGACAGTTTTCTTTTTAGAATTATATTCAATGTTAAATATATATTCCATGTCAAACTTAATTTTTGACACACTATTTTTATGTTCCCTAATTATATCTGCTTTAATTTTTGAATTCCCTAATAATATCTACACATATTCCGAAAACCTCTCTAATAACCTACAACCTTAAGCCCTCCTAAGGGGAAATGTAAACGAGGGCTAGTTCGGATAAATAATCTCTTTGAGTCACAAGAAAGCCGATCACCCAGGTCCACTCGACATGAAAAACACTTAGAAAAAATTCAATGGTCGAAAAAATTAAGGGGCGCGTGCTCCCCCTAACATAGTCTAAAGTAGTGTAATTTACCTAATTAACGCAAGTTTGCGTTAATTAAACTTGCTCCTAACGCAAGTTTATCGGATCAATTATTTTGCGCCCCCCTCCCTAAAAAAATTCTGGATCCGCCAATGTAACCAAGTGGTCATCAACAGGCACATCTTCATAAATTTTGGCAAAACGGGTGGTCAGAAAACTATTTTTTTTTTTTTTTTCAAAATTGCACCATACTTTTTTTTCAATTGTTCTGATTTACTATACAAAATAGGCGGAAATGTTAAGCAAGTAGCCATCAACAGGCACATACGCAGATATCAGTCTGAAAAATTTGGTTGGTAAAAATTGGGTGTTTTTTTTTTCGAAATTGCACCTCCAATCAGAATCTCCAAAGCACCTTCTGATCAACCTTGGACTCCTTAGGTCCAAAAGTTTAGTAATTAGTCACTAACAGGCAGACTGGAACCAATTCACGGTAATTATGGGGTTGGGTAAAATGTATTTTTCAAAATCTAGGGGAGGGCAATTTTTGTTGCTTTTCAATTTTAAAGTGAGGATTACGATAAAAAGCCACTTTTCAACGAAAATAAAAAAAGGGTATTTTTCAAAATAAAGGGTAGGGGAGAAACCTTGGAGCGGGTAAGTGCCCCCCTCCCCTTTCGTGTCCCTCAATTGTTGCCAAAAAAATATGTTTTAAAAAAAGTAGGCGGGCAAGAAATCTTCTCTTTTTTTGGCCGAAATTGCACCATCTTTCTTTTAACTAACCTAAGTTTCTTATAGAAAAGGTCAGAACACAACAGGCACGTCCTCAAGATATGGTTAGAGGGGCTTGTATAAACCAAAGAAAAAGATAGACGAATAATAACGGTTATATATAAACACTATAAACAAATTCAAAATTTCAGCGAAACACGTATCTTAAAGCCAATGCACCAGTTGCGTGCGTACCTGATCAACAAGGCCTGCCCATCTCCTGGATCTGTTTGTTTCAATTTTTGACCTTCGAAAGGGAAAATAGCTACGATTTTCAGTTAGGCTCTGGTCACTTATACGAGGGGGCCCCCACCTGCTGTAAGTGATTTCTTAGTGTTGTTTGTGTCCTGGGTCCCATTTTCTGTTGCAAGTCACTCTTAGCTTAAAGAAAGTTTCATAGAAAGGGTGAAATTAAGTTTGATAGGTCATAAATGAAGTTTTGATCAGTCTGCCAAATTCTTCTATTGCTTCATTTATTAAAAGCAATTTCCAAACTGAATAACTTTTAACAAAAAACAACTCAAGGTCTAAGGCAAATAATATTTGATTGAACCAAACGCATATCTTCTGAATATTTGCATCAACAAAATGTTGTTAAAATATTTATTTATTTGTATGGGGCATTGGTCTCCGAGGGGGGAGGGTGTTGGCTGTGGCCTTTTTTCTGGACGTCTTTACAGCCACCCTCTGTTATATTTTAAAGCTCATAGTTTATTCGTCATTCATGGCAGATTATAAGCAATTACCGTTATTTATAATGCTTATTATTATAGCAATTACGTTATTATTATGCTTATTATTATTATAATGCTTTTGATGACCTATCTCAAAAACATGATTTTGAAATAGTTGAGGATTGAGAGGTGGCAGAAACAGTTTAACAACACTGAACAGAATGCTTGAATCGAATTGAAGACTGAACAACAAAGATAATATTTGTAATGCTTTTAATAACCAAATTCAAAAACATAGTATTGAATTATTTGAGGATTGAGAGGGGCGGAAACAGTTTAACAACACTGAACAGAAGGCTTGAAATGAGTTGAAAAAAGACTGAACAGAAAGGTTATTTATAATGTTTCTGATAATCCATTGTTAAAACATGACGTTGAAATATTTGACGATTGAGAGGGGGCAGGAAAACTTTGACAAGACAGAACAGAAGACTTCGCGTCCAATTTTGTTCGTTGGCCAAGCCTTCTATTAATTAGGTACTGAGTTATTTCAGACTGGCATTCCAAAGCCGTATTCAACGGAAGCTGTCTTAAATGTACAGCGACAATCTTTCCAAATGCATCAAATTCATCAAAGGCCCAGGAAGGTGGATTAGGTATCTGCACCAATTCTTGCAAGGGTTTCACTAGTATACTACCACCACTCAAACTGTTTAATTTATTCCTTTTGCAAGCAGGTCCATCGCTGCTTATGAATGATTCCCTATTTTGAAGTAGTTGATCATGGATCTCAGAGCTTGACTCTGTGGAAGGTTGAGGAGGAGGACTACTGACTGATGTTTTTCCCAATTCTGCAAGACGTAGATCAACGAGAAAGCCATCTTCTCCAGCATTTGTTGCTTCATTCCCTTGCACCTTTGGTGAATCCTGTAAAGACACAAAAATCAGCTTACTTTTCATAATAAAGACACTTTGATAATTGTCCTGGTATTAAAAGCATAATAAAGCTAAGATATATATATATATATATATATATATATATATATATATATATATATATATATATATATATATATATATATATATATATATATATATATATGTACAAACAGAAAACTTGTGAAGTTTGTTAAAATAAAACGAATCTGACAGGTAAAAGTCAACTTAAAGATAGCACATGGCTTTGTAGGTGGGGGGGGGGGTCAGAATCAAATCAAACATTACTCGTGGAAACTATGAACGACATAAAACTCCTTATATATCTTTCAATTTTGTAGTAAATTGGAGTGACTACTGGGATCTTTTGGCCTTTCCTCTTTGGGATGCAGCTTCTGATGGGTCGTAGCTGGGAAGGAATGGTTTCTCGGCCCAGAGATTAATAAGAGCATTTCGACTGAAGCTGAGAGCCTCCTCTCTGTCATTTAGAGCGATCAAATCGGCCTTCTTTGAAAGATGAGCCCGGGATATCAGTATTAAAAGTCGATAAAACTTAATGTGAAGTTGCAGACTTCAAAGAACTTCAAAGAATGCACGATTTAACATATTTTCGAAGTCAAGAAGTTAGCAGGTAGCGAACGGCCCTGTATGTAAATTCCTCCTTCCTCCCCTTGCTTAGCTCCATAGTAGAAAGGCCTCATGAGGTCCCACGAGAACACCGTGCTGCCACCTACAACTTTTTTACATAATTCATGCATGTTTTTATGGTTTTTGTCAGTGAGAATGAAAAAACAGGAATTTTCTCACTTGAAAAAACATGAATTTTCTCACATTGATGGATGTTTTCTTGGATGGTTATGGGTGTTGGTCAATTTATTTGATGTTTTTCATGGATTTCAACAGCAATTCATGTCTGTTTTATGGTTTTTGTCAGTGAGAATGAAAAAACAGGAACTTTCTCACATTTATGGATGTCAACAGCAATTTATGTATGTTTTATGTTCGTTGTCAGTGAGAATGAAAAAACAGGAACTTTCTCACATTTATGGATGTCAACAGAAATTTATGTTCCTGTTTTATGATTCATTGTCAGTGAGAATGAAAAAACAGGAGTTTTCTCACTTAAAAAAACATGAATTTTCTCACTTTGATGGTTGTTTTCTTGGATGGTTATGGGTGTTGGTCAATTTATTTGATGTTTTTCATGGATTTCAACAGCAATTCATGTCTGTTTTATGGTTTTTGTCAGTGAGAATGAAAAAACAGGAACTTTCTCACATTTATGGATGTCAACAGCAATTTATGTCTAGGTTTTATGTATGTTCGTTGTCAGTGAGAATGAAAAAACAGGAACTTTCTCACATTTATGGATGTCAACAGCAATTCATGTCTGTTTTATGGTTTTTGTCAGTGAGAATGAAAAAACAGGAACTTTCTCACATTTATGGATGTCAACAGCAATTTATGTCTGTTTTATGGTTTTTGTCAGTGAGAATGAAAAAACAGGAACTTTCTCACATTTATGGATGTCAACAGCAATTTATGTCCAGGTGTAATGACAATGGAGTGATTTACATAATCGGTGGAGGAATTATTGGTTCACGAAAGGTGGATTAAGAAACAAACATGGCTTCTTTGATCTTTAGGCTAACCTAACCTGAGAACTTGATTTACATAATCGGCGGGGAAATTATTGATTCACGAAGGGGAATTAAGAAACATTATGGTTTCTTTGATCTTTAGGCTAACCTAACCCGAGAAATTGATTTACATAATCTGCGGGGGAATTATTGGTTCACGAAATGGGAATTAAGAAACATTATGGCTTCTTTAATTTTAGGTCTGAGGGATAAACATTCTTTAGGTCAGAGAGAAAAATCAATATTCTATTTTTAAATAGGGCTTCATTGATCTTTAGTGTCAGTTATTAGAAATGACATCACTTGTTATCTTGGGATTATGCGGGAGTCTAAAGAGATAGAAATTCTATTTTTAAATACGGCTTCACTGAGCTTTAAGTCGGAGAGATAAATTGATATTCTAACGAAACCTTAATAGTGTAGCTAGGAACATTTATGAGATGAAGAGATTAACGTAGGAAAGGGTTTCCTAGAAATTTGAAATCTGAAAGCACAGAGATGCCAAAAAACAAAAGGAATACGCTGAAGTTCCAATTAGGGATTATTTGGGCAAAACCGTTTTAGGGAATTATTTCGGCGAAACAGTTAGAGACATTTTAAAAGATGATTTTAGAAGAGATTTTAGAAGAGGATTTGAGGGTGAAACTCTGAGGTCGTCATAATACACAAGTTCCATTTGCACAGTGTTGTGAGGTCCCCTACCACAATCCCAAAGAGTCCTCATACCCCACCCCAACCCCGAAGGGTCCTCATACCCCACTCCAACCCCGAAGGAGGCCCCCGGTCCTCAAAGGTCCACCGGGCTTCCAAAGGGCCACCCGGCCCTCAAGGGTCCCCCAGACCCCCAAAGGACCCCCCAGGCCCCAAAGGCCCCCTCCCCCCCCCCTTGGCCCCCAAAGGGCAGGGCCCCCTCCATCTCCCTCCCTCTCCTCCCCCCTCCTCACCTTCCCCTCCCCCTCCCCTCATCCCCTCCCCTCCACACCCTCCCCTCCCCTTCCCTCCCCCATTTTTTTATATTTTTTGGTACATTGAGACACAGAAGGACCCCCTCCCCCCGCCCCCCCCCCATAAAGGGCCCCCGGCGCCCCAAAGGCTCCTGAGCCACCATTTTAATACTTTTTTAAGGATTTATTATATCTTTTCAGAACAAATTATTATTTTAGGGAATTATTTCGGCGAAACAGTTAGAGACATTTTAAAAGATGATTTTTGAAGAGATTTTAGAAGAGGATTTGAGGGTGAAACTCTGTGGTCGTTATAATAGACAAGTTCCATTTGAACAGTGTCGTGAGGTCCTCTATCCCCAACCCCAAAGGGTTCCGATCCCCCTACCCCAACCCCGAAGGAAGCCCATGGTCCTCAAAGGTCCCCCCAAGCTCCCAAAGGACCACCCGGCTCTCAAGGGCCCCCCCAGACCCTCAAAGGCCCTCCCGGGCCCCGTCTTTCGTTGATGTATGTTGTCTGAAACCTATGATTTAGGGTGTATGGGTTGCTATTTTTGACTTTTCTGAGTTGGATTTCTTAGTCTTTCATAGGTTTGTGTTGTCTGAAACCTATGATTTGGGATGGGTGGTTTGCTATTTTTGACTTTTCTGAGCTGGATTTCTTAGCCTTTCATAGGTGTGTGTTGTCAGAAAATTATGATTTGGGATGTGTAGTTTGCTATTTGGACTTTCCAGAGCTAGGATTCTTAGTCCCTCATAGGTGTTTGTTGTCTAAAACTTCTAGTTTGGGATGAGTAGTTTGCTATTTCAGACTTTTATGAGCTAAGCTTTCCTAGTATATCGTAGGTGAATTTTGTCAGAAAATTATGATTTGGGATATGTAAATTACTATTTCGGGCTTTTCTGAGCTAGATTTCTTAGTCCCTCATAGGTGTTTGTTGTCTGAAACCTATAGTTTGGGATGAGTAGTTTGCTATTTTTGACTTTTCTGAGCTAGGTTTCATAGCCTTTCATAGGTGTGTGTTGTCAGAAACTTATGATTTGGGATATGTAATTTGCTATTTGGACTTTTCTGAGCTAGATTTCTTAGCCTTTCATAGGTGTTTGTTGTCTGAAACCTATAGTTTGGGATGAGTAGTTTGCTTTTGGACTTTTCAGAGCTGGATTTCTTAGCCTTTCGTAGGTGTGTGTTGACTGAAACTTATGATTTGGGATATGTAAATTACTATTTCGGGCTTTTCTAAGCTAGATTTCTTAGTCTTTCGTTGGTGTGTGTTGTCTGAAACCTATGATTTGGGATTTGTAGTTTTGCTTTTTGGACTTTTCAGAGCTAGGATTCTTAGTCCCTCATAGGTGTTTGTTGTCTGAAACCTATAGTTTGGGATGAGTAGTTTGCTATTTCAGGCTTTTCTGAGCTAAGGTTTCTTAGTATTTCGTAGGTGTATGTTGTCTGAAACTTATGACTTGAGGTGTCTAATTTGCTATTTCAGGCCTTTCTGAGCTAAGGTTTCATAGTATTTCGTAGGTGAATGTTGTCTGAAACTTATGATTTGGGATATGTAAATTACTATTTCGGGCTTTTCTAAGTTAGATTTCTTAGTCTTTCGTTGGTGTGTGTTGACTGAAACCTATGATTTGGGATATAAGGTTCTTAGTATTTCGTTGGTGTGTGTTGTCTGAAACTATGATTTGGGATTTGTAGTTTGCTTTTGGACTTTTCAGAGCTAGGATTCATAGTCCCTCATAGGTGTTTGTTGTCTGAAACCTATAGTTTGGGATGAGTAGTTTGCTATTTCAGGCTTTTCTGAGCTAAGGTTTCTTAGTATTAGGTTAGGTTAGGTTAGGTGTCATACTTGTGAATATTTTCCCGGAAGATAAAAAGTTCTAGTTCAATTTAAAATTTTCTCAACGAAGTGAAGAAAAGTTCAAGTTCTCTTCTGAATTTTACCAAAGAACAAAATTCAATTCTAATTTCTCCAGAGAAAATAAAAATCTTCCACTTAAGTTCTTTATTTCACAAAGACATAAAGAAATTTAAAGTTCAATTCTAAATTTTTCGGTGGAAGATAGAAAAAGTAATACCATACTTGTGAATATTTTCACGGAAGATAAAAAGTTCTAGTTCAATTTAAAATTTTCTCAACGAAGTGAAGAAAATTTCAAGTTCTCTACTGAATTTTAAAAAAGAACACAATTCAATTCTAATTTCTCCAGAGAAAACAAAAATCTTCCACTTCAGTTCTTTATTTCAAAAAGACATAAAGAAATTTAGAGTTCAATTCTAAATTTTTCGGTGGAAGATAGAAAAAGTAATACCATACTTGTGAATATTTTCACGGAAGATAAAAAGTTCTAGTTCAATTTAAAATTTTCTCAACGAAGTGAAGAAAAGTTCAAGTTCTCTACTGAATTTTACCAAAGAACACATTCAATTCTAATTTCTCCAGAGAAAATAAAAATCTTCCACTTAAGTTCTTTATTTCACAAAGACATAAAGAAATTTAAAGTTCAATTCTAAATTTTTCGGTGGAAGATAGAAAAAGTAATACCATACTTGTGAATTTTTTCACGGAAGATAAAAAGTTCTAGTTCAATTTAAAATTTTCTCAACGAAGTCAAGGAAAGTTCAAGTTCTCTTCTGAATTTTCTCAATGAAAAAGAAATTAGTCATTGATCATTTCTATTTTTCCAAATAATATAAAAATTTTCCACTTTAGTTCAGATCTGTCTCGAAGAGATGAAAAATTTAAAATACTGTTCCAAATTTTTCACAAAAGATAAAAAAGTTCAAGTTCTCTTCTGAATTTTACCAAAGAACACAATTCAATTCTAATTTCACCAGAGAAAACAAAAATCTTCCACTTCTGTTCTTTATTTCACAAAGACATAAAGAAATTTAAAGTTCAATTCTAAATTTTTCGGTGGAAGATAGAAAAAGTAATACCATACTTGTGAATATTTTCACGGAAGATAAAAAGTTCTAGTTCAATTTAAAATTTTCTCAACGAAGTGAAGAAAATATCAAGTTCTCTACTGAATTTTACTAAAGAACACAATTCAATTCTAATTTATCCAGAGAAAATAAAAATCTTCCACTTAATTTCTTTATTTCACAAAGACATAAAGAAATTTAAAGTTCAATTCTAAAGTTTTCAGTGGAAGTTAGAAAAAGTAATACCATACTTGTGAATATTTTCACGGAAGATAAAAAGTTCTAGTTCAATTTAAAATTTTCTCAACGAAGTGAAGAAGAATTCAAGTTCTCTTCTGAATTTTACCAAAGAACACAATTCAATTCTAATTTCACCAGAGAAAATAAAAATCTTCCACTTAAGTTCTTTATTTCACAAAGACATAAAGAAATTTAAAGTTCAATTCTAAATTTTTCGGTGGAAGATAGAAAAAGTAATACCATACTTGTGAATATTTTCACGGAAGATAAAAAGTTCTAGTTCAATTTAAAATTTTCTCAACGAAGTGAAGAAAAGTTCAAGTTCTCTTCTGAATTTTACCAAAGAACACAATTCAATTCTAATTTCACCAGAGAAAATAAAAATCTTCCACTTCAGTTCTTTATTTCACAAAGACATAAAGAAATTTAAAGTTCAATTCTAAATTTTTCGGTGGAAGATAGAAAAAGTAATACCATACTTGTGAATATTTTCACGGAAGATAAAAAGTTCTAGTTCAATTTAAAATTTTCTCAACGAAGTGAAGAAAAGTTCAAGTTCTCTTCTGAACTTTACCAAAGAACACACTTCAATTCTAATTTCTCCAGAGAAAATAAAAATCTTCCACTTCAGTTTTAAGTTCCACAATGAAATAAAGAAATTTAAAGTTCTATTCTAAATTTTTAGATGAAAGATAGAAAAAGTAATACTATGATTGTGATTATTTTCCATGAAGATCAAAAGTTTCACTTTATTTATAATTTTTCTTAAATTCAGTTCTGATTTTTCTCAAAGAGATGAAAAATTTAAAGTTCTGTTCCAAATTTTTCATAGAAGATAGAAAAAGTTATACATTGATTGTGAATATTCAACATGAAGATAAGGAACTCCACTTTAATTCAGAGCTTTCTCGAAGAAGTGCAAAATGTTCAAGTTCTCTTCTGAATTTTCTTAAAGAAGAGAAAAAAGTTAGCTCAATTCTGAATTTTACCAATGAAAATGAAAAAACCTTCCACTTCAGTTCATAATTTCTCAAAGACATAAAAAATTTAAAGTTCAGTTCTAAATTTTTCTGTAGAAGATAGGAAAAGTTATACTATGATTGTGATTATTTTCCAGTGAAGATAAAAAGTTTCACTTTAATTCTAATTTTCTTAAATTCAGTTCCAATTTTTTGCAAAGAGATGAAAAATTTAAAGTTCTGTTCCAAATTTTTCATAGAAGATAGAAAAAGTTATACATTGATTTTGAATCTTCGACATGAAGATAAGGTGCATCACTTTAATTCTGAGTTTTCTCGAAGAAGTGCAAAATGTTTAAGTTCTCTTCTGAATTTTCTTAAAGAAGATAAAAAAGTTAGCTCAATTCTGAATTTTACCAATGAAAATGAAAAAAGCTTCCACTTCAGTTCTTAATTTCTCAAAGACATAAAAAATTCAAAGTTCTCTTCTAATTTTTCCAAGAAAATAAAAAGGTTCCACTTCAGTTCTGTTTTTTCTCAAAGAGATGAAAAATTTAAAGTTCTGTTCTAATTTTAAATTAAATTTTAGCTCCTTTGTCTTATGGATTTACCCCTCAAATTTTTAAATTAGAAAATGAGTGACTCGTTCTATTATTAAAGACAATCGTTCAAACTCGTTCATCTAACCTCCAAAACAATAGGTTAGGTATAAATAAATATTAATAAATAAATAGAAACATTTCTACATGTTTAAGTTAGGTTAGGTTAGGTTAACTTATCATGAGCGCTCATGATAAGTTAACCTAACCTTTTCTGGCGAGTATGGTTAGGTTAGGTTAGGCTAGATTAAGTTAGGTTAGATTAGGTTAGGTTAAGTTAGGTTAGGTTAGCCTACGTACGCTTCACTTAGGTTAGCTTAGGTTAGGTGAGATACAGGCAAAAAGTTAGGTGTATGATTAGGTTAGGTTAGGTTAGATTAAGTTAGGTTAGGTTAAGTTAGGTTAGGCTAGGTTAGCCTACGTACGCGCGCGTTCCTTATCTTCATGTTGAATATTCACAATAAATGTGTAACTTTTTCTATCTTCTATGAAAAATTTGGAACAGAACTTTAAAATTTTCATCTCTTTGAGAAGAATCAGAACTGAATTTAAGAAAAATTATAAATAAAGTGAAAATTTTGATCTTCATGGAAAATAATCACAATCATAGTATTACTTTTTCTATCTTTCATCTAAAAATTTAGAATAGAACTTTAAATTTCTTTATTTCATTGTGGAACTTAAAACTGAAGTGGAAGATTTTTATTTTCTCTGGAGAAATTAGAATTGAAGTGTGTTCTTTGGTAAAGTTCAGAAGAGAACTTGAACTTTTCTTCACTTCGTTGAGAAAATTTAAATTGAACTAGAACTTTTTATCTTCCGTGAAAATATTCACAAGTATGGTATTACTTTTTCTATCTTCCACCGAAAAATTTAGAATTGAACTTTAAATTTCTTTATGTCTTTGTGAAATAAAGAACTTAAGTGGAAGATTTTTATTTTCTCTGGTGAAATTAGAATTGAATTGTGTTCTTTGGTAAAATTCAGAAGAGAACTTGAATTCTTCTTCACTTCGTTGAGAAAATTTTAAATTGAACTAGAACTTTTTATCTTCCGTGAAAATATTCACAAGTATGGTATTACTTTTTCTAACTTCCACTGAAAAATTTAGAATTGAACTTTAAATTTCTTTATGTCTTTGTGAAATAAAGAACTTAAGTGGAAGATTTTTATTTTCTCTGGATAAATTAGAATTGAATTGTGTTCTTTAGTAAAATTCAGTAGAGAACTTGAACTTTTCTTCACTTCGTTGAGAAAATTTTAAATTGAACTAGAACTTTTTATCTTCCGTGAAAATATTCACAAGTATGGTATTACTTTTTCTATCTTCCACCGAAAAATTTAGAATTGAACTTTAAATTTCTTTATGTCTTTGTGAAATAAAGAACTGAAGTGGAAGATTTTGTTTTCTCTGGTGAAATTAGAATTGAATTGTGTTCTTTGGTAAAATTCAGAAGAGAACTTGAACTTTTTTATCTTTTGTGAAAAATTTGGAACAGTATTTTAAATTTTTCATCTCTTCGAGACAGATCTGAACTAAAGTGGAAAATTTTTATATTATTTGGAAAAATAGAAATGATCAATGACTAATTTCTTTTTCATTGAGAAAATTCAGAAGAGAACTTGAACTTTCCTTGACTTCGTTGAGAAAATTTTAAATTGAACTAGAACTTTTTATCTTCCGTGAAAATATTCACAAGTATGGTATTACTTTTTCTATCTTCCACCGAAAAATTTAGAATTGAACTTTAAATTTCTTTATGTCTTTGTGAAATAAAGAACTTAAGTGGAAGATTTTTATTTTCTCTAGAGAAATTAGAATTGAATGTGTTCTTTGGTAAAATTCAGTAGAGAACTTGAACTTTTCTTCACTTCGTTGAGAAAATTTTAAATTGAACTAGAACTTTTTATCTTCCGTGAAAATATTCACAAGTATGGTATTACTTTTTCTATCTTCCACCGAAAAATTTAGAATTGAACTCTAAATTTCTTTATGTCTTTGTGAAATAAAGAACTAAAGTGGAAGATTTTTGTTTTCTCTGGAGAAATTAGAATTGAATTGTGTTCTTTTTTAAAATTCAGTAGAGAACTTGAAATTTTCTTCACTTCGTTGAGAAAATTTTAAATTGAACTAGAACTTTTTATCTTCCGTGAAAATATTCACAAGTATGGTATTACTTTTTCTATCTTTCATCTAAAAATTTAGAATAGAACTTTAAATTTCTTTATTTCATTGTGGAACTTAAAACTGAAGTGGAAGATTTTTATTTTCTCTGGAGAAATTAGAATTGAAGTGTGTTCTTTGGTAAAGTTCAGAAGAGAACTTGAACTTTTCTTCACTTCGTTGAGAAAATTTTAAATTGAACTAGAACTTTTTATCTTCCGGGAAAATATTCACAAGTATGACACCTAACCTAACCTAATACTAAGAAACCTTAGCTCAGAAAAGCCTGAAATAGCAAACTACTCATCCCAAACTATAGGTTTCAGACAACAAACACCTATGAGGGACTATGAATCCTAGCTCTGAAAAGTCCAAAAAGCAAACTACAAATCCCAAATCATAGGTTTCAGACAACACACACCAACGAAAGACTAAGAACCTTATATCCCAAATCATAGGTTTCAGTCAAGACACACCAACGAAAGACTAAGAAATCTAACTTAGAAAAGCCCGAAATAGTAATTTACATATCCCAAATCATAAGTTTCAGACAACATTCACCTACGAAATACTATGAAACCTTAGCTCAGAAAGGCCTGAAATAGCAAATTAGACACCTCAAGTCATAAGTTTCAGACAACATACACCTACGAAATACTAAGAAACCTTAGCTCAGAAAAGCCTGAAATAGCAAACTACTCATCCCAAACTATAGGTTTCAGACAACAAACACCTATGAGGGACTAAGAATCCTAGCTCTGAAAAGTCCAAAAAGCAAAACTACAAATCCCAAATCATAGGTTTCAGACAACACACACCAACGAAAGACTAAGAAATCTAGCTTAGAAAAGCCCCAAATAGTAATTTACATATCCCAAATCATAAGTTTCAGTCAACACACACCTACGAAAGGCTAAGAAATCCAGCTCTGAAAAGTCCAAAAGCAAACTACTCATCCCAAACTATAGGTTTCAGACAACAAACACCTATGAAAGGCTAAGAAATCTAGCTCAGAAAAGTCAAAAATAGTAATTTACATATCCCAAATCATAAGTTTCTGACAACACACACCTATGAAAGGCTAAGAAACCTAGCTCAGAAAAGTCAAAAATAGCAAACTACTCATCCCAAACTATAGGTTTCAGACAACAAACACCTATGAGGGACTAAGAAATCTAGCTCAGAAAAGCCCGAAATAGTAATTTACATATCCCAAATCATAATTTTCTGACAACATTCACCTACGATATACTAGGAAAGCTTAGCTCATAAAAGTCTGAAATAGCAAACTACTCATCCCAAACTAGAAGTTTCAGACAACAAACACCTATGAGAGACTAAGAATCCTAGCTCTGAAAAGTCCAAATAGCAAACTACACATCCCAAATCATAATTTTTTGACAACACACACCTATGAAAGGCTAAGAAATCCAGCTCAGAAAAGTCAAAAATAGCAAACCACCCATCCCAAATCATAGGTTTCAGACAACACATACCTATGAAAGACTAAGAAATCCAACTCAGAAAAGTCAAAAATAGCAACCCATACACCCCAAATCATAGGTTTCAGACAACATACATCAACGAAAGACGGGGCCCGGGGAGGGCCTTTGAGGGTCTGGGGGGGGGGGGGCCTTGAGGGCCGGGTGGTCCTTTGGGAGCTTGGGGGGACCTTTGAGGACCATGGGCTTCCTTCGGGGTTGTGGTAGGGGGATCGGAACCCTTTGGGGTTGGGGATAGAGGACCTCACGACACTGTTCAAACGGAACTTGTGTATTATAACGACCACAGAGTTTCACCCTCAAATCCTCTTCTAAAATCTCTTCAAAAATCATCTTTTAAAATGTCTCTAACTGTTTCGCCGAAATAATTCCCTAAAATAATAATTTGTTCTGAAAAGATATAATAAAGCCTTAAAAAGTATTAAAATGGTGGCTCAGGAGCCTTTGGGGCGCCGGGGGCCCTTTAGGGGGGGGGGGGAGGGGGTCCTTCTGTGTCTCAATGCACAAAAAATATTAAAAAATGGGGGAGGGAAGGGGAGGGGAGGGTGAGGAGGGGATGGGGATGAGGGGAGGGGAGGGGAGGGGAAGGTGAGGAGGGGGGGGGGGAGGGAGGGAGAGGGAGGGGGGCCCTGCCCTTTGGGGGCCAAGGGGGGGGAGGGGGCCTTTGGGGCCTGGGGGGTCCTTTGGGGGTCTGGGGGACCCTTGAGGGCCGGGTGGCCCTTTGGAAGCCCGGTGGACCTTTGAGGACCGGGGGCTTCCTTCGGGGTTGGAGTGGGGTATGAGGACCCTTCGGGGTTGGGGTGGGGTATGAGGACTCTTTGGGATTGTGGTAGGGGACCTCACAACACTGTGCAAATGGAACTTGTGTATTATGACGACCACAGAGTTTCACCCTCAAATCCTCTTCTAAAATCATCTTTTAAATCATCTTTTAAAATGTCTCTAACTGTTTCGCCGAAATAATTCCCTAAAACGGTTTCGCCCAAATAATCCCTAATCGTAACTTCAGCGTATTCCTTTTGTTTTTTGGCATCTCTGTGCTTTCAGATTTCAAATTTCTAGGAAACCCTTTCCTACGTTAATCTCTTCATCTCATAAATGTTCCTAGCTACACTATTAAGGTTTCGTTAGAATATCAATTTATCTCTCCGACTTAAAGCTCAGTGAAGCCGTATTTAAAAATAGAATTTCTATCTCTTTAGACTCCCGCATAATCCCAAGATAACAAGTGATGCCATTTCTAATAACTGACACTAAAGATCAATGAAGCCCTATTTAAAAATAGAATATTAATTTTTCTCTCTGACCTAAAGAACGTTTATCCCTCAGACCTAAAATTAAAGAAGCCATAATGTTTCTTAATTCCCATTTCGTGAACCAATAATTCCCCCGCAGATTATGTAAATCAATTTCTCGGGTTAGGTTAGCCTAAAGATCAAAGAAACCATAATTTTTCTTAATTCCCCCTTCGTGAATCAATAATTTCCCCGCCGATTATGTAAATCAAGTTCTCAGGTTAGGTTAGCCTAAAGATCAAAGAAGCCATGTTTGTTTCTTAATCCCCCTTTCGTGAACCAATAATTCCCCCACCGATTATGTAAATCACTCCATTGTCATTACACCTGGACATAAATTGCTGTTGACATCCATAAATGTGAGAAAGTTCCTGTTTTTTCATTCTCACTGACAAAAACCATAAAACAGACATAAATTGCTGTTGACATCCATAAATGTGAGAAAGTTCCTGTTTTTTCATTCTCACTGACAAAAACCATAAAACAGACATAAATTGCTGTTGACATCCATAAATGTGAGAAAGTTCCTGTTTTTTCATTCTCACTGACAACGAACATGCATAAAACAGACATAAATTGCTGTTGACATCCATAAATGTGAGGAAGTTCCTGTTTTTTCATTCTCACTGACAAAAACCATAAAACAGACATGAATTGCTGTTGACATCCATGAAAAACATCAAATAAATTGACCAACACCCATAACCATCCAAGAAAACAACCATCAAAGTGAGAAAATTCATGTTTTTTTAAGTGAGAAAACTCCTGTTTTTCATTCTCACTGACAATGAATCATAAAACAGGAACATAAATTGCTGTTGACATCCATAAATGTGAGAAAGTTCCTGTTTTTTCATTCTCACTGACAACGAACATAAAACATGAACATAAATTGCTGTTGACATCCATAAATGTGAGAAAGTTCCTGTTTTTTCATTCTCACTGACAAAAACCATAAAACAGACATGAATTGCTGTTGACATCCATGAAAAACATCCATGAAAAACATCAAATAAATTGACCAACACCCATAACCATCCAAGAAAACAACCATCAAAGTGAGAAAATTCATGTTTTTTTAAGTGAGAAAACTCCTGTTTTTCATTCTCACTGACAAAAACCATAAAAACATGCATGAATTATGTAAAAAAGTTGTAGGTGGCAGCACGGTGTTCTCGTGGGACCTCATGAGGCCTTTCTACTCTCCACAGCTTTAACGTACAAAAAATGCAAACAGCAAGAATCTATAAACCATACATTTCAGAGTAACTATTCCCCGTTCACTGAGCATGAATTTTCAGCAGCATCATCTTATACATCTGGTTGACATGTCTGTAGGAGAGGGGTCTTTTTGCCTGCCCCTTCAAGTCTCATGTTTTTTCTACATAGTGTCTTTTATCCTTCGTACTAATTCCCCATGAGATTCTTTAGAATTTAGTTTGAGATGATTAGAAACATGTTCATTAAACAGAGCGGAAGAGAGGTGTGTGCGAATGTTTTGGTGGCTTTGCTCTGTTACAAGCGTGTCTTAGATTCTCAGTCTAAGTATATATTAGGACTTTAATTGTTGGGAATTCCAGAAAGAGGGACTTATAGGGAAAGGTAAGAACTTAAACATTGGGAGTTGTGTAAACTGCACACCTGATAACCTTCTCGTGGTGCCCTGAGTGTATAAATATGTATTAATAGGGGTTTACTAGTGCTAATTTCAGTGATTGTGCAGTGACCGACTATCCTGTCCAGTGTCGAAGAAGAGACAGTGTGTTTTGTGGAATATTCTGCCGAGATTGGATGAATTTAATCCAGTCAGCTGCCCAAATCATGCCCTGGGGATCAAGAATTTCTCATGATCGTACTGGTTCTGTTGATCAAGTGCTACTGGCCACTAAAGACTGACAAGTAGTGGTTAACTCTCTTCTCTCTTTTCAGGAACGGATGCAGCCTGCCCTAGCTGGTTTGAAACTGACGGGTGTGGTTCTTGGGATGGATGAAAATATGGGTGGACGCCTTAACGCTACTGAGGAAGGATCTTCGATAAAGAGAAAAGAAGAGAGAAGTCAAAATATCATATCCGAGGGGCGCCAATAGCCCAGTGGCTTTTTTCGTGCGCATGCAATTAGCTTAATTCAGGTACAGATATGGACCCCAACTGGACAAGGCTTTCAAAAGCCATACAATACTTTGAACTAGAAGTGAAGGGCCAAAACCTTGTCAAGTATTACAGTAACCATGACTCACGGGTCACAGCTGCGGAGCAACACCACCGACGATATCCTTCGGATTGGATTAAAACTTTCCCAAGTCACAACAAAAGTATTAGCTGCTAATCCCATCAAAGCTTAAATTGAAATCCCACATGCCGTTCTTAAGGATGCAGATGACAAGAAAGTGTAGCGCTTGCCTGACAGAGGCATAAAATTTGACCAGGTTTTTACTGAATGAATTCCGTCAGCTCCTCTAGAAATTTGGACAATATAAAGAAACTAGATGAGTAGTGATGTATCAATCTGTTCAAGCGGGCCCATAGGCAAGCCATACAAGCGGGCCCACCATACAAGCGGGCCCATAGGCAAGCCATACAAGCGCACAGTACCCGTACCATACAAGCGCACAGTACTCCTACTATACAAGCGGGCTATCATTCCTGGCAGACATATTTTTTGTATGACTGATGTTTTATTTAATGTTTTTTTATATGGATGTTTTATTGTTTACTGTATTGTTGTTTTATTGTATGGATGTTTTATGTTTATGGATTTTTATTGTTCACTGTATTGGTGTTATATTTGATGTTTTATTGTATGGAAGTCTGATTGTTATTGCAGGGATGGTTTTGATATATGGTTGAATATGTGTGTTACTTTATGATTGATTATACGTATTATTATATGGTTGGTGTTTTATTTAATGTTTTTTTTTATATGGATGTTTTATTGTATGGATATATGGATTTTTATTTTAATATTGTATGGATATATGGTTTTTTGTTTGTGTATTTTTAGTGTACTCTAATGATGATATGTTTTCTTTTCCAACGATATGATTTTTTGCATTCTAAGCAAATTCCCATTGATTTCATGAAATTTGTGTTTGATGTAGGAATCGAACGTGAGACCAGTGATTTCCTAAGGTAAAAGAACGATACTTTACTCGTCTGAACCAACAAGCCATTGAACATATTATGATTTTAGAAATACATCCAATGTTCTGTTTCCGGGACATTAGCCAACAGAGATGTTAAGCGTCACAATATCGTAACAACTTATTTGCACATTTGATTTATCAATTGGATTTTTGGTAAGTGTTAACAGTGACCTGTTTCGGGGCATTTTTATGGCATCATCGTGAGAATATGCATACCACGATGATTTGAGATGCATACCGGACAGAAAATTTCTTCTGATGCTTGGGCCCCAAGTCCTCCCCCTATCCCTATACCCCTCCCATCCTCAAACCCTCCCCCTCCAGTCCTTAGATTTTGACACTTAGATTGATTCCTGATACCTGACACTTAGATTTTGTAAATTTTATTCAATGTATCTGAGAAATGAGGATGATAATGAATTTATTGACTCTCATACTTAGATTTTGTGAATGTGTATCCGATGTATCCAACAAAAGAAGTTGATAAAGAATTTATTCACTCTGATACTTAGATTTTGACAATGTTATCGAACATATTTCACAAAAGATGCTGATAAAGAATTTATTTAATCTGATACTTAGATTTTGTCAACTTTCTCCGACGTATTCGACAAAAGATGTTGATAAAGAATTTATTCATTCTAATACACAGATTTTGTTAATGTTATCCAACGTATCCGACAAATGATGTCGATAAGGAATTTATTCACTCTGATGCTTAGATTTTGACAATGTTATCTGACATATCTGACAGAAGATGCTGATAAAGAATTTATTTAATATGATACTTAGATTTTGTCAATTTTCTCCGACGTATTCGACAAAAGATGTTGATAAAGAATTTATTCATTCTAATACACAGATTTTGTTAATGTTATCCAACGTATCCGACAAATGATGTCGATAAAAAAGATGAATAATTTCGAAGTCCAAAAAAAATTAGTCCAAAAAAGTGCTACTACAAACAATATTTTTCTAATAGTAAAAGTCACGACTAACATTTCTATATCATTCTCATTTTGAATTTGGAAAATATTAAATGTGATTTTGTATCTTTTAAGTATGTTTCATGACATTCTAAGAGATGTGAAAAAAAGTTGAAAAAAATACCATGTTAAAAAAAGCTGGGGGGGGGGGTAAAGGAGGGGTGGAAGGGGAGAGGGGGTATTGGACGGGGAGGTTTTGAGGGATGGAGGGGTATAGGGATAGAGGACTTGGCCCAAGCATGAGAAGAAATTGTCTGTCCGGAATGCATCTCAAATTATCGTGGTATGCATATTCTCACGATGATGCCATAAACATGCCCCGAAACAGGTCACTGTTAACACTTACCAAAAATCCAATTGATAAATCGAATGTGCAAATAAATTGTTACGATATTGTGACGCTTAACATCTGTTGGCTAGTGTCCCGGAAACAAAACATTGGATGTATTTCTAAAATCATAATATGTTCAATGGCTTGTTGGTTCAGACGAGTAACGTGTCGTTCTTTTACCTTAGGAAATCACTGGTCTCACTTTCGATTCCTACATCAGACACAAATTTCATGAAATCAATGGGAATTTGCTTAGAATGTAAAAAAATCATATCGTTGGAAAAGAAAACATATCATCATTAGAGTACAATAAAAAGACATCAACAAAAAACTATTAAAATAAAAATCCATATATCCATACAATAAAACATCCATATAAAAAAACATTGAATAAAACACCAACCATATAACAATATGTATAATCAATCATAAAGTAATACAAATATTCAACCATATATCAAAACCATCCCTGCAATAACAATCAGACTTCCATTCAATAAAATATCAAATATAACACCAAAGTAGTGATATTGTATACAGTTTCAGGACAGATCGTATAAAGCGAACAATCCCTCCATATTATGGAGCTATAAAGTGATCAAACACGTTATATTTGGAACTAGGGAGGAGATTTTGTAATGCAATCAGACGGGTTTAGACGATACACGCTTTATCAAGTTCATTCATCTATCATCATAACATGTTTTTTTTCCTGGTTCAATATTCAAAATTAAAGTTCCTTATATTACATGTTCAAAAGATGCTCATTTTCTAGAAATACTGGTTTTCAGCTGGAGGACTTATAATCAAGTTGTTTTGCTATAAATATAGACCAAATTGGTCTTTCTGTATCAGTTGAATAATAGAACTTGTATTAAGGCTTTTACAGTTAAATTTATTCGTTTTTTCTAATGGAGAACACCAAAAGAATCTTGATGGTAAGTAAATATACATTATTCTTGAATTATCATAAGAAAAGCGTGAGCTTTTTTCCCATAGGTATCTGGCATATGTCTTTCGGATTTGGTTTGATTTACTGATTATAATTAATATTTAGCGATATCCAAATCTGGGTTTGCTTTAAGCATCGGCCAAAGGTTTTTCGTTATAGCTGGCTTTTAACTAGCTGTAATAGTTTTCAGATTGACAGGGGACCACATATTTTTCGCTAGTTTCAAACCAGATGTCCAGGTATTTTGAGTAAAAGGGTTCTTAGCCGCTTCTCGTGAAATTTTGTTCATATTTCATTTGCACTCTTAATTAAGCAAACTTAATGAGACGACCATCGTTTACTCGGTTAATAATTTATAATCAGCTACTTTTATGATTGCGTGTGTATTTACTCAGGGGGAGTAATAAAGAGGAGTTGGGGGAGGGGCGCTCCCCATTAATATTCTGAATAAATAATCGACAGACTAAATAATAAAAAAATCTTTTCTTTTCTTTATGTATTGTATTTAAAATATATCTGGCTTAGGCTCCACCTAGGACTATTGTTCTTTTTTCTAAGAGTTTAAGTAGATTGTGATTTAAGCCTATACGATTATAAGCTACCTAGTGAAAAACTGAAAATGTGCGCGTGTGTATTTACTCAAGAGGGTAATTATTGTAGAAAAAAGAGGAGTTGGGGGGGGGGCACTCCCCATTAATATTCTGAATAAATAATAGATGAAGTAAATAATCAAAATTGTATTTTTTTATGTATTGTATTTAAAAATATGTTTTATGGCATACCATACAGGTATAGGCTATTTGGTTCTAAATGTTTCTTATGTACTTTACAGAAATATCTCGTTTTTAAGACTATAATAGAACAATACGTCTCCTTTAAATACAAACAATATCGTTAATGTATTTGGAGTGGGCTTTGGGGTGGTGGGAGGGGCGATCCCCATTAATATTCTGAATAAATAATAGATGAAGTAAATAATCAAAATTGTATTTTTTTTCATGTATCGAATTTAAAAAATATGTTTTATGGTATCCCATACAGGTATAGGCTATTTGTTTCTAAATGTTTCTTATGTACTTTACAGAAATATCTCGTTTTTAAGACTATAATTGAACAATACGTCTCTTTAAATACAAACAATATCGTTAATGTATTTGGAGTGGGCTTTGGGGAGGTGGGAGGGGCGACCCCCATTAATATTCTGAATAAATAATAGACAAACTAAATAATCAAAATTTTTTTTCATTTCTTTTCTTTATGCATTGTATTTAAAATATATTTGGCCTAGGCTCCACCTAGGACTATCGTTCTTTCTTCTATGAGTTTAAGTAGATTGTGATTTAAGCCTATAAGGCTACAAGTTACCTAGTGAAAAACTGAAATTGTTTTTTATTTCCAGGACACTGATATTCAAACACCAAGTTAAAAGCGGTCGAAGTTGGATGCCGACCCAGTTAGCACTGACACGGACATAATCAGAACCATGACCTCGAGGAGGGATAGTGTAATCTGCTTCGCACCCCGATCCGGTTCTACCGACCTAGCTGTAATTTCCAAGGTAACCCCCATTTATCAGATAGTTTTCAACTTTATAATGCGCTCACAATTTCGCATAGGGAAAAAGGAGTAGGGGTCTTGAAGAAACGGGTGGGGGGATGGGGAAAAAAACCTTAACTTTGCCACATGACTTTTGGTACTTATTTAGTATCTCGTAAACACGAGAGTGGAACTATATTGAAATGGTTCATGAAAAATAGGTTATCGCTTTTTACTGAACTAATGGTACCTCCTCGACATATATTTTTTTGTTATTGTATTTTATTGCTATTAGCCAAACGTTGCGTTGTGTGTCTCATACCAACTTGTGAATATGTATCGGGCTTTTTTCTGCTTAATTGTTTTCAGTGCAAATAATATAAAAATGGTGAAATATAAAATTGATTAAGCTCTATTTGACTACTTTGTATGGATGAGGGGTGGGGGCAAGTATTTAGTCAATACAATGCTAGGAGGGGGACTATGTTTTCAGTGGGGTGAAAAATTGGTATAGTCTTTTAACTTTATAAAGGGATGTTGTAGAAATGGGTTGGAGGGATGGGAAAAAACCATAACTTTGCTACATGACTTTTGGTACTTATTTAGTATCTGGTAAACACGTGAGTGGAACTATATTGAAATGCTTCATGAAAAATAGGTTACCGCTTCTTACTGAGCTAATGGTAGCTCCTCGACAGATATTTTTTTTATTGTATTTTATTGCTATTAGCCAAACGTTGCGTTGTGTGTGTGTGTCATACCAACTAGTGAATATGTATCAAGCTTTTTTCTGTTCAATTATGTTCAGTTAAAATAATATCATAAAAATGGTGATATATAAAATTGATTAAGCTCTATTTGACTACTTTATATGGGTGAGGGGTGGGCGAAGTATTTAGTCAATATAATGCTAGGAGGGGGGACTATGTTTTCAGTGGGGTGAAAAATTGGTATAGTCTTTTTACTTTATAAAATAATGGATATTGTACATGGAAAATAAATTTTATTCTTATATACTAAGATTACTGAATTAGCGCCGCCACCATCAAGTCATGAAGCACCTATTTTTACTGGACCTGCGCCAATCATTGCACCGCCAGTGGAGTTTAGGGATGAGGATACTCTAGTTTTTGATAATATGGAGTGGCATAGGGGTTTTTTAAATGATTTTTTGGGGACATGGCCAGCCTAGATGACCTAACTTGTGACATAGACATGTTGGAGGACCCGGAGTGGACAGATAGATTTATGAAGAGCATTTAGGTGATGGTAGAAGTACTAGTGCATCTAAACCGGGTCCTCATAAAGAAATCCCGTCACAAGACAATACAGGCTGGCTTGATCAGCTATCCCCAAACACCGTAGAAGGCATATTAAGTGGGCGATTTCACGCCACGTCCAAGTAATCCAATTGAAAAGACTGGGGGTGGTACTATTGACGATTCTATGCCACCCCCCACCATTGTGGTTAATGGTACTAGTAGTAGTAATGATACAATATCCCCAAAAGTATTCCCACTTCCAGATTTTTTTTCTTTCCAACTCTGCCTTGCACCATACAAAAGTCTACAGCGCCAAATTCGATGACCCCATTAACTCTTTAGTGTTAGGGGATATAATAACACATCCCGTGGACATTACCCATTTATATGTTAGCAAGATTCGAGCCCTTCTTGAACAACAGATGGGGGTGCGGGGGAAGGGTCAGTTTAAAAGCATCAATAGCACTAAAAACATTTTTTTAATGAAAATGCGAGCGAGCTTTATGCGAAATACTTGCACACAGAGATGTTAGCAATTCACCCGCATTTATCAAATTATGAGGAGATTTTTTTAGATTGGGTTAATAGCATTCAAACTAAACTGGATAATTATAACGAGGGGGGTAGCGGGTCGGTTGTTTTATTTATTGAGAGTTTAAACGCTAATATTTGTAGATTTAAAAAGGACTTTATTTTAAGAGGTGGTGGGGAGGGACAAGGTTCTATAGTTTTAAAATATCATTCAGATTTAGAGGGTTGTAGGGAGATACAACGAATCTGTTTTTATGCGAGGCTACAGTGTTTCAAGTATGCATTTTTGATTGCCGCCTTTAGACCCCTGCGTGAAAATTCCTCTAAGAAAAAGTTGGACAAATTAGCGGTTAATGGGATGGAGGGTTCAAAGTTTACAATAGTAGATTTTAATTGTTTAAATGATCAATTTCCCGTGACATTAAAAGGAATACATATTTTTGAGCGGGCTAATGCTCATTTTAAGATTGGTGTCACGGTGTTGCAGTATGAAACAGAATTTGAGGAAGGCCAGCGTTCTGATAAGAAGGGTGTATTATTTCCAGTGAGGGCTCCGTCAATTGAGTCAGTGGAGCATTGGGTTTGGCTTCTATACATGCCACCCACAGAGCCTGATTCAATTGGACATTTTAATCAAATTACAGATATTAGTAGGGTTTTAAGTGAGGGTAAACATCGGGGTGGTGTATGTTTTTATTGTCAGACATGCCTCTCAAGATTTCACTCTGATTTAAATTTAAAGCATCACATGAAACACTGTAAACGTCATGGATACCAGGCTGTGGAAACGGTAAACGGAGATAGAGCGATCTTACGTTTTAAGAATTTCCAGAACACGCTCCTACAGAGCAATACGATCGCTTTAGACTGCGAATTGAAACTCGCAGACGTGTACGATTCGTCAAATCCAAATCGTTTTAAAACACATGAAGCCATAGGGGTCTCTTACGCTCATGCGCAACGAGATTCCAGTAATACCATGCAAGTGCTGGATGTAGTTGAGTGGTTGGGCGGTGAAGACTGCACGCGCTCGGCATTGGTCAGTCTAATCAAAACAGCGAACGGTGCAATTTCGCGCCTTCGTTACATAAACTATCCTATGCTCCTATCACCAGATGACAGATTGACCATTAAAAATCGTAAAATATGTTGGGTTTACAAGGGAGAATTTGACAATGGTGTTGGGAATGGGGGGAGGAGGAAGGTGATCGACCATGATCATTTGTGGCAGGAAATTACATCGGGAGAGAGTAACTTTAGAGGAGTTGCACATCAGTCGTGCAATTTAAACATTAGTCAGCAATATTTCGTGCCGGGATTTATACACAATTCGAATTACAACTTAAAGTTTGTTTTACCGGTGTTGGTCCGCATTGCCAAGGGTGGAGTTGTACAGGGTGGGTGGAAAGTAACTCCCTATTTTAAATTACTTATAAATTGTATATAATTTGTTACTGCTTTGTCATATTTTTATGATTAATTCTCTCAAATGGTACAATTTTATTGATAGTTTTGTTTTTGATTTCATATAAAACTGTAACATGGCTCAGCAGTTAACACTTCAGGAGCGTGCCCAGCTGGCGTCACGATATGAAGTTTGGCAATCTGTCGTACGAGTTCAACGATGGTGGCGGACTATTCATGGACCACGTGCCCAAGTGGATCCAAAAACAATAAGAAACTGTCACGCGAAGCTCATGACCACAGGATCTGTGGTAGATGTTCGCAGAAGTGGACGCCCTTCGACATCCACGACCCAGGAAACATTGCACGCAGTCCAAGCAATGTTCCAGCGTAGTCCAGGAAAGTCAAGTCGCCGGGCAGCTCGGGAAAGTGGACTAACCCGCTACACAGTGCGAACTGTGCTCAATAAAGAGTTGAACTGGCGTGCGTGGAAGCTGCACTACTGCCAATCACTCTCGGATGAGGACTGTGACATTCGCATGGAGTTCGGAGAAATCATGCTGGCTTGGCATGAAGAGTGGCCCCATCTCTTCCGCAACATCCTCTGGACTGACGAGGCTGTGTTTCACGTCGGAGGCTTTGTCAACCGTCACAACTGCCACTACTGGGCAGGAGAGGATCCTATGATGACAGTTGAAAAACAGCAAAATCGACCCAAAGTAACGGTGTGGTGTGGTATCACCTCAGATCAGGTTTTGGGCCCATTTCTTCTGCGCAACACCATGAATGCTGAACGATACCTTGATATGTTGCGTGATAGAGTCTGGCCAGTTGTCAGCACATGGGAGAACATCAACGAGTTGATATTTATGCAAGATGGCGCCCCACCACACTTTGCTCTTGTTGTCCGCAAATGGCTAGATGCTCGCTTTCCGGGGCGTTGGTTGGGACGTCGTGGTCCACATGAATGGCCATCCAGGAGCCCGGATTTGACACCCCGCGACTTCTTTCTTTGAGGTTGGGTAAAGGAAGAAGTCTACCGCTCCAAACCAAAGACACTCGAAGAACTGGAGGATCGAATTAAGGGAGTCATGTCCACCATCCCAGCGGAGTTTCTGAGAAAGTCAGTGGATGCCATTCCTGAACGTTTACAGCAGCTGGTGGAAAGATCTGGGGCACATATTGAATTTTAGAGATAACTTACCATTTATGCCTACCTTGTATGATTAATTTTTTTGAGAATAAATAAATATAATGTACATTGTTTTATTAATCAAAATAGGGAGTTACTTTCCGCCCACCCTGTAGATAACGCATGGATAGATGGTTCTTTTTCATATAATAGCATACCCAAATCATCGGAGAAGCTACTGCTGCTAGAATTCATGTGAAAAACAGTTGACAAGGGTAACACGTGCCTGAATAAAATCTGTTTTTTAGACTCTTTTATCTTCTTCCCCAAATCCTTAAGTCAATTGATTCAGGTACAGAAAAGCGACAATTTTGATAGCTTCCCCCTCCTTAAACAGCGCTTCCCCGATGATGAAATGTATGATTTATTAACGTGTAAGGGCATATGTGCATATGATCATTACAACTCTGCCTCGAGGCTAGATGAGGTGTCATTACCGCCCATTGAAGCTTTTTACAATTCTCTTACTGAGAGTGAGTGCACCACTAGCGACTATGAATTCGCTAAGAGGGTTTGGGCAAAGGGCGGATGTAAAAATGGGTGGGATTATTGTTACCTATACTTGGCCAGTGAGCTACTCACTCTTCTGGACATTGTTTGCAAAAATACGGATAAAATCTATGGGGAATTTGGGTTGGATTTAGGGTATTATTTTTCCACTCCTCATCTGGTGATGGACTTGATACTTAAAATAAGCAAAGGAGAAATACGTCTGATCACCGATGTGGATCAGCATCTTTTTGTAGAGAGATCAATGAGGGGTGGGTATGTTTTTCACGGGGACCGTATCATGAAAACTGATCCGACCGGACAGCACACCGATGAAAAGTCAGACTCAGTTTTTTTGGATATGAATTCCCTTTACCCATCGGCAATGTCTCACTACTGTTTACCGTGTGGCAATTATAAATGGCTTAACAATCCATGTGCTTCGAATTTCCCCAACATTGCTAGCGTTGAGGAGAATGGGGCACAGTGATGGTTTTTTGAAATTGACGGTGAAATACCCATGGAAATCCATGACTCGGTAAAAGACTTTGTTTTTCCGTGCATAAATAGAACGGTGGGTAGGGACTCTCTGAGCCCCTACAATTTATCTTTAGTAGAAGTGGGAGTATGCACTGGGTACCTTCAAAGCAAAACTAATTGCCGACCTCAACCCGAAACAGAATATCGTTGTTCATCACGTGCTATTGAAATGGATAGTGTCCAACGGTTTCAAAGTCACAAAGATTCATAGAGCCCTCAATTTGATCAAAAGCCTCATATGAAAACGTTTATTGATACCTTTGTCAGTAAGCGTTCGCAAGCGAAAACGAAGGTTGAAAAAGAAGTCTAAATTTATTTTGAACTCAGCCTTCTGTAAAATGTGCGAAAGCGTACGAAACAGAAGTCGATGTGACATTGTAACCAATCCCAAAGATTGTGCTCGAATCATTGCGGATCCAAATTTCACATCGTTCACAATCATAGACTCTGATATGGTGCTCCTACATCGAAAGAAAAGAATCGTTGTTTTAAGTAAAAATATTGCAGGCGGGAGTGCAATAACGGAAATATCTAAAAAACTCATGCTGTCATTTTATTATAATGTATTCAAGGTACAATGGCCGATTGAGGGACAAGTTCAAGTGTATTACGGGGACACTGATTCAATCCTGTTAAAAGTTAAAACTGAAAATTTATTGAATGAGTCAGAAAATGGCGAGTACAATAGCTCACGAATGGACTACACCAACTGGAATGAATCCCTCTACCCAGAGCTAGTGAAACGCCAGGCCCCAAATCCATTGTTAATGTTAAAATCTGAAACGGGTAGCGATCTGATATCCAGTGGTGTGTTTCCTGGGCCGAAGGTATACTGTGTAGAAACGCACAAAAAGGATATCAAACAATTTTGCAAGGGGGTACCTACACATTTTGTAAAAAATAATTTCGACATGAGTGTGTATAGAAACTGTGTGGAACGTAGTTTAGTCTTAAGAGCGAAAGTCGTGGCGATTCGCTCTTTACAATTTAAAAACTACACAGTTAGAGTTGAGAAAAACGCCATGTCGGCCATATCAGAGAAAGTCTATGTACTTGAGGATGGTGTGAAGGTACTACCACAAGGTCACTATCTAATCTTAGACCGAGTTGAACGTGTAGAGTATAGAAAACAACTCGGTCTGAAAAAATCAACTTAAATTCTTTAATAGTACAAGGTGGGTGGGTGGATGATGGGTCGTGATGGGTGTTTTAAATTCTTTTTTTTTCTTTCTATCAAACAATTTTCAAGGTGTGCAAGGCAGAGCAGTTACTTGTTCATAATTTCCACTATTTAAAATGATTTAATGCCCCCCTCCAGCCCTGGCCCACCGCAGCGGGCCCCGCGGCGCTTCCCAGCCGCAGCAGCGGCCACCCCCGGGGGGACCCCATTTCAAATTAAAAATGTTGTAAATAAAAAAATGTGATATTATTTTAAGTCTATATTTTAATAAATGTTGTATTTATTATAAATAAATAAATTAAAAAAAGTGTATTTATTAAAGTGTTTTTTTTCTAGTACTTATGTAAAACAAATGTTTTATTTTTATTATAAGTAAATAATAAAGTGTATTTCTCTTGTTTAATGTGCTTTTTTCATGGTCAATGTATTATTTATAAAGTGCTATTACTTTTATGTATATAATAAAAGAAAATTTGATTCTTTATTAATTTTTTTCTCATTATTCTTGAACGGACTAGTAGTAGTGCTAATAGAGAAATTATTTAGTCATTAGACAGCCATAGTCTACAGTTAGTTGTAGCTGAACTGTTGAAGGGAACATGTATCAATTTAAAACACCATTCAGATCGTTTCTGTGTGGGCCATCAATGTCAGGCAAAACGACACTCTTAACTAAAATAATTAAAAATTGCGATAAAATGTTTGTGGAAAAGCCGAAAAAATCTACTATTGTTACAGTATTTGGCAGGAGTCATACGATAAAATAAAAGCAATTGCCATATCGGGGTTGGTGCAGATACAATTCATACAGGGACTTGCGAACACTTGCATTGAACTGCACCTACTATATCATCTACAGAGTTGTTCGTGATTCTAGCTCGCTAATAACTCTCAATAAACAAATCTATCCCGGCGCCCCCAAATTTCTGCTCTCAGCATACAATCAGGCAACTAATAAACCCTACGGCTACATCCTATTGGATCTTAATCAAAACACACCCGAGGATCTGCGTGTAGTCACAGATATTTTTGACAATGAAATTACAGTATATCTCCCCGTGAACAGTAAAAAAGGCTATTAGTTGCCATCATGACATTGAAGAAACTACACCAAAATAGACATTTATTTTCCGTTCTAAGCACTTCAAAACCCCCACTTAGGAAAGCCATACTCAAACATGGTATTGACAATGATTTCATTAATCTAATATCTGAACTTTGTTTAAATTTAACCGAGGGCAATGTTCAACTGCCAGAATTAGTTAAGCAACAGGCAAAGCAACATCGTTCCATTGTACGTACATTGGCCTGTAAAAAGAAAGGAAAGAATTTTAAAGGAAACGTCTTCTTCAGGCGGGCGGTAGCTTTTTCACACTTTTACTGCCAATAATTGCAGGAATTGTAAACAGTTTTCTCTAGATGGCTAAACCCTATAAATTGACTCCAATAGAACTCGCTCTCCCACTCGTGGAACACTTTGAGAACAATCTGAGTTAATTCATTGACAACGAGAATATTAAGGATGATAAAAAACTGCTTTTACTTCAAGATGCACTTCGCCGAGTGGACAAATATAAGCCCTATCGGTCAAAGGCCACTGCTGCTATTGATCACAAAAAAGAAGCATCTCCTCAGGATTCTTCTTTTCTATCAGTGCCGGAACACAATTAAAGAAGGAGGAGGAATTGGAATCAATAGTGTCGAGCATTGGAAATCTAATACCGCACTCATATCGTGAACAAAGTAAACGACTCATAACATATCTCATGGAAAGCGGTCAAGATCATATTCAAGTTGACAGCAACGGGAAAGGGATTATAATTCAGGGCAAGAGCTAATAATATACTTGATTTAATATACGATATGGTTACAAATCGTAAAGGACTATTATCATTTGACTCTCATCTATACAACTTTCTAAATACACTAAACTTCCCCAAAAGCCTTATTAGCAAAAGGTAAATTCTAAAAAAATTAAATGAACATGCGACCCTCAACACCATTAAAATATGAACAAGAAGAAGAAGAAGATTTTAAATCAAACTTGGAAAATACTATCAAACCTAGTGGAAACATTGATTTGACAATGAGGAGGAGCACACCACTGATAGCTAGACAAAAGAGAAGACGTATCAAGTCAACGTCACCACCACCACCAAGCACTAGTATACAAAGGGGTAGCGGACCTTGCACTACGTGTTTACGTTCAAATGGTTGAAGTTCTGAAACATGTTTATGAAAATATTGGTGAAGTGGGAAGTTTAAGCTCCCCCACAACTCTTTCCAAAGTCACTGGTGTTTACACTAAAAGTGTGCAAGACTATATACAAAATGAAACAAGTTACACTCTGCATAGAAATCATAGGCTTCGTGCTAATCATTATCGAAAAACTAAAGCCTTTTTCCCATTGCATATAATGCAAGCAGATCTCTTAACTCTAGATGAGATTCAAAGGCGTCATAATACACCGTACAAGTATATTCTACTTGCAATCAGTGTTTATAGTCGCTATGCATATGCCATCCCATTGCGGTCAAAGAGAGATGTTGAAGTTGCTCAGAATATTGAAAGTATTCTCGAACAGGATTCGTATAAAAAAAATCAAACGGATCGCGGTAGTGAATTTGTTAATCCCCATGTTGAAACAGTACTAGTGAAATATAATACACTGCTCTAGCATAGTCATAGTCCTATAAAGGCTGCATTGGCCGAACGATTGATAAGAACTATTCGACTTTTGATTTCAAGATATTGTATATTGAAAATACACCTGCTTTTATTCATGATTTAGATAAAATCATGTTGATTTATAATCAACGACCTCATCGATCATTGTCCAACTCAACCCCAACTTAAGTTCATCATTCTGATTATGATTCAATTGATACTTTTCTTAAACAATATTCCAATGAAACAATTGTGAAGAAGAAGAAAAAATTCAATGTTGGTGATACTGTTCGAATTAATAGAACAAGCAACGTTTTTGAAAAGGGTAATTAATTGTGGTCCACTGAACTTTTTAAAGTGGCAAAAATCCTAAACACTAAACCTGTAACTTATCGTTTGCGAGATACCAAAGATGAAGAGATTCTCGGCGGCTTTTATGACTATGAACTACAAAAAGTTAAAAATAATAGTGAAATCTATCAAATTGAAAAGATATTAAAGACTCGTACTCACAGGGGTAAGAAACAGTTACTTGTTCGGTGGCTAGGGTACAATTCTGATTTTGATTCTTGGATTGGTTTTGAAGATATTGACAATGCCCAATGATTTTTATGTAACATTTATGTCCAACGTTTCCGATCCTACAATGACTTGAATAAAACAAGTGATTTTTGGACGGAACTCTCCCCAGCAATTAAATTCGAGGATGGAAAGTATGAAGTGGCTCTTGTCGACTGTATTCTCAAAAATACCTATGATATCCTGAGAAAGGATCGTGTGTATGATATAAAAGTTATACCATTCGATTGATCACTCTTTGTCGAGTATGAATGGGTTGAAGCATTTAAATCTAGTGACTATCCAGATGTTACATTGAGATATAAAGAATATGGTACTATGATGGATTTGTGTCGTGCAATCAATAGAAAAATCTCATATCGTAGGAAAGGTACATTCCATTTTAATTATTCAATGGAACACGATAGGATTTACATTACCTCACCTGTTGACACTGAAATGATTCACCTCAATGATAATGCCTGGTGGGAGGCACTTGTGCCGAATCCTAACCCATTATGGGGTACCACCTCCATGTTGAAGATGCGGTAATGAGGTGCGTTGGCAGGTGGCACCGTTCCCCGTCTAATGATGCATGGCAATGGATTTATGGGCTTTGTCGGGCTAACCGCCCGGCAAAGTTTCTTTCACCTGGTTATGATTAACAACAAAAAGCCTCGGACCAAACAGCCATTTCTACGACGACCTGTAGCACGTCCACCGACCATCCAAACGGACCTGTTTACGGTAGCCCACTGCAATGTACGAGGTCACAGATCTAAGTTTGACCAGTTCCTACATTTAGTGAACTCGGTCAAGCCATCTATCATGTGCATCACAGAGACCAATCTAAACCAAGAAATACAGAGCAGTGAGGTTGCCATACAGGGATACATGCTCCTCAGGCGGGATCGAGAGCGTACTGACGGCGCTAAATACGGAGGAGGAGGTGTCGCTGTATATCTACAGAGCCATATACCTTATTCATGCCTGAACATACCAGATTCAGCAGGCGAAGAAGCTCTGTGGGTTAGGGTGACCCTCCCAAATAAATTCGTGATTGTTGGTACCGTGTATAACCCTCCAACTTACCAGATTACCAGCTACCTTGAAGCCTCCCTCGAATATATTCGGGGCAAGTACGCTAAGTCTGCCATTACCCTCCATGGAGACTTCAACGTCCATCATAGCGTGTGGCTCTGCGGCAAAAATACTGATAAGGAGGGGTCGGACTTGTTTGATCTATCTCTCTCTTACGGGCTGGAACAACTTGTCGATTTCGACACGTATCACGGCCCAAACGGATCATCTGATCTTGACCTCTTCCTTACAGATCACCCTGACTCCTTTAAGGTAGACGCTCATGCTTTCACCAGTGACCACGTTGCCGTCGTTGCACGTGGAAACCTACGTATTCCGCCTCCAGTAAAGCTTGAGTATCCGCCTCCAGTATACTTGAGTAAAGCTTGAGTAAGCTTGAGTAAAGCTCCAGTATACAAAAGAGGTGATTGGGACGGTTTGAGAAACACTCTTTTTTCTCCGCAGTGGAGAGCCTTCCTCCTTGAAGGCCTAGAGAAAGCTGCAGAAAAGTACCAGCAGGCCATAGTTGACCCTGTCGAAAAGCATATCCCTTCAAAGCGGATCCAGGTGTCCAGTAAGGACAAACCTTGGTTCAACGCCCAGTGTAAGAAGACAATCCGAGCAAAGCAAAAGGCACACAATCGATGGCTACTTTCGAAGAGCGAAGAGGACAGAATTGCATTCACAAATGCGCGCAAAGATGCAGTTCGTGCGATACGGCAGTCCCGGGTTCAGTATAAGGAGAAATTCCCCACCAAGCTTCAACTTGCTTCGGCAAAGAGTTGGTGGAGAATTGTCAAGGAGGCTTTAAAGTCGTCCAAGGTGACCGCCATTCCTTCTCTCCAGACTAACGGGACAGTGGTACAAGATCCACAGGCAAAGGCTGAAGCTCTTTCTAAGGCTTTTCCCGAATTCTCGAATCTTAACGACGACGGTGGAGAAGTACCAAATTTCTCCGACCGAACCGACACTGTCCTGGAACGCGTAAATTTTTCTGCTCCCAAGATCCTTCGCATTCTGCAGCATCTTGATGTGACCAAAGCCACGGGTCTTGATAACATACCAAATGTTGTCCTCAAGTCCTGCAGTGCCGAACTAGCTGGACCCTTGTCGTTGCTTTTCCGGCTGTGCCTTCGCTCCGGAACCTTCCCACGAACATGGAAGTCCGCCCATGTTATACCTACTCTAAAGCCAGAAGGCGATCCAACGAGCGTGGGCTCCAACAGGCCTATTAGCCTTCTCTCCTGTGTTGGCAAAGTCTACGAGAGCGTCCCCAATAAAACACTTCATCAGTACCTGGAATCAGATGAACTTCTAGGCGATCGCCAATATGGATTCCGCCGGAAACGCTCAACATTAGACTGCCTAGTGGCCCAGTATCAGGAATGGATAGAACTTCTGGCAATGGGATACGACATCGGGCTATTATCCTTCGACATTGCGAAAATTTTTGACAGAGTATGGCACCGTGGCCTGCTAAGGAAACTCTATGCGTATGGTGTTCGTGGATGTCTGTTAAAAGTGATTGAGAGCTTTCTTTCTGATCGTTCACCGCGGGTTGTTCTCGACGGGTTTATTTCCCGCGAATATCCAGTGAAAGCAGGGGTACCCCAGGGCAGTGTCTTGGGACCTACGCTTTTCCTTATCTACATACACGACATGGGAGACAACCTCGCAAACCCTCTGCATCACTTTGCCGACGATTCCACGACACAATCAGCCGTCCCTAAACACGAAGACCCAACACAAGCCTCTCTTTCCCTACAGATGGATCTTCTGAAAATTGAAAAGTGGTCTGATGCATGGATGAGCAACTTCGATGCATCGAAAACAAAGGAGCTTCTAATTACCCGATCAAAGGTGCCACGTGAACACCCCAGTTTCATCTTCAAAAATGAAGCTATAAAGAGAGTCGACGAGCTTCGTCTACTGGAGCTTCTTTTCTCCACCGATCTCTCTTGGAACAACCACCTTGATCGGGTTAGAACCTCCTACGCAAGAAAGCTGGGATTTACTCTTCGCTGCAAAAACCTTCTTCCATCAAGCTCGATCATCCAACTCTACAAGTCTTGCATCAGACCCATAGCGAAATATGGATGCCCGCTATTTGCTGGTGCTCCGAAAACGCTGTTGGCACCACTTCAGAAGATCCAGAATAGGGCAAATAGGGCGGGCTGCGCCTCTACACAAGAATCGCTCCAGCCTCTAAATGAAAGGCTTGATGTAGCGTCGATGGCTGTTTTCTACAAGTACATGAATTCACCTCCCTCAGACGAGCTCTCTCAAATTGTGCCCCCCTTTGTCCAGCCTTCAAGGCAGACACGAAAGCACACTTCCAATTACCTAAAGCAGGATACGCCGAGAACTGAGTACTTGAGGAACAGCTTCATCCGGCGTTGCACTTCTATCTGGAACGATCTTCCTGGCGATATTATCCCTGCAAATCCTTCTGTTGACACCTTCAAAAGAAGGTTCAATAGACATTTAAAACATCGAGGTCATTGAACGAGGTAAATGAATAGCAGCATATCAGATACTTTGAAGTACCTGGTGCCGTGAATATTGGAATAAAAAAAAATAATCTGAGAGATGTTCTTGGCTTTAAACAGAATATGATCAATGGGAAAAACGCAGGCACTGTTAGCGGGATGGATCAGGTTATTTTTGCTGATTATCCACCCGGTTTCGCCTCGGAATCTTGTATTATTTCTGTATGCATTCTGTCTCGAAACATCGAGAGTTGGTAATTCAAATGTCCCCCTCCTACGTGTTCTTGAATGAAAAACAACCCATGAACTTGTTCATCACTATAATATAAAGCATCTTCAATATGTTCCTGTAAACACTTCATATTTGAAACTCTGTCAGTTAACACTAAGAAGTGAATTGGGTGATCCTCTGGCAATAACAAAAGGTTTAGCTGTGATTGCATGTCATTTTTGACCCATCGTCGTCGACACCACCTAAAATGAACAATAGAAGAATTCCATTTGTCTGTCCTGATATCAATTGCTATGTTGGTGCTCTGAGTCCATGTCAAATAGGTCATGGATTGGACTATTACAAGGGGCGTACTACAATGTCTGGTTATGGTCTTGGTAGCTGGTTTGCTAGGCTATTTCATTGTGCACTACCCCTTGCACGAAAATATCTTGTACCTGCTGCATCAAATTTTGCCGCCTCGACACTACAGGACTGGGGGTCGGGTAAAAATTTCAACGAGAGTGTTTAGGAAAATATTAGATCTTCAGCAAGAGCCGTTGGTGAGCAATTAAAATCTCAGAAAAATGGGAAGGGATTAAAAGGGATGCGTGCGCGTCACTCACTCATCACTCTCTACCCAGGCGGGAAGCGAAGGACATCAACAAGAACTTTGAGGAATAAAACAAAGAAGACCAACAAGAAGAAAAAGAAAAAGATTGTTAGATCAAAGATGGATTTCTTCTCTTAAGATGACTTATCTCCCTCACAAGGAATCACATCCATCAATCAGTTCCTCATTGAATCTGCTCAATGCTGAAAATGTTGATGTCACTGTCAAGTATGGCTACTATTAACTAGCCTTGTGTGAAAAGTGAATGGTATTCCACTGTACACTCTATCATTTGACAAAAAATCCTATAGAACTCTCTATGAGTTGACCATGCAATCCCTAGATCATGACTCCCAACTATTTGAAAATGAAATAACCGATTCAATGTTTTCAAAAAATCGTGGTGTAACTGTTTTGGACCTGTCGGGGACCCAGGTTATGAGCATAGTACGAACAGGGAATGTAAGCTTAGAGTGCACATTTGCCGATGCTTTGACTGAGAGTATCACGCTAATATAATTGAGTCAACTTGAAACCTATTGGGAAATCACACCCGACGGCAGTGTTCTTCTAGACCTAGCACCATGAACACAAACCAAATAATCAGCGTATTTAATATGGATCCATACATGTCCCAGTACAAGTCCCATTGCATACCATCGGACTTCATTGAAAAAATTCCAAGTGTTAACAATACCGTAATCATTGTTAATAGCAGTCCGTCGACTTTGAAGACAGGTCATTGGCTCCTCATCTTTCAAACAGCAAAGAATATTGAATTTTTTTATCCTCTTGGCCTATCATATAAATTCTACACTCCGCACATCAGCAACTTTATTGAGAGCACTGGGAAAACTATTATTCAAAATCAACGATGAGTACAGGATTTAACGACTAAGACATGCGGCTTTCATGCACTACTCTTTTTCATGTTCAGATGTCTTGGCTATACCTACAAGCAGTTTTTCAACATTTACGTTGACTTTCCTCGATTGAACGACTTTCTAAAGGAAAATATACTTACAAGCGTGTTTAATATTGATTTTAGAGCCCTACGAATAAAATGTTCTGAAAATGTATGTGAAATTGTTTATTAATCACATGATAAAAAAACAACTTTTCTACTCTTTAGATTTCATCTTCTACTACGTATAGGTACTTGTCGAGAACAACTAATGCTGGTAGATTATCTGAATTCACGGTATACTGATCCTGATGTGCTGCAATGTCAGGGTAACATTTTCTACAGTAGAGTGTAACTTCACTCTTATCATATCTCTTTGTATAGTCAATGATACTATTCTCATTCATTTTGTAGAATTCGCATGTTTCAATTTGCTTATTTGAAGCAATGTCACAAACAGTGTCCTCAAGTGGCGAATCACACTCCGTCACAGCCAAATAAAAATCAGTGGGCTTATAATCATAGTAGCCATTGTCTTCACAACGATGACGTAGAAACCAAATTCTTTTGTTGCTCCAACAGTTGAATTGCTGACCTGGCTCCTCCTCCCAGAACAATCTAAAGCCACGACGATAACAATCTCTTAGCAATAAACTAAAATCACGCTTAGGATTCTTTCCAGTCATACCAGGATATGTATTCTCCCCTGATTGCATTTATCATCGTGGCAATTCGAGCATAGGTGCCTTCTAGGATGAGAGTCACACACCCCTTCAAAACAGGAATTACAACCTTTAATTTGTACAGCATATCCTCTATGCAATTTACACGGGTTGCATAATCTGCACTTTTCATCATACTCATCAATCATTTTACAATTCTCACATTATGACCAACTGCCCAGTGTATACATTTATAGTGGATACGTATGGAACATTTTTTTTTCATGTGTTGACACTCTCACCGCCAAAATGAAACTGAGCCACTATCAACAAATTGAGTGGGATAGAGAGAGAGAGAGGAGTAAATCAACCTTGAACACCATCTTTCTCATGAAAAAAGTCCCAAATTTCTAAGCTAGTGTTTAAAAGCACATCCACAATATCATTTTGCTGTGTCGTGATTAATATGTCAATAAAATGTGTAAATGCCTTTGGACCACAACGTAAAAGCTTCATGCAATAGTCTAATGATGGAGAATCAGTTTTTATTATATCGACAAGCAATCCCTAAGAAAATATCTTCCTTTGAATAGACAACCCTTGAAAATCATCATCTAGAATCAAACGTTTTTCCATAAACACAAGATTCCCCATGATTCGTTCTTTCTCAAATCTATCCATTTTTTAGAGTCCTAACACTCTCACAACCAACTTCAGACTGACCAGGATTCTTTTTTCTACTCTAAAAAATATACGCTAGCCGACTATAGAAAGAAAAATATCTTTGATTTAGAAACAGTTTTATTGAGCATAATTACAACAATAATAATCACTGATTCAATTTGTTTTCATCAATATATTTCACTAGTGCATCTAATACAGCTTGAAGTCTATTTATATGCACAATGCTCAGTTTCGCAGCAAAACATAATTGCTCCTCCATTTTAAATTTGCTCAATGATATCACATATCTAGCATACATATCGTCCCATTCAAGGCTTAGTCTACATCCTCGTGTTATTTCCACAGCCACGTTTGGTACTCTCGCCCTTGTATCATTGCTGCTACCTGCTCCACCATCAACCTCCAATAGTGTAAATGTTCCATTCATTTTCTTTACTAATATCGTCTCAAATAAATTATTCTCTGAATTCAATTATCTTACTAATATGAACTACAATGAAAATCACTCCTTTTATTTGAATCCAATTACTAATCAAGTTATCGTATATGGAGTAGCCTCCGCTCTCTCCGATTGGCCCCAAAAAAATGGGTGCTGCCTCAGAAACCCGTCTGATTGCATTACACAATCTCGTCCCTAGTTCCAAATATACCGTGTTTGATTTACTTTATAGCTCCATAATAAGGAGGGATTGCTCGCTTTATACGATCTGTCCTGAAACTGTACACACTATCACTACTCACCAATACAATGAACAATAAAAATCCATAAACATAAAACATCCATACAATAAAACACCAATACAGTAAACAATAAAACATCCATATAAAAAACATTAAATAAAACATCAGTCATACAAAAAATATGTCTGCCAGGAATGATAGCCCGCTTGTATGGTAGGAGTACTGTGCGCTTGTATGGTGCGGGTACTGTGCCCTTGTATGGCTTGCCTACGGGCCCGCTTGTATGGTGGGCCCGCTTATATGGCTTGCCTATGGGCCCGCTTGAACAGATTGATACATCACTACTTAGATGCTGGTCTCCCATTCCGCTTCCACAGAGGCCTGATCTGTTGCGGGCAATAAAAAGACACAACTATGAGCCAACATGTCAATTCCTGATAAGTTTGACTGAGATCTGACGTCTCATTCTGACTAATGTGCATTTGACAAGAATTTAGAAACCCCATCCCACCTTAAAAAATTTTGATCGTATCCAGAAAGCCAAAACGCGGGAGAAAAGCATTCATTTTCTACCAAATTCCACTAAAATCCAGCACCGTGTTTTAGCAGATATCTCAGTTACCAAAATAAACCCCAATCCCCTAGATTACCTAGAGATGCAGGATCGGCTCTATACTCTGAAAAGCAGGGATTCCTTTTATCTTGCTGAGGACGGGTTGCGTCCCGATACCTAAAAGAATAGCTAGGACCTGAACTCTCACTTCTATCAAGTTTGATTGAATGCGACTACTCCTTTTGATAAAAAAATAGTCAGGGAATCAATTGTTCTGTATTTTAATAAAGGTCGGGAAGGGTTCAGGGTAGCAAAGGAATAATTATGACGTTCCCCATAGGGATTTGTTGAAATCTGACGACCTTTTCTGAAGAATACCCTGACAAGGGATTAGGGTCACCCCTCACCATTGATCCAGTTACACAGGGGTCTCTGACTCTAAGAAAGCAGAAATAGCCCATTGAATGTTATTTCTTAATAACTATGGGTGAGATGCGATAAACTGTTCTAGCTGTTAATAAAATACATTTAGGGATTCATCTTTTCTTTCTCCCATAGAGTTAACCTGAATTCAACTTTCAGGAAATGCAAACGGATACTAGATTATGATCTAAAAAAGTCTTTTGAGGTAACTACCTCCATACCTTCCCCTCCAAAGCGCAGTGAAAATTTAAAGAAGAGAAAACGAGCATAATTCCTGCTAGTGAAGAAAAAGAAGAATACTATGCAGATATTTAGTTTGACACCTCCGTTCAACCGTCCTCCGTGCAAAAAAGTAAATAAAGACAGAAATATACGGATAAAGGTTCTAAGCACACAGAAAAAAACAACTTGAAAACCCTTTCAAAGCAACGGGTAAAGAGCAACTATATAAAAGCATCAGATATCAAATGACTGCTCAAACATGAGAAATCATTCTGTGTAAAGTTTTTTTGAACTCTAATCGCTTGAGTAAAAATTATACAAAGGATCGAAATTTGTAAGTTCATAATAAATGGGGCTAACATAGGTTTCTCCAAAATCTCTGTTAAGGGTTACTTTTTTGTGTAAATGTTTCTTAAACATGTTTCTTGATTTGTTTCACTGCAGAAAAGCAAATAAAGTAAAATTTTTAAACCGTTGAAAAAAAAAACTATTTTCGTGTATATGTTCCGGTACTGGTGCATTATATCTAACACAGCGCTATACACCAAAGAAGTCAAGTTTGGTTAATGCTATATGGGGGGGGGGGTACGGCATAGTATATATTAAATACGTAGCCTAGCCTAACCTAACCTAGTTACATTTCCCCCCCTAAATCCCAAAAAACAACAGGTTAAATATTGTAAACGCGATAAGAAACGACGCTTTGCAATCCATTTATCTCTTGCAAATACCCGTTTGACGGGTTTCCATTAGTTTTTCCTTGTACAGTCTATAGCACTGTGTTAGATATAATGTACCAGTACCTATGTTTTTTATATTTGTTAGATATGTTTTTTAAGGGAGGTAGTTGAAATCAAGAAACACATAGGGCCTACAGAAAAAAGTCGCCCTTGATACAGATATCGGAAAAATTTACCTAAGCGCCATTTATATTGAACTTAGAAATTTAATTAACCCGAATTTATATTGAAGCCCCATTTATATAGAACGCCCAAAGGGGTACCGATTGCTCGGTTGTTGTTGTTGTTTTTAACGGGGTGGCAATACATGGGCGTACGTAACTTCCTGTGTAGGGGGCAGCCGATTCTGTGATGAAGGTTGGGGGGAAGAAGCTGAAGTTATACTGTCAGTTCACAAAACCTTACATTGCCAGCAAGTTCTATCATACCTATGAAATCTTTATTAATAAGTAATCACCAAAAATCATCAATAAGCTTCAGCATTCTTAGATTCTTAGATTAGAGCTAAATCTTTCCAAGACATTATGGATAATTGCTTCTTGTTTTACTTTTATTCTGTCATTTCCGCTGTTTATTTCCAACTTTTTCAACCATCCACCTTTTATCAACTGCTTTTTAGCAATATCTAGCGTAAATTTGAAGGTCTAGGGGGGACAGCAGCCTCCCTGCCCCCCCCCCCCTTCGTACGCCCATGAGGCAATGCCTTATGGCCTGAGATTTCAGCTCAGTTTGTTGTGTCCACCTACAATAATAGGAAGGCTATAAGCCTAGAATTGGGGCTATTGAGAAGGAATGATGAGGAATATAGGAATCATGAGGAATATTGAGAAGGAAAGCAATTCTTACGTCATAATATTCAGAAAGATTGTATTTAACACATTCTGAAGTTGCTTCCACTATAAATTACCCTCAACCCCCCTAATGTGAAAATATGTTGCACAAATTACCGGTCTATATTTCCCAATTATTTTGCCATGCGTCACCTTTGTTTCAACCCGTGTACCCGTAAATTGAATCAACGCTGACGAAATAAAAAACGGGAAAACACATGTGAAATATATAATTTGAGGGTACTGTTGCGCTTAATGGTACACACGAAAGAAGTCAAGTTTGGATAATGCTAATCAAAAAAATAAATAGGATGAATATATAATAGTTTAGAAACAAATTTGGGCTATATATTTGCACATTAGGGGTTGGGGGGTAAAGCATAGCATATATTAAATACGTAACCTAACCTAGGTACCTTTCCCTCCCCCCCTAAACCCCAAAAAAAACACACAGTTTAACAGTTTAAATATTGTAAATTCAATGAGAAACCACGCTCTTCGATATATCAAACAGTTCGTGGTAACGAACTGTAAGTAAGGAGCGACCCGGCTCAATGGTAACCAAAACTCTAGAAAACGGTATTTTGATACAAATAGATACATCAAAAGAATCAGATCTTAATTCTGATTTCAAATATATAAGTTTCATCAAGTTTAATCCTACCCATCAAAAGTTAGGCGCCTGAGAAAAATTGGCTGATTTTCGAAGAAAGGGGGAAAGACCCCCTAAAAGATATAGAACCTTAATGAAAATCACAGCATCATATTCCGCGTATCAGAGAACCCTACTGTAGAGGTTTCAAGCTCCCATCTACAAAAATGTGGAATTTTGCATTTTTTGCCAGAAGAAAGATCACGGGTGCGTGTTTATTTGTTTGTTTGTTTTTGTTTTTTTTTCCCCAGGGGTGATCGTATTGACCCATTTGTCCTAGAATATCGTGGGAGGGCTCATTGGAATGCAAATTAAAAGTTCTAGTGCCCTTTTTAAGTGACCAAAAAAATGGAGCAAAACTAGGCCCCTCCCACGCTCATTTTTTCCCAAAGTCACCTGATCAAAATTTTGAGATAGCCATTTTGTTCAGCATGTTTGAAAATATTATAAGTATGTCTTATAGGATGACTTAATCCCCCGAAGTTCCCGGGGGGAGGGCTGAAAGTTATGAACTTTACCCAATGTTAACATATAGTATTGGTTATTTGGAAGTATACATACGTTTTCAGGGGAAATTTTTCCTGGTAGGGGGGGGGGGTGGGTGGTTGGGTCGGGGGTTATGTGGGAGAATCTTTCCATGAAGGAAGTTTTCATGGGGGAAGGGACATTGCTATGAAGGGGACGCCGGACTTCCCAGCATTACTTAAAAAAAGATCAGAAATTTAATATAAAAAAACAAGTATTTCAACTGCAACAGCGGCAACATCGAAACTTTAAACGAACAGAAAATATTACATATATGATTGGGTTCACCCCGTAGTCAATGCCTTGCTCTTTAAGCCAAAGATTTTTTAGTACTTTCATAAGAGCTATTTATTCTAATTAACGGCCTTTGTGATTAAGCGGTCATTTTTAAAGAATTGGAACAAAATTCGAACTTTCGCTTAAAGAGCAAGGTATTGACTAGGGGGCGAACCCCCTAATAAACGTATTAAAAATATATGAGTATAGAAGTTCATTACGTAAGTTAATTCGTAAGTTACGTATATTTATTACTAATATAAACGTCCGTAAATAAAATTAAACAAGTTTCGAGAAAGCCATTTAACTAAATAAAAGTAAATTAATATGAAAATTTTGTTTTAGTTATTCATGTACGGTGAGCCAAGATCAAATCCTGCATTTATTCAAAAACGTTCAAAAATTAAATAAAAAAACAAGTTTTTTAAACTGAAAGTAAGGAGCGACATTAAAACTTAAAACGAACAGAAATTATTCCGTATATGAAAGGGACTGTCCCCTCCTCAACGCCTCGCTCTTTACGCTAAAGTTTGACTCTGTCTCACAACTTTATTTTTTAAAACAATAAAAAACTTTAGCGTAAAGAGTGAGGCGTTGAGGAGGGGACAGTCCCTTTCATATACGGAATAATTTCTGTTCGTTTTAAGTTTTAATGTCGCTCCTTACTTTCAGTTTAAAAAACTTGTTTTTTTTATTTAATTTAGATAGCAATTACCCGCTTTACGGTTCTCCATGACTGCATTCCTTCTATAGTCTATACCACTGTGTACCATTAATTTGAGCTATATATTTGCACATAGGAGTTGTTGTGGGTGAAGCATAGTAGAAGCACCTTTAAAATGTTTTAACTAAAATTTTTCTGCATATTATGAAGTAAGAATTTCATCCTTCTCCCTTCTCAGCAGCCCCAATTCTAGGCTTGTAGCATAATAAGTAGAAGGAGAATTGGGGTAGAGAATTGCCCATATTTTTGGGCATTTTTTGGTAATTTAGAAGATTTGTAATACTCTTTTATTCTTTATTTTACCTATTTTATTTACGCCCTTATCCCTAGATTCTAAAAAATAATTATTTTTATTTGCTGATATTGCTAGTATTATTTAGCTATTTTCATAGCTATTTTTACTATATATATATATATATATATATATATATATATATATATATATATATATACATATATATATATATATATATATATATATATATATATATATATATATATATATATATATATATATATATATATTATATATATATATATATATATATATATATATATATATATATATATATATATATATATATATGTATATATGTATATATAAATCTTCATTTAAAAAAAAAATCCAAAAAATTCTTTGCACCCAAAATATTACCGGGAATTAAGTGTGGAATGATTTGGGAGAGATGTAGGTGGATGGCAACAGGCATTTACACAGACTTATTTTTCTGGTATAGGAGGGAGGGCAATGATAGAAAAACGATTTTTTTTTATAATTTGAGTAAGAAATACCCAGAAATAAACAAATAGGTTTTACGGGGGGTAGGACAAAGGCGCTCCTAGAAACATTTCTGGTAGAAGGGATTGGATGAAAAATATCCTGGGGAGCAATCGCCACATCCATGTCTCTAGTGTCAGCAAGTTTATATACATCGGTATGAAACAAGGCCGTATCCAGGGGGGGGGGGAGGGATTTACCCGGTTTGAACCCCCCCCCCCCCCCGAAATTTTAGACCGAGTCGAAAATTAGTCGAAAATTAGTAAAATCTTAGTAAAAATTAGTAAAATTAGTCGAAAACCGAGTCAAAAATTAGTAACCCCCCCCCCCCCCGAACAAAAATCCTGGATCCGCTCTTGGTATGAAACATGAAGAACTCTTCCTGAGTATTAAGTTAAGTTGCCTTGTTATATTTTAAACTTGTTATATGCTATATTTTATAGTTAAATTACCTTGTTAATAGTGTATCTGTTAACAACGTGCTGTAATAACGACATTCTTGGTTTATTACCTTCAGAAAATGCCTATTTGATGGATTTTCAACGCTGGTTCCAGTTTATTTGCATACCATCCCCCCCTCCCAACGCCTTTACTCAGCTTGAAGCTATATATACAAAAAATGCTGATTTTGATGGTTGGCATTCTTTTTATTTTTATTTTTCATGAACTGTTTGTTCGGTTCCCCACTAGAGACGGGAGGGGGGGGGGGCTCAATGGGATGCAATCAAAATGAACACAAATATAAAATCACTTACATAGACTTTTTTTTGACAATAACTTTTTCTGAGAACTTTTTTATTAATGTAGGTTGTTTAGAAGTTGGATTCTTGCAAAAATCAGTGGTCCCAGCTCATGAAAATGTAGGAAGGAGGGGTGCATGGATTTTTGTAATGAGGGTACATCAAAGTATTCTTCGAAATCTAGGGGGGGTTCGATTTTATATTTAAATACAAAAAGGTGTTTTTAAATATCTAGGGAGGAGCAGCAATTACCATTCCCCCCCCCAAAAAAAAAAAAATTGGCGTCCCTGCTATTGCTGCGAATTTGTTACTAATAAGATTACCCCAAATTATACCCCTACTAAAATTGAAAAAAGAGCGTGATTACTTACGTTGCCTTGAGCAACCCATAGTTTTAGGGGCTTTAACTGTGGATCAACTAGCTTGACCTCACTTGAGGCAGCTTTTCCAATGACAGCTCTTACCCGACGCTCAGTAATGGCATGAATGCCATAAAAGGCTAAACGACAAACAGGAATGGTATTATTATCAATGGTGACACTATAAGAGATAGTTCTCGATTTTCTTGACGGTTTATCTCTAACCCTGACACGTTTTGGGTCAACACTTTTTACATGATGGGCTATATATTCATTCTGTTCACTAAAACTTCCTAATGCCCAAAACAATTCAAAAATAATCTGAACGTTGTTGAGCCCCAACTTTTCGTAACAGCCATCTTTGCATGGGGGGCCTATTTTTCGCTTATTGTTCATTCTTTCATAAAAATTAGGGATTTCAACGCCACAATGCCCTGATTCCGATTCCGAGTCATTCTGAGTTATTTCGCACTTAACTGCTGACAAAGTAAAATCACATATATCCGTTGTTTCTCCTTTATTTTCCATATTTAAAACTAATACTAACTCGATTGAGGATATTCACCACTGTTGAGACTCATGGCCGGAGATTTTTTCGCCACCAATGCGTCTTTTATCCAAACAAGTCAACGGATTCGTCACACTCCCTTTATTCGGCCAATAGGCAATTTTCTTTTCCTGTAGGTTCAGCTTATCATACGAGAATTCAATGCAGAAAAACCGTGACGAATATCTTTTTTTTGTCGCAATTCTGGAATACATTTTGTTCAGAAACACTTTAAATAAAGTATGCTAAATATATTTGAAGGGTCAAATATGTGAATATTGATGGATAGGGGCAATAATTGGGGGTTGGTGTAATTTCCCACTTCAGGATTTTGAAAAATATCTATTTAATGTTATTTTACTTATAAAGATTGAGAGAAAACGAATATACCCCCTCTAGATTTTGAAAAAAACTTTTTTTTGTTTTTTTTTTCATTTACGAAACTGGAAATAAATCTTAATTAATCCCTCCTTTTTGTGAATTGTACCCACTGCTGATGAAATCAGATATTTGATATATTTGGGGGGTTTATATAGAAGTATATATTTGGAGGGTCGAGGTATATAGGTAGGGGTATATATTTGGTACAGAAGTAGGTATATAGGTAGAGATATAGAGGTAGAGGTATGTAGTTGGAGGGTCAAATATGTGAGGATTGATGGATAGGGCCAACAATTGCGGTTTATGTAATTACCCCCATCTAGATTTTGAAAAGTATTCTTTTATTGTTACATTTATCATGAAAAATTAAAAGCAAACGAAAACAACCCCCTCTAGATTTTGAAAAACAGTGTTTTAGTTTTCTCATTTACAGGACTTGAAAAACAAATTTTAACCAATCCCTCTCCCTTTTTTTTGGTAATTTGATGCCACTGTTGATGGAATAAGTTTGTTTAAGTTTTTTTTTACGATGAATTGTCGTCTTCTTTTTTTTCGCTGGCTGGTATTATCCTCGTTTCCAAGGCCGTATCCAGGGGGGGGGGGGTTACCCGGTTTGAACCCCCCCCCCCCGATATTTTTGACCGACTCGAAAATAAGTCGAAAATTAGTAAAACCTAGGTAAAAATCAGTAAAATTAGTCGAAAACTGAGTCAAAAACTAGTAAACCCCCCCCCCCCAAAAAAAAGTCAAAAATTAGTAAAACCCCCCCCCCTGAACAAAAATCCTGGATACGGCCCTGCTCGTTTCTCTCTTCTTCACGCTTTTTTGTTTTGTAATAAGTTTTTTTTCGGTCAAGAATTTTGATGGCAGAAATAATATGTTTGTATTATTCTACTAATTTTCTATTCTTATTTGTCATTTTCGAATATCCGTCTAATTTGGTAATAAGACTGTTTGACTGATCGACGAACATCTTCTGATTCAAATTTAACTCTAGTCATATGATAGTAGTGGCATCAATTGGGGGGGGGGGTTGTCCTCCTAGATTTATAAGGATACTTTTTTGGTATTTTTAATACTTTTTATATTTTTTTTTTAAAAGTAAAACAACAAAATTACACCCACCTATATTCTGAAAAACACTTTTTGCTCCAGCCCCTACACTTCCTTGAATTGGCGCCAGTTTGGTTGAGACAAAAATAATTTCGTTCTATTTTTTCGTTTTGTCAGGATAATATGATTTTGGGTCCTGGGGCACTCCGATCTCATTTATACGAGGAATTAGCGTGGCTCTGAAAATAAACAAAGCATGAATTTTATTAGTTGAACTTTAATTTTGTATTATACCTTCTACTGAGCTTTTGCTTCTTGACTTTAGTACTATTCGAATCTACTTCAAACGATTACCTTGATCCTGAAAATAGCACCATTTGCTTTTGTCAAAAGAGCAGTCAGTGACATCAATTCATGAAAATGAAGAGGGGTCAAAGTGTATATTTCCAAATCCTACGGGTGAGGTTTTTTTTTCAATACAACTACAATAAAGGCATTCTCAAAGAAAATACCAAAAAAAGTATTTTTCTAAATCTAGGACCCTCCCCCCTCAAATACTTCCCTCAGTTGACGATCCTAACAGCTAGGGCTACTTCCAGGATTTTATTCGGGGGGGGGGGGGGGTTTCTGCGTGCGGGGGGTTTCCAGGATTAATCAAGGTTTCTTCGTGCAAAAATTTGGTTTCATGTTTTTTTGTTACTTTTGTATGGCTCGGACATTTTTTTTCGGGGGAGGGGGGCTCAAACCGGGTAAACTCCCCTTCTGGATACGGCCATGCTGACAGTATTATCCTTTTACGTAATTCATTTAGTTAGTTCTCGTTTTAACTCCGACAAAATAATATGATTAAATACATTTTTATAGCCCATTTGCTTAAAACTACGTCTTTATTAGATGCTACGTAATTCAAGTTACGTATCAGTTTTAATCAAATGCATATTAGCTAGGGGCAAACAAGTAGTTGCGTAAAAAGAACTTATCAATGTCCACCATTTAACAAAAGAAGGGAAATTAGGAATAACAAATAAAAATAGAAACTCTTTAAAGCAGCCAGGGCCCTTGGGGTGGAGGTAGGTGGATGAAGAATTAATATTTTTTTTGGGGGGGGGGGATACTTAGCCCCTAAGAGTATTTTTCGCTGAAGTTTTGACCCTCTGGAGGGGGGACGTACCCCTAATGCCACTCCCAGGTTCCACCTCCGTCCGTAATTCAGCAATTGATAAATACGTAACGTAAAATAATCCTTATATGTAATAAATATGTAATTTAGATTACGCATTAATAGGTTATTTTGCTTTACATTATGTATTTATTTTGTGAACGAGTTTAATCCAAATGAAGATCATCGATTTGCACTAATATAAAATGCTTATTTTATATTAATTAGCACTAATATAAAATCCACTCTTAAAGCAAAGTGAAAATAAGACTTTTAGTTACAAAAAAAACTTTTAAAAAGCATCAAAACTCGTTTATGTTCATTTTTTTACGTTTTTACGAGTCGGACAAACATTTTGGGAGGGGGGTCAAACCCCCTAACCCCCCTGGATACGGCCTTGCTTATGGGGTTATGTTCCTTGTAAAGCATGCAATTTCATGACAAGAGTGGAGCTGTAAGTTGCATCGAGAGAACAAGATAGAATTCGAGAAAACTTCCATACGCGTTTTGATTCCGTTGGTCTATCAATGAACCCTGCAAAATGTGAGGAATCTAAAGGTAGTATATGTGAAAGTTTTGCCAAATAAAGGTACATTTAATCAAAAAGGTCTATGTAGTTTGTACTACAGTTTTAGTACTTCATTTATTCTCTTCCTTTCTGGTACTACCCATTTAATCCGGAAGAAGCATTGCTTTACCTTACGAGTAGCATACTTCAGATATTGTAAATTTTTCGCTTCATTTACCGTAATACTATATTAGTGGATAGGTTTAATTTTGTTGATATTAATAATAAAAAAAACAAGTTTTCTTGACTGAAAGTAAGGAGCGACATTAAAACTTAAAACGAACGAAAATTATTCCGTATATGAAAGGGGCTGTCCACTCCTAAACGCCCCGCTCTTTACGCTCAAGTTTTTTATTGTTTTAAGAAGTAGAGATGTGAGAAAGAATCAAACTTTAGCGTAAAGAGCGGGGCGTTGAGGAGGGGACAGCCCCTTTAGTATACGGAATAATTTCTGTTTGTTAATTTTTGCTCGGGGCTGGGGGATTCCCCCTCCCCGAAATTTTTGCTCCCCCCCCCCTTTATTTTGGAAAATACCTTTTTAGGTTTTTCGTTGAATTTTTTTTTGTAATTTCATTGAGAAAATTAAAAAAAAACTTTTAAATTTTAAAATTTAACTTTTAATTAAAATTTAAGGTAGTTCACAACTATTTTCATAGCTGTTTCCTATTTTAATATACGTTTCAACTTTGTCTCCACCCCTCCAACATACGATTATACACGTTTAATCCAAATGTGGACATTTTCTGTCCACATTTGGAAACAAAAACTGGCTGGTTTAAACAAATTGAAGGGACGGTCCATTAATGGACCACTATAGATTCCTATCAATGCCATAGCCTATATAGCCTATGATAATATAAGCCACCATAGCCTATGATAATATAAGGATGACACTTATAACCAAAATCCTTAATCGCACTGACTTCTGTTTCATTAGTTATTGAGAAAATAGAAAATACTACACAGTACTTGTATGATACACCCCCTACCTAATATTCTTCTAATATATTTCTCTGACGCTCAATTTTAACGAAATATACCTAAGTATGATAAAAATATAATACTTTAGAAGCAAATTTGGGCTATATATTTGCACATTAGTGGGAAATGGGGGAAAGTATAGCGGGTATGCATGCAAAATGAGCTAGGTACAATTATTCTGCATATTATGTAGTAAGAATTGTTTTCTAACTTCACAGTGTCCAATTAATTTACCCCCACCCCCTCCCTTAATGTGCAAATATGTAGCCCAAATTAGATATTTTACATCTAGTCTGTCTCTTCTCTTTGTCTTGTCTCGCGCTAAGAAACTAACGAAAAAAACCGGCTCTGAAATGCATTCGTCAATGAATGAACAACTTGAGCGGTAGGGGGTTTATCATACAAGTACCTATTACACCAGTTATTATGTGAACTTGATTGGTGCCATTTCGATCCAATTAGTTGCATAATTAGCATATACTCGGTCGATTCATTACAATAGGCTGTACGAAAAACGTGGTTCAATACCGCTCTCTAAAGCTAAAATGAAAGAAAGGTAGAAGTGGCTAGGGCACGTTGTGGGGATGAAGGATGACAGATTGCCGAAGATTGTTCTTTTCGGCCCACTGTCTAGGGCTAAACGGAAAGCAGGTCGTCCTCGTCTGGGGGGGGGGCGTCATAAAGAAAGATTTAAAGGAAATGGGAACTTCGTGGGAGGGTGTAAAAAGGGAGGCTTTGAATAGATTGGGATGGAGGAGGAGCGTGCGTAGCTGTGTTGGCCTCAGACGGCTTGGTTCTGCGCTGAGTTGTTAGTTGTAGTAGATTCATTACCTAGCAACTCTCATAAACACATTCAAGAAAAAACAATGGGTTACAATCTTTCTTCTGTAGATTTGCACGACTTTGCACCTCCGTCCCTGCCCTCTGCTACTCCAAGCGCGAATATGGTTTTGCGCCATTCCTTCTGGCACTACCTCCAATCTTCAATTGTCCAAAAAATGACCTAGCGAGAAGTCTCTGGATGGATTAATAAAATAGTGAAGACATTATCAAACTATATTATCAAATAAATAAATGACTTAATTAAATGATATTAAAGGTGATTAAGTTCAAAATTTTGCAACTTTATTTGTTGATTTTACTGTCTGTGACCTGACCTCTGGCAGAAAGGGATTTAATTAGCACTTTAATATAATTTTTCTTGTTATAAGTTTTTTTTTATTGCTAAAAAACTCATAAATATGTTCCTTGTATATTTTATATGATATCTGGTAGCTTAAAAGCTAATGTACGAGTGTCCTTGAAAACACAAATATTGAGAAATAATATTTTAACGACATTTTTAAAATCTTAGCTTCTCTTTATAATATTAAACCATATGTATTTACATCTCCTTGTTTAGTTGCTTTGCAATATTTATTTTAATTAAATACTTCCTCTCAAAAATTTGAATTAAAACTTTAACTACGCGTTTTAAAACCGTTCTAAAATCGAAAGGTATTATTTGCAAGATTAATTGATATTGAAAAGTTGAATACACTATGCAAAGTAATGATATTGAGCCATTGATGTTTAGTCACTGAATTGAACATGGAAAACTATTCCACCAAAAATATTTAGTATCTTAATAAGGTCATATGAAAGGGTTAATAAGTAGACAAGGCCGTATCCAGGGGGTTGAACCACCCTCCCCCCGAAATGTTTGTCCGACTCGTAAAAACGTAACAGAAATTAATATAAACAAGTTTTGATATGTTTTTATTTTTATTTTTCTTTACCCCCCTCCCCCCTCCCCCGATAAAATCCTGGATACGGCCTTGTAAGTAGATACTTAAAAGAAGTAGGGACTCTATGGGAGGGGGCAGTGGTGCCAATTTGGGTAGAAGGGTCGGTGGTTTAAGTGTCTCTCGAGATTTTGAAAAATACCATTTTTCCAAATAAATATGTACTTTCCCCCCTTTAAATCCTTTGTTGCCCCGCTGCCCCCTAGAATTTAAATGAATTAGTCGATTATCTCTTCAAGTAGCACAGTCGCTACTACCCCCTGGCTTCGGTATGCTTGTTCGATATTTGTCTGTTTTTTTTTATCTTCATCAACTCTAAAAATCCCCCCTTCCTATATTACCATGAATTGGATTCACTGGAAGTTAATACAAAGTAAACTATAAGTAGAGGGGTAAAGACCATTTGCAGCTATGCTAACCTTAGGCAGCGATAATAAGATTTATTTCTGGAGAATGGCCATCACGTTCGACTGGTTCAACAAGGCAAAAGAGAAAAAACAAACAAATATAATGGAGCTGGTTGATAACAAATGAAATATCAAAATGTCAAAAATTTCGAAAACGTATAAAACTTGTAGAACTAAAAGGGAATGAACCAAGTTCTAGGTAACGCAATAGCGCTGCCTAAGTAAAGAGAGATATGGCTTTAGTGTATTATTTTTTCCTCCTGACCAGTTTTAATGAAATTAGACGTCATTGAAACTTTGGAGGGGGCTCATTCAATTGGAAATTGAAATTTCTAGTGGTATTTTTGAGGGTCAAAAGAAACTTGTGGGCAGCCCACCTCCTCCCACACCTTTTTTCCTACATTCCCTCCTAAATTCCAAAGTCATCCGATCAAAATTTTAATATAGCCACTTTGTTCAAAATAGTCAAAAGTTCAATAATTATGCCCCATAGGATGATATGGTCCCCGACTACCCCTGTGGCAATTGTTTTTAATTCAAAATAATAAAAAACAAGCTGCCCATTTTTTACATTTAGGTTTTGCTGTTGGGAAAAGGGCGCATGTTTAATCCTGGGTCTCCAAAAAAAAGCTAAGGGCATTAAGGTGAAACTTTCATGAAATGTTGAGAACGATGTTGAACCAAATAAAAAATGATGTGTGCATGCAGGTTGTCAACAGGGTGTAGCCGCAAGATCTGAAGAACGACAGAAGGTATTTAGTTAAAACTTTCACGGCATATTGAGGGGGTGTCAGTAGTATGGCCAAGATGGTCTTAAGGGGCCAGGTATCCCTTCGAATCCCAGTCCCGACACTTTTGTTAAAAACTTCTTCATGACTTAGGTGTTATTAATTTTCTTCAAGACGCAGGTGTGTGTTACATAACAGGGTTTGTTTACTTTTATCTGTTATTTTAATTACTTAAAAACCCCGCAAGGGCCAGGAAAAAACTTTCAGGTCCCCCGCCAAATCATGTTTCTTTTGCTCGTTATGTTTAAAAACCTACTTGGGCAAGCAAAAAAACCTTCAGGGCCTCCTCAAGTAAGGACATGCCCCAAATTGAGCATAACCCAATATTTTCACGCTTTGCACCACAGTTTATAGAATTAGCAGTATGATCATTCTCTATCTCTCCCATTATAAAAACCCGGACAGGGGTGCGAGTGCTCCGGAGAACGTTTTTGCAGATAGAAACATAGGCGTTATCAGATCTTTTCGCGGGTAGACAAGTCAGATTTCTCTTGGACACGAAACAAGTGGAAACCCGCTATTACGAATAATGCACTTGGTAACCATTTCTCAGTGACTGACGATAACAGACTAATCCGCTAAGGCAGAAACAAGTGGGAGGAGCTTTTTGTTCGCACCGAGACCGAAGACCAGAAATTATCTGCGATAAGCTTACTGTCTATAAACTGTGCTTTGCACACACATTGCCTTTTGCTGTATGCAAACAAAGGATTTTTTTGCCAATTCTAGGACCAGAACCGTTATACAGCCTAGACGTTTATTGATTTTCTAGGAACAAACGGCATGTTATTTTACTAGCAGGACAAACAAGGGGTGTCCCTCTATTTCCATGAACAGAAGCGGCACTTGATCCACTATTGATTTTCAAGGAGCAAGGGCCTTGTTATCATTTCATCACTCTTGTATTATATTTTGAAGATAAAACTTGATTAAAAAAATAAATATGTCTCAAAGATACCAACAGGTGAGTCTCTATCTATATTAAGGATATCCCCCTCCCCCCAACAAAAATGTGGGCCATCACACCGAACTTTAACCTACTATAACTCTCTATATTGGATTAACAACTAAAACCCCACCCCCCTCCCACATAAAAAAGTTTTATCGCTGATAAATATATCTCGTCTATCGCGTCAAAATATATACTTTTCTCGTCTGTTATTGCAATGTACCTTTCCCTATTCTAGCAGAAGGGGCAAAATTACATCCCTCAACTATTCATGTTAAACCATAATCATCATCTGTTCTATATTCAGCTTCGGCCTTGATTAGCGTTAGGAGATATCATCTGACATAGGGTGGCTGAAAAGGGTAGCTTTCGTCTGCAAAATTGACGACTTTAGCTAGTTAAATCTTTGCGGAAAATGATGTAAAATGGCATGTTATATTTACACTAAACCCCTAACTTTTTATATTCAATTTCGGACTAGTTCCATTTTTAAGTGTTCAACATCTATTCGCTAGCGAGGGCGTACAAGTTATTATTAGCTAGTTAATGAGCGAGTTTCATGGCCATTTGCTCCTTAAAATTTAAAAACTACTCAGTTAGAGTTGAGAAAAATGCCATGTCGGCCATATTGGATACAGTCTATGTGCGCGTGGCTAGTGAGAGAGTACTATCACATGGCAATTACCCTACTTCAGATCGAGACGTATGTGTAGAGTATAGACGCCATCTCGGTCTGGAGAAAGCTCAATAGGTGATGGGAGGAGGGTACTTTTTCCATCCCTACAGTTTTTTTTATCAATATCCATTCCTCAGTCTCCAGCTCAGCAGTGTGTTTTTCCAGTGTTTTTATATGTAGTGTTTTTTAATTTTTTAATTTTTTTGCGCAAGGCGGAATTGTTGTTTAAAAAAGGGCTTAATATTATACTATTATTTTTTACCATAACCGGCCGCCCCGGTCAACAGCAGGCTCCTGCGCCTTTCGGTTCAGCCGGGCCGCCCCACCCGACGGCATGTCAAAGTGTTTTTAATGTCCAAGTGTTTTTAAATGTCTATGTGTTTTAAGTGTCCGAGTATTTTTAATATTCAAGTGATTATTTTATGTTGTTGATTACTGCTCATATAAATATATTCAAGTGATTATGTAAATATGTTGGCCTAGTGTATTTATTTACATATTAAAGAAAACAAGTATTTTATTTCTGGTATTTATTCAACAGGTTGAGATTAGGTTCGGTTAGTTTTATTTTGACAGCGAGAAGAGTATTATGTATCAACTTAAAACTTCATTCAGACAATTTCTTTTCGGACCATCAATGTCTGGTAAAACAACACTTTTAACGAAAATAACTCAAAATCATGATAAAATGTTTTTAGAAAACCCGAAAAATATCTATTATTGCTATAGTGTGTGGCAAGAGTCCTATGATAAAATACAGACTATTGCAGCAGACATAAAATTCATACGGATATTATTGAACCCAACTCGTGGTTGATAATTGATGATTTAGCTGAATCAATTTAAGGATGGTCTTAGGAGGTGCTACAGTTATTCACGGTCCAATCGTCATCATGAAAAAATTTCCGTAGCCGTTGTTCTCCACAATCTCTTTCATCAGGGTAAATGTATGAGAATACTTGCATTTGCATTGAATTGTGCTTACTATATTATTTATAGGTTATTCGTGAATCAAGTTCTCTTATAACTTTAAACAATCAAATATATCCTGGTGAACCGATATTTTTACTCTTGGCATACAATCCAGCTACGAAATAAACCCTATTGTCACATTCTATTGGATCTCAATCAAAACACGCCCAGAGAGTTACGTGTGGTCACATATATTTTTGAGAATGAAATTACCATATATCTACCAGTGAACAGTGAAAAAGGTCATCAGCTGCCATCATGAGACTGAAAAAAAACTACATGAAAACAGACATTTATTTTCCGTCGTGGGAAATTCAAAAATACAACTTGGGAAGGCTATACTCAAACATGACATTGACAATGAATTCATTAATATCCTATCTGAGCTTTGTTTAAATTAATTGAAGGCCATTTTCAACTGCCAGACGTAGTTAAGCAACGGACAAAGCAATATAGTTCACTTGTATGTGCCCTATCTTGAAAAAAGGAAAAGATTTTAAAAGAAAATGACTTGTTCAAGCGGCTGGTAGTTTCTTTTCATTGTTACTACCGATAATCGCAGGACTTGTAAACACTATTCTCTAGATGGCTAAACCCTAGAAAATGATGCCAATTGAATTCGCTCTGAACTAGCTGCCAATTGAAATCAGCTGAACTCGCTGATAACTTTAGTAACAATGAAACAATTGCCGAAGATGAGAAATTAATTTTGCTTCAAAATGCCCTTCGACGTGTCGACAAGTATAAACCCCACCGTGAAAGATCGCTCAAAGTAAACGTCATTGATCAGCCTCAAAATTCACTAAGAACACCGCCAAAACAGGAAGAAGAAGATTTACCTAAAGCTTTATCAAATGTTTTAGACCTAATGCCTCATTCTTATAAAAAATTAAACAAGAAAAACGAGTTTTAATTTCTATAAAGCAGTGAATACAAACACTTAATTAAACAAAAATACTCCGAATATTTCGGTCCCACATCCGGGAGCCTTTCTCAACGAAAAAAAAAAAAATCTTACATCAACATAAAAAACATACTAAACAAACAGAAGAAAAAATATAAATAAATAGGAAAAGAAAACTCACATATTAAATAAACAATTCCATTCACTGGCGTATAAACAAAATCGAATGTTTATATTGATTGGAACACGCCTTCTTACAGTATATAAACGGAAATATATCAAAAAATGAAAATATATTTATAATTAAACTAAAACAATAAAGGTCAGCTAACCCCCGGCCCATAACCCCTAAATAGATCTTACAAGTTTATCACCCAAGGTTTGAATTATAAATTGAACAGATTCGTTTGCTTGCAAGCTTAGCTGCAGTTCGTTTACCTTTCCCAGCATTTAACCCAGTCTGACCTTTGTCCGCAAGGTCATCTTTCGTATCAGAACTATTATTAAAATTAGTACTGTTTGAAAATTTTACCTGCTTTTTAATTAAACTATTATAAATCGAATTGATCCTAAAATCCCCTTCATCTCTATTGATACTAATACCCCCATATATTATCTTTTTTATTTCTATAATTTTCCTGAATTATTTACGCCTCATTCTTATTGTGAGCAAAGTAAAAGACTCTTGACCTATCTCGCGGAAAATGAAATTGTACAAATTGATGACAAAAAGAGTGAAGTTATCATCCACGGTAAGAGTTACAACTTAATGAATTTGGCAACAGATTTGATTGAAAATCGTAAAAGAGTTGAATATTTTGATAGTCATTTGTATAAATTTTTAAAGTCATCAAACTTTCCAAAAAGTCTTATTGTGAATAAACATATCTTAAAACCATTAAGGGAATATGGTGAAATATCAAAAGATGTTTTTAAACCGTTTTCGGAAAGTACTAGTACACCAAGTGGGGTTGATTAAAATAGTTTTCCGAAAATACAAGCACACCAATTTGGGATTAAAAGATATCCAGCGAAGGAGTCTTAATATCAGTGCATCACCTATTAGAATGCAAAAGGGTAGCGGGCGCTTCAAACCGCGTTTACGTTCAAAATGGTTCAAGTTCTGAAATGTATTTATGAAAATATTGACGAAGCGGGAAGTTTAAGTTCCCCCACCACACTTGCCTCAGTCACTGGAGTTGAAAAGAAGCTGGCAACAGAGTATTTACAGCATGAACCCAGCTAAACTTCATCGAAATCATAGATTTCGCGGTAGTCACTATCTAAAACCTAAAGTCTTTTTCCCATTGCATATTTCACAAGCAGATCTTTTGACTCTAGACGCGATTCAAAGTCGTCACAATAGGCCATAAAAGTATATTTCACTTGCAATCAATTTCTTAGGCACTATGTACATGCCGTTCCATTGCGTTCAAAGAGAGGCGATGAAGTTGTTAGAGTCCTTGAATCTATCTTTGAACAAGATTCATATAGAAAAATTCAAACGGATCGAGGAAGTGAATTTTTTAATCTACATGTAAAGAAGGTTTTATTGAAATATAATACAATACTCTATCATAGTCATAGTCCTATAAAGGCCGCATTGGCTGAATGATTGATAAGAACAATTTGACTTTTAGTCTAGAGATATTGTACATTGAAAAATACTGCTACTTTGATCCAAGATTAAGATAAAATCATGTTGATTTATAATCAACGTCCTCATCGATCCTTGCCCAATCTTAGTCTTCTCGAAGTTCATCATAGTAGAAATACACTTGACATTTTTCTTAAACATTATTCCAATAAGAAGGTTATGAAAAAGAAGAAATTTATGGTTGGTGATACAATTCGAATCAATCAAACAAGTAATACTCTTAAAAAGAGGAATTACTTATGGTCCACTGAACTGTTTAAAGTGTCAAAATTCTTAGACACTAAACCTGTAACGTATCGTCTACGTGATATGAAAGATGAAGAGATTCTCGAAGGTTTTTACGAGATTGAATTGCAAAAAGTTTAAACCAGTGTAATGTATCAAATTAATAAGATTTAAAGAGTCGAACTTGCAAGGGTAAGAGAAAGTTGCTTGTTCGTTGGCTAGGATACACCTCTGATTTGATTCTTAGATTGCCGCCGAAGACGTTCACGATGCCTAATGATGTTTATTTGACATTCATATCCAAAATCCTATGATTATTTGAATAAAACAAGTGATTTTTGGATCAAATTCTCCCTCGCCATCAATTTAGATTGAAAGTATGAAGATCCTCTTGTTGATTGTATTCTTTAAAACACAAATGATATCCTGCGAAAGGATCGTACACATGATATACAAGTTAGACACATGGTTGGCCAGTCGTTACCAAGGAACGGATAGAATCAAATAACTCGGTTGAATAACCATTCATGACATTACCATACAAGGAATGTGGTAGTATGACTGATATGTGTCATGCAATCAATAGAAAAAATCCCTTCTCGTAAAAATGGTGCATTTCACTTTAACTATTCAATGCAACAGGGAAAGATCTACATTAGTTCCCCTATTGACAATTAGATTGCTATTCTCAATGATAATCTGAGAGATATTCCCGTTTTTAAGCAAAACGTAATCAATGGTAGAAGCGCTGGTAACATCAGTGGGATGGATTGGGTTATTTTCACAGATTATCCACTCGGCGTGTCATCTGACAATTTTATATTTCAGTATGCATCCTTTGTTTAGACATCGGGAGTCAGTAATACCAATGTCTCCCTCCAGCGGGTTCTTGACCGAAAAATCACTCATGAACATATTCACCTCTACAATATAACGCACCTTCAATATATGCCAGTCAACACTTCGCATTTGGACCTCTGTAAGTTAACACTAAGAAGTGAATTGGGCGATCCTCTAGTAATAAAAAAGATTTGGCTGTGATTACATGTCATTTTCGACCCATTCAGTGACATGACTCATAGAAAAAAACGGTTTTGTCCTGATATTGATTGCTATGTTGCTGCTCTTATACCACAATTGGGTCATAGAATGGAGTATTACAGGGGTTGTTCGTCAGTGTCCGGTTACGGCCTCGGCAATTGGTTTGCTATGTTGTCTCGCTCTGCACCACCCCTTGCTAAAATATATTTTGCACCGGTTGACGTTGATTTTGCGTCCTCTACACTACATGATTGGGGCTCTGGAAACGATTTTAAATAGTGTTTCACAAAATCTGAAGTCCGGCGCCCAATCCCTCGGCGATCGATTAAAACCACAAACAAGCGGAAAAAGGTTTTGAAAAGGGCGAGAAACACTGCATCACTCATTAGTCTCAACTCAGGTCAGAAGTGTAAAGCATCACTCTTGTCATAGAAGAAAAAGAAACCAAGAATAAAAATTGTTAGATAAAAAAAGGACTTCTTTTTCTAGAAATGGCATATTTACCACATAAAGAATCTCGTCCTTCAGTCATCTCATCTCTAAATCTTTTCAATGCCAAAAATGTTGATGTGAATATAAAACATGGTTACAATGAACAATTTTATCCGCAACAACCGCTATCTGAAAATGTTCATTTTCAAATTTATTCCAGTGAAAACTATTTCTTAGATTTGACTTCCACATTTATAGATTAGTATCTGATTTTTAAAAAATCTAACAATGAAAAACCAAGTACAGCCGAGGGGTTATCCTATGAAAATTGTGTACTACACAATTTGTTTAGACAAATAAGTGTCTACATAAATGGAACATTGTTGAGCGCAAGCAATAATCTTTCAAAGCATGCAAGTTATAAACAATTCATGTTGATGACTCATATGTCCTATAAGCTAGTGAGAGGTTTTGTGGATATGAAAAAACATACACTGACACTAGAAATATCCTTATAGATGCGACAACTTAAGATTTACACTTGGTTGGGAAAATAAATCATGAGATATTTAATATACCTCAATGGTTGCCTCCCAATATCAAGATTGATATAGAGTTAAAACTTGCTCCGTCCAATCTTATTTTGAGAAAAGTACTCGGCACTGCACCTGATGCAACAGTATCCCTCACCTCGGCAATACTTCATGTGCGAAACAACAAGTTATGAGTTCTGTTACTTTGGCAATTGAGAAAATAAAATCTAGTGGAAATAATATTAAACCTACACCTATTGTTCATTTATCAATGGCGAAATCACTTTAAAACTTGCTTTGGCCTTTGTAAAAAGTGCTAGTGCCAAAAGATAATGGGCAAATTCTCCACATAAATTTGAAATGTTTGGACTTTCATTTCCTGCATGTAAAGTAAACGGAATTCCACTCTACAATTTATCCTTTGTAAACACTACAGGACCCTACGTGAATAGACAATGCAATCCCTAGATCGAGGTTCACAACTATTTGAAAATGGTATAACCAAAGAAATGTTTGCAAAAACTCATGGTATCTTTGTATTGGAATTGTCTGGCACTCAAGATATGAGTATTGCCTGAATGGGTACATTACGTTTAGAGTATACCTTTGCCGAACGATTGGAGGAGGGCTTAGTATTAATCTCGCTAATCAATTTCAAACCTATTGGGAAATTACCCCTGATGGCAGTGTTCTATTAGACTTGGCACCATGAACACAAATCAAATAATCAATGTATTCAATTTGGATCCTTTCATGTCCAAATACGAACCCTATTGCATACCTTCGCATTTCCTCGACCACATTCAAAGTTTTAACAATACCCTTATCTTTATTAATAGTAGCCCATCAACTGTAAATAAATTGGCTAAACTGTAAAGACATTAGCTAAAATGTAAAGCCATTGTAAAGAAATTGGCTATGCAACTTTTCAAACAGCAAAGAATATTGAATTTTTTGATCTTCTTGGCCTACCGTATGCTTTCTACACTTTCATGACTTTCTTTCTTTAAAAAATTTCTTGAGCAATGTGGAAAATCTATTGTTCAAAATCAGAAGCGAGTTCAAGATTTATCAACCAAAATCTGTGGTTTTCATGTAGTATTATATTTTATTTTTCGATGTGGCGGATATACCCACAAGCCCACAGTAAATTCCTTAGCATCCATGGTGACCATCCTCGATTGAAGGACTTCCTGCTCTTTCCTACCTGTATATTACAAATTTCAGTGCCCTAAGATTGAAATGCTTTTAAAATGTTTGTGAATTTGTTTACTAATAAAACTTTTATGTACAAACCTTTGTGTCCTTTAGATTTCTTCTTCCGCTTATAGTTAACCATCGGTAATGGTAAGTGTTGGCAGCCCGTCAGGATTCAACTTGTATTCATCTTTTTATGCAGAGTCAGTGTCACACATCCTACAATATAATGTAACTTCATTTTTATTATATCTCTTTGTAAAGTCAATAATACTATTTTGATTTATATTATAAAATTCACTTGTTTCAATTTGCTTATTTGAAGTAGTGTCACCTACGAAATTCCCATACGAAGAATCACTTTCTGTATTAGCCAAATATAAATCAGTAGGTTTATAATCATAGTAGCCAGTATCTTCATAGTGATGACATAAAAATCAGACTCTCTTATTATTCCAGTCATTAAAGCGTAGAACAGGTTCCTCCCCCCCAAAACAATTTAAAACCACGACTATACCAGTACTTTAAAAATAAACTGAAATCACATTTAGGGTTTTTTGGAATCATTCCAGGGTAAGTATTTTCCCATTAATCCTATTTATCATAGTGAAAATTGGGATATAGGAAACATCTTTAAGATAGGAACAAACATCTTTAAGATAGGTATTACACTCTTTAATTTGCACTGCGTATACTCTATGTAATTTTCATGGATGGCATAATATACACTTTTCATTATAGTCATGAATAATAGTACAGTTCTCACAGGATGACCAGCTGCTCAATGTATGCAAAAGTAATGGATTTGTGCAAAACATTTTTTAATGTTGACTGTCTCACCTCTGAAAAGAAACTGAGTGGCGATCAATAAAATGACTGTCATCTAGGAGGAGGAGCAATCGAGTCACTTCACACATAAATTGAACTTGTTTAAACAAAATTTTTGACTTATTTCTTGCTGCCATGCAAAATAGTCGTCTTAAAACGAATTTCTAGGTAATGCTTAAAAGCAAAACCACAATATCCTTTTGTCTTGTTTCAATTAGTATATCAATAAGTTGAGTAAATACATCTGAGCCACGAAGGACAGGTTTCATACAATAGTCCAAAGACGAAGAATCATTTTTCATTATATTGTTAAGTATTCTTGGAGAAAATACTTTCCTTTGAAAAGATAACTCTTGAAAATCGTCATCTAGAATCAAACATTTTTCCAAAATCACTAGATTCCGTATGATTTTTCCTTTCTCAAATCCAAGAATTTTTAATCTTGACACCCTCATTACCGATTATAGACTAACAAAAGAATGAAGATTCTATCTCGCTAGTAACAAAGTCACTCCTTTTTTATTGATTGATTCAAATCGTTGTCTTCAGTATATTTCACTAACGCACATAATCCATCTTGTAATCTTTGTATGTGCATTATATTCACTTTTGCTGCAAAGCATAATTGTTCTTCCGACTTGAATCTGCTAAATAATATTGCATATCGCACAAACATATCGCCCCATTCAAGGGTTAGCCGGCAAACTCTCGTAATTTCTACTGCAACATTAGGCACTCTAGATTTCATTTCGCCATTGCTAGCGCCTTCAATATCCAATAAAGTAAAAATAGCTCACGTGTCGTTGACCTTCAAAACCAGTTTTTGCGGGATTGTAAAGGTCACCGGAACCAAAACAAGTCACGTAAGATTACGTCATCTTCACCTGTAAATACTGGACCCTTATTTTTTTACAACCGATACTTACCCGCTTGAATAACGGACTGTTACAAAACCTTTTACGTAATATCCATAGAAATCATTTGCATAACGTAAGAATTCCTATTACGTAACAAGCACCTGCATCTCCTAGAAAACATTCCCTATTACGTAACATGCACCTGCGTCTTGACGAACATTAACAACTATGTGGATCCATGTTGTCGAAAGGCCGTATACGCAATATCTCATAAATGGCTTAGGGTTTATAAGTTGAAACTCTCGTGGCATGATGAGGGGGATGTGAAGCTAAAGTATGGGATTATTTTTGCTCGTCTCGTTACGGCTTTTTAAATTTCTTCGGAAAAAGCCTTTTGTGGGAAATGCTTTCTAAAATTAATATTGAGAAAAATATAGACATGGGTCGAGGTTTGCTCTTTGCTAGGTTGTCGCTACCACTGTAGCCATGACAAAAGAGACCAAGCCGCGGTAAAGTTGTGTTCCTACCTTTTTGTGCCAGAAAACATCAACCAGACTAGGCAAAAATGCCGGGAAGTGCAAATTTACATCGATCGATTTCTCATGACCCAAAAACTTGAGCCGGATGTTTTGAGCCTCCTTTTTTTGCATGGTTAGCATGCATCTCCTTACTTCTTTCTCTTTTTTTTCATCCAGAGCAAGAAGACAACCAGAAGATTGCAGAGATATGTTTAGTGGTTCATCTAGATGCTATTGCTCATGTCTATGTGCCTATTATAAAGTCGTACTAATAACTCGATCGCAAAGTCCCGCATCGTACAAAAAGAAATTTTTTAGTGCTATTTCTAGAGTGGAAGTCTGAGAAGTTTAAGTACCCCACCTATGTGACGAAGTTGGAAATATCAGGGGAGTACGCAATAAAACCTAGATTAAATCCCAGCATATTTCTTTAATTTTCATTTTTTTACTTACACAAAGATTTTTTTAACATTTTTATGTATTCCAGAAAAAAAAAATTTAAAGGAGTATAATTTTTTTTTGGTACTGGTGCATTATATGCTACACACGAAAGAAGTCAAGTTTGGTTAATGCTATAAAGCTATCGATATCATGACCAATGAACGACTAAAGAGCAGGGGCAGATCTAGAGCAAAATATGGGGGGGTGGGATGTGACAAGGCTGCAAATAATAGACCAAATTGACAAATTTATTGTAAAAAAGAGCAAAAAACAGAAAAAAAAACAAGGAATGTGGGTGCCAAGAAAAATGTTAGGGGGGGGTCAGTAGAGAGGGGGGTTCTACTCCGACGAGAACACCCTGCTGCCACCTACAACTTTTTTGCACACCATATATGGGCATAGAACCACGTGGCTTATGGTTTTTGTCAGTGAGAATGAAAAAACAGGAATTTTGTCACATTTATGTCTGTTTTCATGGATGGTTATGTGTGTTGGTCGATTTATTTGATGTTTTTCATGGATGTTTTTATGGTTTTTGTCAGTGAGAATGAAAAAACAGGAACTTTCTCACATTTATGTCTGTTTGTTGTCAGTGAGAATGGAAAAATAGAAACTTTCTCACTTTAATGGATTATTGAGTCTAATGGGGGCAGGTCAATGACACTTCCTTCATGTTGTTGCTCTCAGCAAATGTTATGAGTTTCCCGGAAACAGTTAGATCACGCGCTTCCTTCTCAGCCAATCAGAGGGCTTGCTTACATAACAATTCGACCTTGAGATTTCGTATATAACAGGCATGCAATGTAATTCAATTATCAGAAAGTATTGTGACACAATTGAAACAACAATGGATAAATTTGATGAATTAGAAGCCATGTCAACTTCAATTTGCAATGTAAGTACATTTTTATTTTCAAATAAATTGTTTTCCGTGGTTACCCTCCAGTATATTCAGGTGGTCACCCCCCCCAAACAATACAAACATCACCATAGAATCTTTATACTCGATGGAAAACATAAAATATATTCTTTTTACCCTCAAAACCTAACCCCCCCCCATTGTTTTACAATCAAATTCTCGCAAATGGAAATAATAATCTTTTCGTTAAATTTTAGCCTTTCTCTATTGTGATTTAAAGTGTCTACTGACTTCTGTCAATTTTTAATGAAAATGCCGCTCTGTTTTGACACAATCTCCAGTGCGAGGTTAAAATTAGCTATCACCCTTTTCCCTCTGTGTTTACGAACGCAGCGGCCAAAGTCAAAGGAACTGTTCTTCCGTCAAAATTAAAACACTATGATGCAATAATTAAGCACAGACGTAATGCTCTATTTTGGAGAAGTGAAACAGATTATTTTCAAACTAAGGTCTAACAATATATTTAGGACATTATGTAAAAGGGGGGAGAGGGGGTAATGTCTCGCTTCTAACAGCTTCGTTGTAAGTAAATTATGTAAAAGGGGGGGGGCAATGTCTCAATTCTACCGCCATCACTGTAAAATGAAAACAAACTGTGCAGGGATAGAAAAGTCTTTGGGAGTTGCATGAAGCTTATATTATGTGTAAATTGAATAGCATTTTAACCTATGTTTGCAAAATTAGGTCTATAGGCCGCTGGGTTAACGATCTAATTTAAAGCCTATAGACTGGAACATTTAATATTTTTCTAAATGGTAAAAATAGAAACAGTGATTCCTATCCTATGGCTATAGACTACTGATTGTCTAATAAAAACGTTTGATTTCTAAGCCTAATATATTTCTCGCGAAATTTTTACTTTTTGCTTTACTGAAAAGAGATAAATGCTTTTCTAGACAAAATTATATGGATGATGATACTAATTTTCTTTCTTTTAAAAAAGGGGCAAATTATTTTGAAACTAATTTTTTCTCTTCTTTTTAAGGCAAATTGTGAAGAATGCCCGTCGCCACCACCCAGTAAGAGAGCAAGGGCTAATAATGCGGGCCCTGCGAAGGCTACTGTCATGCAATATGGTCGCTGGCCGAAGCCTCCTAAACAAGTTATGCCTACCCAAGCCGTATTGGAATGTGACATCGCTAGCACATCCGCTCTCCTTGGACCTCTAATAGCTGCCCCATCAACGCTAGGTCAGGAGGTTACCCTCCAGCATGCTATGTCAGATCCATCCGACACCCAAGTGCAGCCAGGATATGCAAATGTAAGCATTTTTCCTACCTATCTATTTCTTCCAATGTTTTTTCTTTTTCACTATTTTTCAATATAAACTTGTCTCAGCGAGATATTAACCCCTCACCCCCACCACTATTTTCTCTGCTCCCCCCTCAGAGATATCTAAATGTATTTTTTTTAGCAAAGAAACCACTCTTTTTTCTAATCTTTGCTCTATCGCTTCGATATCTCATAAGCGAATATTTTTAGGTAATTTCTAGACAATTAATAATCACCGCCTTTGAAACTCAAAATGCTATTTTTCTAATCTTTACTATTTTCTCTGTTGCTATCTCTTCACTATCACATATAGTTTTAGGTACCTTTGAAACTCTGTGAATGCTATTCTTCACATAGTTTTAAGAGAGAGATTATTCCATTTTATCCATATCAGCGTCATAATTTACACTGAGCCTTACATCGTGCCAAAGATTTTAGCGAAGGGGAAATCAAGTTAACGGTTCTCGGCATTTTGAAGTTCAATCCTGGAAATCAGAACACTCGCGCGGCTTACAATAATTAAACCCATGAGTTCACTGAATCTGTGTGGAATTAGAGAAAAAATAGCGACTTATGCAGTCTAAGCGAATATTTCAACTTTTGACGGGCATTATGTAAATGCGGATCGGGAAGCGCTGTGGGAAGCACCGCGGGGAAGCACCGCGGCCCGAGAAGCGCCGCGGGGTGCGCTGCGGGCCAAAGAAGCGCTGCGAGGATGCGCCGTGGGCCAGGAAAGCCAGGATGCGCCGCAGGGGTGCGCCGCGGGATGCACCGCAGGGATGCGCCGCAGGGATGCGCCGCAAAAAAATTTGAACACTTTGAAAACAAACGAACAAATTGCCGCCTTCTATGTCATATCTTAGATTATCTTAAGTTGGAACTTTCAGTTGAATTAACCAAATGCTATTAAGCAATAATAATCCGAATTTCAACAGTAGGGATGATTTGAACACTTTGAAAATAAGCTATTTTTTCATTTATAGGTTGGTGCATTGGTCCCCTACTCGCCATCGAGTGAAGAAGAGGAGGAAGAGGCAACGGAGTTTCAAGACAATTCAGCCATCAGTAACTGGCACGGTATTTATTAATTCCATTGAAGTACCATCTAATATTGATGAGATTATAGAAAAATTTTTCAATGTAGAACCTAGCACAGTTGAGCAGTCGGACTTGAGCCCGAACACTTTACAAATTTTAGAGGATTTCACAGGGAACCCTCCTCCAGCCTCCGATACCTTAACGAGTCCACTTCAAACAACTGAAGTGGAACATAGCCCGAATATTGTTGAACAACTTGGGGGAGGGGGTACAACTTTTCCCGATTTTCAATTGTCGAATACAATTTTAAATAATATAGTTGTTTTCACTGCAACGTTTGGGGATCCTTTTAATTCACTCATGGGGGGAAATTTTGTTTTTGATCCTGTAGAAATTTTGCATGCCTATGTAGATAAAATTCGTGCACTACTGGAGAAACAAATTCAGTTGTGGGGGGGGTAGGGATTCAATTAAGGTTTCTATTGTTTTAAAGGTTTTTATTTGAATGAGGGGAAAAGTGAGGTTTATTATCATTTTATACATTCCGAGATGCGCGTAATTTATCCAAATTTAGAAAATTTTGAGGGTGTTTTTAGCGAGTGGGTAGGACAAATTATTGCGCATCTCGAGAACTATAACGAAAATGGGAGTGGGTCTGTAGTTTTATTTATTGAAAATTTAAGCGTTAATATTTGTAAATTTAAGAAAGATTTTATTTTCAGAGGGGGGCAGGGTCTGAGGGGTCAGTAGTTTTAAAATATAATCCAGATCTAGTAGGTTGTCAAGGTGTCCAGAAGATTTGTTTTGAAACAGGTCAAAAGTGTTTCAAGTATGCTTTCCTCATATCAGCATTTCAGCCTCTAGCAGATGACGCTACCAAGAAGAATTTGGATCACTGGGCTGTACATGGGAAGGACGGGTCCGATTTTCCCATTGTAGATTTCTCTTGTTTAGAAGGAAAACACCCAGTAATGCTACGATCCATTGACATGTTTGAAAGGACTAATGCTCATTTAAATATCGGCGTTACTGTGGTACAATACGAAACTGAATTTGAAGATGGGACTCGTTCTAAAAAGAAGGGGGTGGTTTTCCCCGTAAGAGGCCCGTCAGTTGATTTGGTTAAACACCGGGTTTGGTTGCTATATACACCACCTAGTGAACCAAATGCAACTGGCCATTTTAATCCGATTACCGACATTAGTAGAGTTCTGGGGGAGGGTAAGAATAAGGGGGAACGTTTCTACTGTCCAACATGCCTCTCTAGATTTTGGACTGAATTAAAGTTGCGAAATCACATGAGACACTGTAGACGGCATGGATATCAGACAGTGGAAACGGTTTCTGGGGATAGGGCCATCCTACGCATTAAAAATTTTCAGAATACCCTCCTCCAATGCAACAAAATATCTTTGGACTGTGAAGCTAAGCTGGTGGAGGTGAATGATCCCCAATATCCAAACCGTATCAAAGAACATCAGGCTATTGCAGTGTCCTATGCTCACGCGCAAAGAGACAGTTCTAACACCATGCGGTTGTTAGAAATAGTTGAGACATTGGATGAGGGGGAGTGCATGGTCAAGGCACTGACTAAACTAATTGGCACGGCTAATGGCGCTATTTCTCGTTTGAGAAATACACATTACCCAATGGTGCTTTCTGCAGAGGATCGTCTCGCGATTAAAAATCAAAAAATATGTTGGGTTTGTAAGGGGGAGTTTGCAGAGGTGGATAAGGGGACTAAAGGGAAAAGAGGGGGAGGGGGAAAGTCAGAGATCATAATCACTTGTGGCAGGAAATATCCTCGGGGGGGTAGTAGTTTTAGAGGGGTTGCGCATCAATCGTGTAATTTAAATGTTAGCCAACAGTTTTTCATCCCTGTTTTTATCCACAACTCTAATTATGACTTAAAATTTATTTTACCGGCACTGGCACGTATGCACAGGGAGGGAGGGGGAGTAGATAGTCCATGGGTAAATAATTCATTTACCTATAACATTATTCCCAAATCGGCCGAGAAGTTGTTGCTTCTCGAACTGAAATGGCAGGTAGTGGATAATGAGCGTACGTGCTGGAATAAAATCAGGTTTTTAGATTCTTTTAGTTTTTTTCCCAAGGCATTGAGTCAATTGATTCAAGTGCAGAAAAGCGACAATTTTGATAGCTTTCCATTGCTTAAACAGCACTTTCCAGACAGTGAAATGTATGACTTATTAACCAGCAAAGGTGTATATGCATATGATTATTACTGTTCTGGCGCTCGCTTAAGTGAGGTGAAACTACCTCCAATTGAAGCTTTTTACAATTCACTGACCAACAGTGAATGCACAGCCGAGGATTATGAGTTTGCCAAGAAGGTGTGCTCCAAGGGGGATTGTAAAAATGGGTGGGATTATTGTAGACTGTACTTGGCCAGTGACGTTTTAACTCTGTTGGATATAGTCTGTAAGAATACAGACCAAATCTATTCAGAGTTCGGGTTAGATATAGGCTATTATTTTTCTACACCCCATTTAGTGATGGATTTAATTTTAAAAATTAGTAGGGAGGAAATAGGCCTAATCACTGACGTAGATCAACACCTTTTTGTAAAGCGTTCAATGAGGGGAGGGTATGTTTTTCATGGGGACCGCGTCTTATCAACCGATCCGAGCGGACAAAGCACCGGTGCAAAGTCAAATGCTGTGTTCTTGGACATGAACTCATTGTACCCCTCGGCAATGTCCCACTACTCTTTGCCGTGTGGGAACTATCAATGGCTTGAGAATCCTTGTGAGTTCCCCAACATTAACACCGTCGAGGACAACGGGCCGCAAGGATGGTTCTTTGAAATTGATGGTCACATTCTGCTGGCGCTTCACGACTCCGTCAAAGATTTAGTCTTTCCCTGTATCAATCAACAAGTGACCAGGGACTCGCTGAGCCCCTACAGTCGATCATTGGTTGAGGATATGGGGATGCACTGGACCCCCTCTAAACAGAAACTGATTGCTGATTTGGACCCTAAAGAGAATATCGTTGTTCACCATGTGCTTTTGCACTGGATGGTGAACAATGGTTTCAAAATCACCCAAATACATAGGGTCCTGCAGTTCAATCAGCGACCATATTTAAAAACGTTTATCGATACTTTTGTCGATAAACGCTCTAGGGCAAACTCCAAGGTAGAGAAGGAATTGTACAAGCTCATTCTAAATTCAGCGTTTGGCAAAATGTGTGAAAGCGTTTGTAACAGATCTCGCTGCGATGTCGTGACTGACCCTCTAGAGTGTGCACGAATTATTGCCGATCCCAATTTTACATTATTCACGAGCATAGAGGCTGGCATGGTTCTTCTACACAGGAAAAAGCGAAATGTGGTACTCAACAAGAATATAGCAGGCGGCAGTTCAGTACTAGAAATTTCAAAAAAGCTCATGTTGTCGTTCTTTTACAATGTGTGCAAGGTGCAATGGCCACGGGAGGGGGAGGTTCAAGTTTACTATGGGGATACAGATTCTCTGCTGTTAAAGGTAAATGAGACTGAAGATTTATTGGGTGATTTAGAAAAGGGGGAACACATCAGCTCGCGAATGGATTTCACCAACTGGAATCCATCACTCTACCCCGAGTTGGTGAAACGTCAAGCCCCCAACCAACTATTAATGTTAAAATCAGAGACGGGGAGTGATTTGATATCCAGGGGGGTGTTCCCGGGTCCCAAAGTTTATTGCGTTGAAACTCATAGTGGGGATGAAAAGAAGGCGTGTAAAGGGGTGCCTACACATTTTGTAAAGAGCAATTTCAACATGAGCGTGTACAGAGACTGTGTAGAAAGTAGCCTAGTGCCGAGAGCACAAGTGCTTGCAATTCGCTCTCTACAGTATAGAAATTATGCTGTGAGAGTGGAAAAAAATGCAATGTCATGTATATCTGACAAAGTCTATGTGCTCGAGAATGGTGTGAGTGTCCTGCCTCATGGCCACTATCGTATTTCAGACCGAGTTGAATGTATAGACTATCGTAATCAACTTGGTCTGGATAAATTAAGCTAACTAACCAACTAACCACCACCACTGACCCAACTAGCCCAAGCACTAACCAGCATCAACCTTTCATAAATTAACTAACCCAACCTCAACTAACCTGTAGCAGTGACGACAACTATTGTTTTTCACCTCCGTGGCCCCCTGGGGGGTGGGGGACCCTTCCCGTGGCCGCCCAGGGGGTGGGGGGGGGGGTGGGGGGTCCCGCCCGCGGCCGGCCGGCCTTCGGCCCCGCGGTTCCCGGGGGGTGGGGGATCCCACCTTTAAATTCACTGTAATGTTCAACTGTGCTATCCCGTGATTTTCAAGTGTTTTCTGTTTTTTTTGTTGTATAGAAAAGTTTTTTTTTTGTTTTTTGTACAGAAATGTGTTTAAAGACAATAAATGCTTTAAAAGATGTACAGAAAAGTGTTGTACAGAAAAGTGTTTTTTTTAAAGACAATAAGTGCTGATGATGGACAAAAGTGTTTTTATTGTACATAGAGTGTTATCATTGCAGTTCATGTTGAACAAATAGAGTTTTCATGTTGACCATGACATTTTGTCAACTGTTCTTGTTGAACAAGTGTTATTTTTATCGTTGCAGTTCATGTTGAACAAATATTTGTTTTCATGTAGTGCCGAAATAAATGCTGCCATGAAATATTGTTTTTTTTGTTGTTGTTCTTGAATAGATAGAACTATGGGGAAAATTATTGCTACTACTTATTCATTGGACACGTATGATTTACAGTTAGTTGTAGTCCGACTGTTGTCAACAGCATGTATCAATTTAAAACACCCTTCAGATCGTTTCTGTGTGGTCCCTCAATGTCGGGGAAAACAACACTCTTAGCTAAAATAATTCAAAATTGCGATAAAATGTTTTTGGAGAAGCCGAAAAAAATCTACTATTGCTATAGTATTTGGCAGGAGTCCTATGATAAAATAAAAGCTATTGCCACAACCATACCAATACAATTCATACGGGGACTTGATGTTTTCAATAGTATTGAATCGAACTCGTGGTTGATTATTGATGATTTGGCTGAATCCATTGAACAGTTCTCACAGGAAATGCTACAACTGTTCACTGTTCGCTCCCACCATGAACACATTTCCATAACCCTAGTTCTACACAATCTCTTTCATCAGAGCAAATGTATGCGAACCCTTGCTTTGAATTGCACCGTCTATATTATCTATCGAGTTGTTCGTGATTCTAGCTCGCTCATAACTCTCAATAAGCAGATATACCCCGGCGCTCCAAAATTTCTGTTGTCAGCGTACACTCAGGCGACTAGCAAGCCCTACGGTTACATTTTGCTGGATCTTAATCAGAGCACGCCCGAGGATCTACGTGTAGTCACCGACATTTTCAACAATGAAATTACAGTATATCTTCCGGTGAACAGTAGAAAAGACTATTAGTTGCCATTATGACACTGAAGAAACTACACGAACAACGGCATTTATTTTCCGTTTTAAGCACTTCAAAACCCTTGCTTAGGAAGGCTATACTCAAACATGGGGTTGACAATGATTTCATTAATCTAATATCTGAACTTTGTTTAAATTTAACTGAGGGCAATGTTCAACTGCCAGAAGGTGTTAGACAACAGACAAAGCAACATCGTTCCACTGTACGCGCCTTGGCTTGTAAAAACAAGGGGAAAAAATTTAAAAGAAAACGGCTCCTTCAAGCAGGCGGTAGCTTTTTCACACTTTTACTGCCAATAATTGCAGGACTTGTAAACAGTTTTCGCTAGAGAATGGCAAAACCCTATAAATTGACACCATTTGAGCTTGTCCTCTCACCCGTCAAACATTTTGAAGACAATCTAAACAAATTCATTAACGATGAGAATATTGCCGATGACAAAAAACTGCTTTTACTTCAAGATGCATTGCGACGTGTGGACAAACATAAACCTTATCGTGAGAGACCCACCGTCGCCGCCGCCGCCGCCACTGATCCCTCTATACAGGAAACATCTCCTCAAGATTCTGCACAATCAAAGGAGAAAGAATTGAATTCAATTGTATCAAAAATTGGAAACCTATTGCCAGTGACCTATCGAGAACAGAGTAAAAGAGTATTATCTTATCTCATGTTGGAAACTGCTGATGAACATCATGTTCAAGTCGATAGCACAGAGAAACGAATTATAATTCAGGGAAAAAGTTATAATCTAGTTGATTTAATTTGTGATATGGTGACGAATCGTAAAGGACTATTATCCTTTGACAATAATCTATACACCTTTCTAAGTGTATCAAACTTTCCCAAAAGTCTTATTGGCAATAAGCAAATTCTAAAGAAACTAAGAGAATATAGTCCTCCAACAACACCAACATCATTTAAAAAAGAAGAAGAAGATTCAATATTTGAAAATATTATCAGCGCCACTAATTTTACAACACCTGTGGATGCTAGTCAAAAGCGAAGACGAATTGATTCACCCTCCAGTGTGCAAAAGGGGAGTGGACATTACACTACATGTTTACACTCAAAATGGATGAAGTTCTGAAAGGTGTCTATGAAAATATTGGTGAAGCGGGAAGTTTAAGTTCTCCCATAACGCTTTCTAAAGCTGTCTCCGGCACCACCACCACATTGAAAAAAGCAAAAGAGTATCTAGAGAATGAACCGAGTTACACACTGCATCGGAATCACAGGCTTCGCGGCAAACAATATCGACAAACTAAAGCCTTTTTCCCTCTGCATATAATGCAAACGGATCTTTTAACTTTAGACGCAGTTCAACAACGTCACAATGCACCCTACAAATATATTCTGGTGGCAATCAGTGTCTTTAGTCGCTATGCCTATGCCATTCCACTGCGATCAAAGAGAGATGTTGAAGTTGCTCGGGCCATTGAAAGTATTCTTGAACACGATTCATATAGAAAAATTCAATCGGATCGTGGCAGTGAATTTGTTAATCCCCATGTGCAAAAGGTTCTTTTGAAATATAAGACAACACTTTATCATAGTCACAGCCCGATAAAGGCTGCATTGGCTGAACGATTAATAAGAACGATTCGTCTATTAATTTCAAGATATTGTACCCTGAAAAATACACCGACTTTTATTCATGATTTAGATAAAATCATGCAGATATACAACCATCGACCTCATCGATCTCTGTCCAACTCAAGCCCTCGGGATATTCACTACAATGAAAATACATTTGATGCTTTTCTAAAGCAATACTCCAATGGTGAAAAAGAAAAAAAAATGTGAAGAAGAAATTCAATGTTGGTGATACTGTTCGAATTAATAGAGCCACCAATATTTTTGAAAAGGGGAATTATTTATGGAGCACTGAACTTTTTAAAGTGTCCAAAATCCTGGACACCGAGCCCACGACATATCGACTGCGAGACACCAAAGATGATGAGATTCGCGGCGGTTTTTATGAATATGAACTGCAAAAAGTTAGAAACACTAGTGAAATGTATCAAATTGAAAAGATATTAAAGAGTCGTACTCGTAGGGGCAAGAGACAGTTGCTTGTTCGCTGGCTAGGATACAACTCAGATTTTGATTCTTGGGTCAGTGCTGAAGATATTGACAATGCCCAATGATTTCTATGTGACTTTCATGTCCAATGTTTCCGATCCTCTCTACAATGACTTGAATAGAAGAAGTGATTTTTGGACGAAACTCTCCCCCACCATCAAATTCGACGACAATAGAAAGTATGAAGTGGCTCTTGTCGACTGTATTCTCAAAAAATACCTACGACATTCTGAGAAAAGATCGTAAATATGATATAAAAATTAGACCCTATGATTGGCCGCCGCCACCACCAGGTGATCAAGAACAAATTCAAAAAATCAATTGGATGGATTATCCATACATTGAATTACCCTACGAGGAACTCACCTGTATGAATGATTTATGTCGTTCTATTAATAAAAGAATTTCCGCTCGTAAAAAGGGGGCTTTTCATTTCAACTATTCAAAGGAGGAGGGTAAGATCTACATTAGTTCACCTATTGCCAGTGAAAAGGTTATTCTCAATGATAATCTAAAGGATGTTCTTGGCTTTAAGCTCAATATAATCAATGGTAAAAGTGCCGGAAACACTAATTCCATTTTTGCTGACTATCCGCCTGCCTTCTCCACGGACACCTGTATATTTCTCTATGCTTCATTTGTGGAAACATCTCGGGTTGGTAATTCAAATGTTCCCCTCCTACGAGTTCTTGAACGAAAAACCAATCAAGAACATATTCACCACTACAATATAAAGCATCTTCAGTATATTCCCGTAAACACTTCCTATTTGGAACTCTGTCAGTTAACACTAAGAACTGAATTGGGCGATCCCATAGCAATTTCAAAAGGTTTTGCTGTGATTACATGCCATTTTCGACCCATCGTTCAAAAGCAAGATGTCTAATAAAAAAGTGGTATTCACTTGTCCTGATATTGACTGCTATGTTAATACTCTTGGCCCAAGACAACAGGGCAATGGAATGGACTATTACAAAGGTCGCTAGTCAATGTCTGGCTACGGTCTTGGCAGTTGGTTTGCTAAGCTATTTCGCTCTTCACTACCACTGGCTAGAAAATATCTTGTACCGGCTGCGACAGATTTTGCATCCTCTACACTATACGATTGGGGCTCTGGCAAGGATTTTAAAAAAAGTGCTTCGGAAAATCTTAGGTCCAGTGCGCGAACCCTTGGCGAGAAATTAAAACAAAATGGTAAAGGCTTAAAAATGTCAAGAAACAATGCATCACTCATCAGTCTCCACTCAGGTCGGAAACGAAAGACATCATCCCTCTTGTCAAAGAAAAGAAGGAAAAAGCCGACACGTGCTGTAAACAGAAGAAGAAGTCCCAGGAAGAAAATTTTTAGATCGAAACTAGATTTCTTCTCCTAAAATGTCCTACCTACCGCATAAGGATTCTCAACCTTCAATCACCGCCTCATTGAATCTATTCTATATCTTTTGATAAATCCTATAGAACATTGTACGAGTTGACCATGCAAACCCTAGATCATGACTCTCAACTATTTGAAAATGGTATAACCGAAGATATGTTTGCTAAAACACATGGTATCATTGTACTGGATTTGTCAGGTACACAGGATATGAGTATAGTACGTACGGGGAGTGTGCGTTTAGAGTGTACATTTGCCGACCCATTGGCTGAGAGTATTGCACTAATCTCACTAAATCAATATGAAACCTATTGGGAAATCACTCCCGAAGGCAGTGTTCTACTAGACTTAGCGCCATGAAAACCGGTCAAATAATCAATGTATTTAATATGGACCCCTACATGTCCCAGTACAAATCCTATTGTCTGCCCTCGGACTTTCTTGGAAAAATTCAAAGTGTCAACAATACCTTGGTTATTGTTAATAGCAGTCCGTCGACTGTACTGACGGGTCATTGGCTGTGCATCTTTCAAACAATGAAGACGATTGAATTTTTTGATCCTCTTGGTCTACCCTATACATTCTACACACCTCACATCAGCAACTATATTGAGAGCAGTGGGAAAACTATTATTCAAAATCGGAAGAGGGTTCAGGATCTAACGACTAAAAGCTGCGGCTTCCATGCACTACTATATTTTGTGTTCCGATGTCGCGGCTATACTTACAAGCAGTTTCTCCACATTTATGTTGACAATCCACGTCTGAATGACTTTCTAGTGGAAAATATCCTCTCAGACTTATATAGTATTGATTTCAGTGCCCTAAGAGTAAAGTGCTTAAAAAATGTTTGTGAATTTGTTTATTAATAAAATGCATATATATACAACAATGTCTTTAAATCTTCACTTTAGATTTCTTCATCTTCGATGTATAGGCAACTGTCGTGAACCACTAATGCTGGTAAATCATTTGGATTCACTGTATATTGATCTTGATTGACTGCAAAGTCAGGGTCACATTTTCTACAGTACAATGTAACTTCACTCTTGTCATATCTCTTTGTATAGTCAATGATACTATTTGCATTCATAATATGAAATTCACGAGTTTCAATCTGTCTATTTGAAGCAATATCACATGCAATGTTTTCAAATGGTGAATCACATTTGGTAACTGCCAAATAAAAATCACTTGGTTTATAGTCATAGTAGGTAGTGTCATCACAACGGTGACGTAGAAACCAAATTGTCTTGTTACCCCAACAGTTGAATCGTAGACCAGATTCCTCTTCCCAGAATAATTTAAATCCACGACGATACCAATCTCGTAGAAATAAACTAAAATCACGTTTGGGATTCTTTCCAATCATAGCGGGGTAAGTATTCTCCCACTGATCACATTTATCATAGTGACAATTGGAGCACAGGTGCCCTCTAGGATGAGAGTCACACACCTCCTCAAGACATGAATTACATCCTTTAATTTGTACTGCATAGCCTCTATGTAATTTACAAGGATTACATAATTTACACTTTTCACTATAGTCACCTATAACTGTACAATTCTCACACTGAGTCCAACTGCCAAGAGTGTACATGCACAATGGACATATATAGAACATTTTTCGGTTTCCGATGTCAACTCACTCACAGCTAAAACGAAACTGATCATCCTCGCTCCATAAATTCAATGAGAGGGAAATGGGGGAGAGGAGTAGCTCTGTAACGTTACCTCTTTCGAATGACGGGGGAGCCATCTACATTGACTCCATTGGCAATATTTTCAAAAGTATATCCACAATATGATTCTGCTTTGTTCCAATTAATATATCAATAAATTGACTATAAGCATTTGAATCACATTTTAAAAGTTTCATACAATAGTCCAATGGGGGAGAATCACTCCTCATTATATTGTCAAGCGTTCCCTGACCGAGAGAATATCCTGCGTTTAAGAGATAACTCGAGAAAATCATCATCCAAAATCAAATGTTTTTCCATAAACACTAGATTTGATCTAATTCTCTCTTTCTCAAATTTATTCATTTTTCAATCCTTTCACTCCGACTGCTGACTCTAGACTGACCCTGATTCGTTAGCCCCATAGCCTAACCAGAAATAAAGAAAACATTTTCGATTTCATTTCGAGAAAACATTTTATTGAATAATTACAACAACATCAATAATACAGAGCATGTACAATTAGCGATACTGTTTATTGTCTTCAATATGTTTCACCAATGCACTTAAAGCACATTGAAGTCTATTCACATGTGCTATATCAACTTTAGCGGCAAAACATAATTGATCCTCCATTTTAAATTTGCTCAAGGATATCACATATCTTGCGTATACTGCATCCCATTCCAGACAAAGACGTGATCCTTTCGTGATTTCCACCGCAATGCTTGGTGCTCTTGTACTATTATCATCAACTCCACTATCAACTTCTAATAGGGTAAACATTCCACTCATCGCCATCACAAATATATATCCAAATGAGTAAAGTCAAACTGTTCTTCTTCTTCTCACTCCTTTGAATTCTATTCACAGACTAATAAAACTTTAGCAAAAAACCCTTTCCTTATATTCCCTCCGACGCTAATATGTAACCCGCCCTCTGATTGGCTGAGAAGGAAGCACGTGATCTAACTGTTTCCGGGAAACTCATAACATTTGCTGAGAGCAACAACATGAAGGAAGTGTCATTGACCTGCCCCCATTAGACTCAATAATCCATTAAAGTGAGAAAGTTTCTGTTTTTCCATTCTCACTGACAACAAACAGACATAAATGTGAGAAAGTTCCTGTTTTTTCATTCTCACTAACAAAAACCATAAAAACATCCATGAAAAACATCAAATAAATCGACCAACACACATAACCATCCAAGAAAACAGACATAAATGTGACAAAGTTCCTGTTTTTTCATTCTCACTGACAAAAACCATAAACCACGTGGTTCTATGCCCATATATGGTGTGCAAAAAAGTTGTAGGTGGCAGCAGGGTGTTCTCGTCGGAGTAGAACCCCCCTCTCTACTGGGGTCCCCCTGGATCCACGACTCCTAAAGAGACTTATAAATTAGTCTTATATCTGCAGACTGTTTACGGAATTTTCTAACATGACACAGTCAATAATTCTTGGCAGCGAATTGGGGTGCCTTTTGTGTTTTCACGTATTGTGTGTTTAAATCTTTCGATTCCACTTGTTGCTACGTATTCAGATGTTTGCATTGAGTTTTACCTCCTGTTTCAGGTCATCAGGAGTCGTTATCTCCTCACCCGTCTTATTTGCAAATGATTTTGCTCTATCTACTATAATCTAGCATAACAATTAATTACTGAGCATTACGTGAAAACAGTAAAGTCCCCCCCCCCTAAAAACCACTTAACACGACCTGTCAGGGTTATTTAACTTCCTGCTTGGTATGCCTACCCCTGTAATTTTATTAAACTGTCCTTGATCTTCAAGTTTTATTGTTCTTTTCATAATACAGTCAAGGAAAGTAATAGGCTGTCCGTTATAGGCTATGTATATAAATTATACTATATATAATATTTCATAGTATATATAATATAATTATATAATATATACATTTATAATTATATATAATATTTTATAATTAAACATTAATTATATGATAATATTACATGTATAAATTATGTTATAAATCGATGTAAATTATATTATAGTATAGAATATGCCTATAAATTACACAACTACTTTTCCGACATAACAATATTTCAAAATCAAGCTTATTTACTTTAGATGTCGTCAATTTTCTTGGAAGGGTGTAAAGAGGGAGGTTTTGAATAAGTTAGGATGGAAGAGGAGTATACGCAACTGTGTTGGCCTCAGGCGGCTTGGTGCTGCATTGAGTTCTTAGGGATTTAGCGTTTAACCCTCCCCCTCCTCAAAATACCCCAGTATAAAATAAGCCGAAATATTTTTAAGGTCTAAACAAATTTCACTGTCTTAGGTAAATTTTTTGTTGTTTCACAGTTCCAAATATTTGCGTATAAGGACTTTAAACCTCTACAATTGGGTTCTATCAGTGTTTTGTAGTCAGCGAGGGAGGGAGATACCTCAAAGGGTACATTTTAATACAACAAAAAGAACAACTCTCATTGAGTTGACATTAAACACCAAAATGAGTGGAATTTATTCCGTATAGGAAGACTCCCTCTTCCGTATAAGGAGACTCCCTCTTCCTCATCCTCAGCTCCACCTCATTATTGCAGAAACTTCGGAGGGTGCTCATTCTTTCAGAAGTTGAGAGTTTTAGTCCTTTTTGTGTAAGTCAAAAGTGATTGGGGACCAACCAGCCGCATAGGGAACGGGTATTTACCGGGGGTGGGGGTAAACGCCTAGATCTGATGTTAGTAGCTAATAGTAGTAGCATTGTCAGTAATGCCGTCCCAGTTCCAGGGTTAGTGCCGTGTTTGCAAATCTGAAATTGAGAATAATAACTCTAAAGTTCTTTTTGTTCAGTTTATCTTTCCTTTTATTTAGTATTGATAATATATAAATGGTAGCATTTTGAAACATTTATTTTGGTAAGTAAACAAAACGAAAATTAAGCAAAGAACTACGTCAAAAATTAGAAATTACATCCTAAAATGCAAAGAAATGATGCCGCATGAGAGAGGACTGGCATCCTCACAACTTTCCCCTCTTAACGCAAAAGAATAAATTGTACTTTACTGAAAACTTACTAGAGTACAACAAATAGCCCTTTGGCGCTTTAAGATCCCTCAATGGTTTTAAATTGTTTGAGTCATTTTTAAATCTGTAATTTTATTAAATCAACGTTTCACCTTACAAAATGGTGTCACATTCTATGATTAGGCTGTATTGCATGTATTGATATTTCCAAATTTTCATAAGATATCCGTCAAATAGCTGCCCGGTACTTAGAATACCCTATTGGTTTTAAAATATTTGAATGATTTTCAAGTTACTTTAATATTTCTTTTTATTATTTTGATGCTTCACTGACATACGGGTTTGATAGTTCATGTTTCAAACCGAATCTCATATGTCCATATTTTAATATTTTATAAAACATCTTTTGTTTGCGGTGCGTCTTCGTGTACAAGCGTTTTTTGTTGTTGAAATATCAAAAGCGGTGCATTACCCCAAACGGAAAATTCTATAATTGTACATATTCCTTCCGATTCGTTCGAGATTGAAGGTTTTTGAAAGGAGGAAAAGTGTCCCGAACGGCAGGTTTGCTTGCCCTCTTTGCCAAGAATAGGAGGAAAATTTGGAGCATTGTCGGAGTCGTTGTCGAGGTCTTTTGGGGGTAAGGGAAAATTTATTTGGGAATGATCGAATGAAGGGTACCTTGATGAGTACTCTTCATCAGGAAGAGTACTCTTCCTGATGCCTTGAAGAGTACCTTGCCACAGTCTATTTGTCTAGTGGGAAGATATCTTGATCAGTTTTTTTTTTGCAAAAAGAAGAGAGTAGTTTTTATTTATTCTTTATTATTAAATAAAAAAACAAGTTTTTTTTAACTGAAAGTAAGGAGCGACATTTAAACTTAAAACGAACAGAAATTATTCCGTATATGAAAGGGGCTGTCCCCTCCTCAACGCCTCGCTCTTTACGTTAAAGTTTTTTATTGTTTAAAAAAATAGAGTTGTGGGAAAGTCAAACTTTAGCTTAAAGAGCGAAGCGTTGAGGAGGGGACAGCCCCTTTCATATAAGAAATAATTTCTGTTCGTTTAAAGTTTTAACGTCGCTCCTTACTTTCAGTTAAAAAAAAACTTGTTTTTTATTTAATTTTTGATCGTTTTTGAATAAATGCAGGTTTCGATTTTGGCTCACCGTACATGAATAATCAACACCAAATTTGCATATTATTTTTACTTTTATTTGGCTGAATAGCTTTCTCGAACGTTGTTTAATTTTATTTACGAACGTTTTTATTAGTAATAAATATACGCAACTTACGAATTAACTTACGTAACGAATTTCTATATTCATATATTTTCAATACGTATATTAGGGGGTTCGCCCCCTAGTCAATACCTCGCTCTTTACGCTTAAGTTCGAATTTTGTTTCAATTCTTTAAAAATGACCCCTTAATCACAAAGGCCGCTAATTAGAATAAATAGCTCTTATGAAAGTACTAAAAAATCATTGGCTTAAAGAGCGAGGTATTGACTAGGGGGCGAACCCAATCATATACGTAGTATTTTCTGTTCGTTTTAAGTTTTGATGTTGCTCCTTACTTACAGTTGAAAAACTTGTTTTTTTTGTTTAATTTCTGATCTTTTTTTTAAATAATGCTGGGAAATCCGGCGCCCTCTTCATAGCAATGTCCTTTCCCACGTGAAAACTTCTTCCATGTAAAGATCCTCCCACATAACCCCCGACCCTTCCCCCCAATACCAGAAAAAATCCCCCTGAAAACATATGTATACTTCCCAACAACTAATACTATATGTTAACATTGGGTAAAGTTCATAACTTTCAGCCCTCCCCCGGGGACTTGGGGGGATTAATTCATCCTAAAAGACATAGTTATCATATTTTCGACCATGCTGAACAAAATGGCTATCTTAAAATTTTAATCGGGTGACTTTGGGGAAAAAATGAGCGTGGGAGGGGGCCTAGATGCCCTCCATTTTTTGGTCACTTAAAAAGGGCACTAGAACTTTTAATTTACGTTCCAATGAGCCCTCTCACGATATTCTAGGACAACTGGGTCGATACAATCACCCCTGGGGGGAAAAAACAAACAAAAAACAAATAAACACGCATCCGTGATCTTTCTTATGGCAAAAAATACAAAATTCCACATTTTTTCAGATAGGAGCTTGAAACCTCTACAGTAGGGTTCTCTGATACGCTTAAACTGATGGTGTGATTTACATTAGGTTTCTATAGCTTTTAGGGCGTCTTTCCTCCTTTTTTCGAAAATTAGCCAAATTTCCTCAAACGCGTAACTTTGATAGGTAGGCCTCAACTTGATGAAACTTATATATTTGAAATCAGCATTAAAATCTGATTCTTTTGATTCAATTGGTATCAAAATCCCGTTTTTTAGAGTTTCGGTTACTATTGAGCCGGGTCGCTCCTTACTTACAGTTCGTTACCACGAACTGTTGGATTGTGACGAGTGTTGTAATTAGTTAATCTTGTGTGTTGTTTGTGTACATGGCCATATTTTGGCTTGAAATACACGTTATCTTATCTTATGGTACTATTTTTGTGTTACTGTGTCACTGAATAATAATCCCATAGTAAGAATATTTGACTAATTTTATAATTAATTTCACCAAATTTTGGTTAATGTTATGATTAATTTCACTCAACTTTGGTCAATTTTATGATAAATTTGACTCAATTACTTCAACATGAATCGTTGGATAATAAATAATTCAACTTACGTAGATAATTTCGGAGACCACACTGCCTTTCCATGACGATAAATAAAAGTTCAAATAGGGATAAAATCCTTTTAATAGACAGTGAAATAGAAATTCACAAAAATACCAGATATTTCGGTCACATATACAGTGACCGTCATCAGTAGTAAAACATCAGAGTTTTACTACTGATGACGGTCACTGTATATGTGACCGAAATATCTGGTATTTTTGTGAATTTCTATTTCACTGTCTATTAAAAGGATTTTATCCCTATTTGAACTTTTATTTAATTCAACTTACGCAACGGAGAGACACACAGTTATAAAGTTTTGCAACGACTTGCATGCATGGCCGTGGCCGGGGGCCAAGGCTCTTTCCTCCCAGAAATATTTTTTTACTATCAAGTTTTTTCTCAATTTTAATTTTAAAAACTATTTTCCAGAAAAAAAGTTTTCCCAGGATAAGTAAAGAGCCATATTAAAACCTAAGACGAGACAAAAAAATGTTCATAATTATTAAAATTTAAAATTAACAGAAATTACAACCAAAGAAAAACCAAAGCTCAAAACAAACAGACATTAAAATGAATAACCAAGTCAAATTTATCACAAACCAACTCTAACGACTTGTATTTTGAAAATTGCCCCTTTTTTACAGCGCACCCAGAGCACAAAATAACAATAGGGTTGCCCCTCCCAGTAAAAGGGGAGGTGCTACTCCCATTGCTCACCCCTGCTGCCACCTACAACTTTTTTTACATAATTCATGGATGGTTATGTGTATTGGTCGATTTATTTGATGTTTTATGGTTTTTGTCAGTGAGAATTTGAAAAAACAGGAATTTTGTCGCATTTTTGTATGGTTTTATGGATTTTGTCAGTGAGAATGAAAAACAGGAAGTTTGTCACATTTATGTCTGTTTTCATAGATGGTTATGTGTGTTGATTATTTGACGGTTTTATGGATTTTGTCAGTGAGAATGGAAAAACAGGAACTTTGTCACTTCCTTCTTGTTGTTGTTCAAGCCAGATGCTATGAGTTTCCGGGAAACAGTATTTGTTATTGTTGTTCAAGCCAAATGTTGTGAGTTTCCATGGTAACAGTTAGATCCCCCATTCTCAGGCAATCAGAGGGCTTTGTTTACATAACAGTTTGACCTTGAGATTTCGTATATAACGGGCATGCAATGTGATTCAATTATCAGAAAGTATTGTGACACAATGGATAGAACAATTGACATAATTGATGAGCTTGAGGCCTTGGCAGCCGCAATTAGCAATGTAAGTGCATTTTTATTTTCAAAGGAATTTTCCTTGGTCACCCTCCACAAACCATACTCAATGCAAAACGTAAATATATTCCTATACCCTCAACCCCCCCCCTCCACAAACCATACTCAATGCAAAACGTAAATATATTCCTTTACCCTCAAACCCCCCCCCCCTCCACAAACCATACTCAATGCAAAACGTAAATATATTCCTTTACCCTCAAACCCCCCCTCCACAAACCATGCAATCTTTATACTCACTAGAAAACGTGAATATATTCCTTTACCCTCAAAACCTAACCCCCCCCCCATTGTCTTACAACCCCAAATTCTCGCAAAAAGAAAACCATTTCGATAAATTTCTTCCCTCTATATTTCCAGCTAAATCCCCCCCCCCCCCCAACAAACCATACTCAATGCAAAACGTAAATATATTCTTTTACAGTCAAATACCTTTTCGATAGAAATAATTTTTCGGTAAATTTGGCCTTTCTGTAAGCCTCATCAACTTCTGCCTATCTCTTAGCTATTAAGCCGCTATGTTTTGACTATACATTTCCGTGCAAGCATATAATTACTTTATCACCCCTTTTCTGGTGTGCTCACGGTATCGATCTAGCCAAAGGGTTGTTTTGGTTGTCAAGTTAAAACGATTTTAAGCAAAATTAGATTGTGGATTCGTAGCCTGTATGGAAGTAGAGAAACAGATTATTTTCAAATTAAGTCTAACAATATATTTAGAACATTATGTGAAGGGGGAGGGCAATACCTTCAATTCTACCGCCATCAGTGTAAAATGAAAACAAACAGTGCAGGGCTAGAAAAGTCTTTGGGAGTTGCATGAAGCTAATATTATGTGTAAATTGAATAGCATTTTAACCTATGTTTGCAAAATATAGGCCTACAGGTCGATGGGTTAACGATCTAATTTAAAGCCTATAGACCGGAAAATTTAATATTTTTCTAAATGGTAAAAATAGAAACAATGATTCCTATCCTATGGCTATAGACTACTGATTGTCTAATAAAAACGTTTGATTTCTAAGCCTAATATATTTCTCGCGAAATTTTTACTTTTTGCTTTACTGAAAAGAGATAAAATGCTTTGTCTAAACAAAATTATGGTTAATAATTTTCATTCTTTAAAATAAAGGGGGAAATTATTTGATACTAATTTTTTTCTCTTCTTTAAGGCAAATCATGAAGAATTTGCGGTCCCTACATCGAAGAGAGCTTGGGATAACGCATATAGCGAAGAATGCGCCCCATCTCCAAGTAAAAAACCAAGAGATGACGAGGCAGCCCCCCAACTGAGACCATCCATTATTAAGTATGCTGGCCCAACCCCAAAACAAGTGTTGTCGGCCCAAGCTCCATCTGCACAGGCAACAATACAGCCTCTCAGAAAACCAAAGAGACAGTGGGCGAATAGCTTCAATGCCGAAGCCCCACCTACGCAAGCTTTTTCAAGGGCCTCAGAAGCTGCCCCGGCTGCACAGTCATATGATATTGCTGGCCCGGCGGCTGCACAGCCATATGATATTGCTGGCCCGGCTGCGAAAGAAATTAACGTCACCAGTCCCTTCGCCCTCCAACATGCACTACCTGCTCCTCTAATAGCTGCCCCGGCTGCAAAGCCATATGATATTGCTGGTCCAGCTGCACAAAATCATGAGGTTACCATCCAACATGCACTACCTGGTCCTTCGGGCACCCAAGCCCAGACGGATTATGCAAATGTAAGCATTTTTCTCCTACCTATCTATTTCTTCCAATGTTTTAGTCCTTTTCAATCCCAATATAAACTTATCTCTGCGAGATATTAACCCCTATTACATATCTAAATGTAATTTTTTTTTGCAAAGAAACCGCTCTTTTCTCTGTTGCTATCGCTTCACATATAGTTTAGATACCATTGAAACTCAAAATGCTATTCCGTTCACAATTGAATATTATCTTGCTTTAATCTTTGACATAAGCTCTCCACACAAGCATATAAATAGATCTCTTTCACCCCCTTTTCCTGTTCTATCATTAGCGAGGGTTAGGCCACCAAGTCTAGGCTTTTAACATAATTCTGTTGTATTAGCTGTGAATTGTCTGCAAATTAGGAAGTTGGAATTCTATGTAAGAGCGAAACAAGTTATACCCCCAAAAATAATGAATGCTGAAAAGTGGGGAGCCTAGTTGCCCTCGAATCTTTATGGTCACTTAAAAAGCGCACTAGAACTTTTAATTTCCATTTACATAGTTTTAAGATAGATTATTCCATTTGTCACATATTGGCGTCCTAATTTACACTGAATATTTCTATTTTAGTGAGGGGAAATTCAAGCTAACGGTTCCAGCCTGGAATACTCGCGCGAGAATTAGAGAAAAATTTTGATAGGCATTATGCAAAGGAGGGTTGGGAAGCGCTGCGGGAGGCGCTGCATGAAGCACCGCGGGCCCGAGAAGTGCCGCAGGATGTGCTGCAGGGATGCCCCCCGCAGGGGGGTGCGCCGCGAAAAAAAAAAAAAAAAAAAAAAACTTCTATGTCATATCTTAGATTGTCGTTAAGCTATTTTTCATTTATAGGTTGGTGCATTGGTCCCATATTCGCCGTCCAGTGAAGAAGGGGAAGAAGAGGCAGTGGACTTTCAAGACAAAGAAACATGGGACGATATCATTGAAGTACCAGCTAATATTGATAAGTTTTTAAATGATTTTTTTAATGTAGAAGCTAGCACAGTTGAACTGGTAGACTTGAGCCCGAACACTTTGCAACTTTTAGATGATTTCACTGGGAACCCTCCTCTATCCCCCACTGATTACCTACTTCCACTTCAAACAACTGAAGTGGAACATAGCCCGAATATTGTTGAACAACTTGGGGGAGGGGGTACATCTTTCTCTGAATTTCAGCTATCGAATACAATATTGAATAATATAGTTGTTTTCACTGCCACGTTTGGGGATCCATTTAATTCGCTTATGGGGGGAAATTTTGTTTTTGATCCTGTAGAGATTGTGCATGCCTATGTAGATAAAATTCGTGCACTACTGGAGAACCAAATTCAATTATGGGGGGGTAGGGATTCAATTAAGGTTTCAATTGTTTTAAAGGTTTTTTATTTGAATGAGGGGAAAAGCGAGGTTTACTATCATTTTATACATTCCGAGATGCGCATAATTTATCCAAATTTAGAAAATTTTGAGGGAGTTTTTTGTGAGTGGGTAGGACAAATTATAGCGCATCTCGAGAACTATAACGAAAATGGGAGTGGGTCTGTAGTTTTATTTATTGAAAATTTAAGCGTAAATATTTGTAAATTTAAGAAAGATTTTATTTTAAGAGGGGGGGCTGGGTATGAAAGGGATACAGTTTTAAATTATAATCCAGATCTAGTAGGTTGTCGAGGGGTCCAGAAGATCTGTTTTGAAACAGATCAAAAGTGTTTCAAGTATGCTTTCCTCATATCAGCATACGAGCCTCTAGCTCAGGACGCTACCAAGAAGAATTTAGACAATTGGGCTGTACATGGGAAGGAAGGGTCCGATTTCCCAGTTGTAGATTTTTCATGCTTAGAAGGAAAATACCCAGTAACGCTAAGATCCATTGACATGTTTGAACGGGCTAATGCTCATTTAAATATTGGCGTTACTGTGGTACAATACGAAACAGAATTTGAAGATGGGACTCGTTCAAAAAAGAAGGGGGTGGTCTTCCCAGTAAGGGGCCCATCAGTTGATTTGGTTAAACACTGGGTTTGGTTGCTTTACACACCACCTAGTGAACCGAACGCAATCGGTCATTTTAACCCTATCACTGACATTAGTAGAGTTCTGGGGGGTGGTAAGCATAGGGGGACCCGTTTCTACTGTCCAACATGCTTGTCACAATTCCGTAGTGATATGAAACTACGGGATCATATGAAGCATTGTAGACAGCATGGATATCAGACAGTGGAAACGGTTTCAGGGGATAGGTCCATTCTACGTTTTAAAAATTTTCAAAATACACTTCTCCAATGCAACAAAATATCTTTGGACTGTGAAGCTAAGCTGGTGGAGGTGAATGACCCACAATATCCAAACCGAGTCAAAGAACATCAGGCCATTGCAGTGTCCTACGCCCACGCGCAAAGAGACAATTCTAACACCATGCGGTTGTTAGAAATAGTAGAAACATTGGATGAGGGGCCCGAGTGCATGGTCAAGGCACTGACTAAACTGATTGGCACGGCTAATGGTGCTATTTCTCGTTTGAGAAATACCCATTATCCAATGGTGTTGTCTGCAGAGGATCGTCTCGCGATTAAAAATCAAAAAATATGTTGGGTTTGTAAGGGGGAGTTTGTAGAGGGAGATAAGGGGACTAAAGGGAAAAGAGGAGGGAGGGGGAAAGTCAGAGACCATGACCATTTGTGGCAGGAAATATCCTCGGGGGGTAGTAATTTTAGGGGGGTAGCGCATCAATCGTGTAATTTAAATGTTAGCCAACAGTTTTTTATCCAAGTTTTTATTCATAATTCTAATTATGACTTAAAATTTATTTTACCGGCACTGGCACGTATGCATAGGGAGGGAGGGGGAGTAGATAGTCCATGGGTGAATAGTTCATTTATCTACAACATTATTCCCAAATCGGCCGAGAAGTTATTGCTTCTCGAGCTGAAATGGCAGGTAGTGGATAATGAGCGTATGTGCTGGAATAAAATTAGGTTTTTAGATTCTTTTAGTTTTTTCCCCAAATCCTTAAGTCAACTAATTCAAGTGCAGAAAAGCGACAATTTTGATAGCTTTCCCTTGCTTAAACAGCACTTTCCAGACAGTGAAATGTATGACTTATTAACCAGCAAAGGTGTATATGCATATGATTATTACTGTTCTGGCGCTCGCTTAAGCGAGGAAAAACTACCTCCAATTGAAGCTTTTCACAATTCACTGACCAACAGTGAATGCACAGTCGAGGAGTACGAGTTTGCCAAGAAGGTGTGGGCTAAGGGGGATTGTAAAAATGGGTGGGATTATTGTAGACTGTACTTGGCCAGTGACGTTCTAACTCTGTTGGATATAGTCTGTAAGAATACAGACCAGATCTATTCAGAGTTCGGGTTAGATATAGGATATTATTTTTCTACACCACATTTAGTAATGGATTTAATTTTAAAAATTAGCAGGGAGGAAATAGGCCTAATCACCGATGTAGATCAACACCTTTTTGTAGAGCGTTCAATGCGGGGGGGGGTATGTTTTTCATGGGGACCGCGTCTTATCAACCGATCCGAGCGGACAAAGCACCGGTGCAAAGTCCAATGCAGTGTTCTTGGACATGAACTCGTTATACCCCTTGGCAATGTCCCACTACTCTTTGCCGTGTGGGAACTATCAATGGCTTGAGAATCCTTTTGAGTTCCCTGACATTAACACCGTCGAGGACAACGGGCCACAAGGATGGTTCTTTGAAATTGACGGTCACATTCCGCTGGCCCTTCACGACTCAGTCAAAGATTTTGTTTTTCCCTGTATCAATCGACCAGTGACCAGGGACTCACTGAGCCCCTACAATCGATCATTGGTTGAGGATATGGGGATGCATTGGACCCCCTCTAAACAGAAACTGATTGCTGATTTGGACCCTAAAGAGAATATCGTTGTTCACCATGTGCTTTTGCACTGGATGGTGAACAATGGCTTCAAAATCACCAAAATACATAGGGTCCTGCAGTTCAATCAAAAACCTTATTTGAAAACGTTTATCGATACTTTTGTCGATAAACGTTCTAGGGCAAATTCAAAGGTAGAGAAGGAATTGTACAAGCTCATTCTAAATTCAGCGTTTGGCAAAATGTGTGAAAGCGTACGTAACAGATCTCGCTGCGACGTCGTGACTGACCCTCTAGAGTGTGCACGAATTATTGCCGACCCCAATTTTCCATCATTCACGAGCATAGAGGCCGGCATGGTTCTTCTACACAGGAAAAAGCGAAATGTAGTACTGAACAAGAATATCGCAGGAGGTAGTTCAGTACTAGAAATTTCAAAGAAGCTCATGTTGTCGTTCTTTTACAATGTGTGCAAGGTGCAATGGCCACGGGAGGGGGAGGTTCAAGTTTACTATGGGGATACAGATTCTCTGCTGTTAAAGGTAAATGGGACTGAAGATTTATTGGGTGATTTGCAAAATGGGGTGCACATCAGCTCGCGGATGGATTTCACCAACTGGAATCCATCCCTCTACCCCGAGCTGGTGAAACGTCAAGCCCCCAACCAACTATTAAAATTAAAATCAGAGACGGGGAGTGATTTGATATCCAGGGGGTTGTTCCCGGGTCCCAAAGTTTATTGTGTTGAAACACATAGTGGGGATGAAAAGAAGACATGTAAAGGGGTGCCTACACACTTTGTAAAGAGCAATTTTAACATGAGCGTGTACAGAGACTGTGTAGAAAGTAGCCTAGTGCCAAGAGCACAAGTGCTTGCAATTCGCTCTCTACAGTATAGAAATTATACTGTGAGAGTAGAAAAAAATGCAATGTCGTGTATATCCGACAAGGTCTATGTGCTCGAGAATGGTGTGAGTGTCCTGCCTCATGGTCACTATCGTATTTCAGACCGAGTTGAATGCGTAGACTATCGTAATCAACTTGGTCTAGATAAACTAATCTAACCCAGGCACTAACCACCACCACTCAACCTTTCATAAATTAACCTAACCAACTAATCTAACCCAAGCACTAACCACCACCACTAACCCGTAGCAGTGACGACAACTATTGTTTTTTCCATCGCGGCTCCCGGGGGGTGGGGGACCCTTCCCGCGGCCGGCTCCCGGGGGGTGGGGGGCCAGCAATCACTGTAATGTTCAACTGTGCTAGTTCCAAATGTATTTTATTGTACAAACAGTGTTGTATAGAAAAGTGTTGTACAAAGGTGCTGTACAGAAAAGTGTTGTACAAAAGTGTTGTACAGAAAAGTGTTTATTATAAAGTGTTATCATTGTTCATGTTGAACAAATAGAGTTTTCATGTTGACCAAGTGTCATGTTGAACAAATATTTGCTGTAATAAATGTTGCCATGAAATATTGTTTTTGTTGTTCTTGAATAGATAGATCTATGGGAAAATTACTACTTATTCATTGGACACATATGATTTACAGTTAGTCATAGTCTGACTGTTGTCAACAACATGTATCAATTTAAAACGCCCTTCCGATCATTTCTGTGTGGACCCTCAATGCCGGGAAAAACAACACTTTTAGCTAGAATAATTCAAAATTGTGATAAAATGTTTTTGGAAAAACCGAAAAAAATCTACTATTGCTATAGTATTTGGCAAGAGTCCTATGATAAAATAAAAGCTATTGCCACAACCATACCAATACAATTCATAAGAGGACTTGATGTTTTCAATAGTATTGAACCGAACTCGTGGTTGATTATTGATGATTTGGCTGAATCCATTGAACAGTTCTCACAGGAAATGCTACAACTGTTCACCGTTCACTCTCACCATGAACACATTTCCATAACCCTGGTTCTACACAATCTGTTTCATCAGAGCAAATGTATGCGAACCCTTGCTTTGAATTGCACTATCTATATTATCTATCGAGTCGTTCGTGATTCTAGCTCGCTTATAACTCTCAATAAACAGATATACCCCGGCACTCCAAAATTTCTGTTGTCAGCGTACACTCAGGCGACTAGCAAGCCCTACGGTTACATTTTATTGGATCTTAATCAGAGCACGCCCGAGGATCTTCGTGTAGTCACCGACATTTTCGACAATGAAATTACAGTATATCTTCCAGTGAATAGTAGAAAAGGCTATTAGTCGCCATTATGACACTGAAGAAACTACACGAACAACGGCATTTATTTTCCGTTTTAAGCACTTCAAAACCCTTGCTTAGGAAGGCTATACTTAAACATGGTGTCGACAATGATTTCATTAATCTAATATCTGAACTTTGTTTAAATTTAACTGAGGGCAATGTTCAACTGCCAGAAGGTGTTAGACAACAGACAAAGCAACATCGTTCCACTGTACGTGCCTTGGCTTGTAAAAACAAGGGAAACAAATTTAAAAGAAAACGGCTCCTTCAAGCAGGCGGTAGCTTTTTCACACTTTTACTGCCAATAATTGCAGGACTTGTAAACAGTTTTCTCTAGAGAATGGCAAAACCCTATAAATTGACTCCAATAGAACTTGTCCTCTCGCCCGTCGAACATTTTGAAGACAATCTGAGTAAATTCATTAATGATGAGAATACTGCCGATGACAAAAAACTGCTTTTACTTCAAGATGCATTGCGACGTATGGACAAACATAGACCTTATCGTGAGAGACCCGCCGTCACCGATCCCTCTAAACAAGAAACATCTCAAGATTCTGCACAATCGAAGGAGAAGGAATTGAATTCGATTGTATTGAAAATTGGAAACCTATTGCCACTGTCCTATCGAGAACAGAGTAAAAGAGTATTATCTTATCTCGTGTTGGAATCTGGTGATCAAGTTCAAGTCGACAGCACAGGGAAACGAATTATAATTTGGGGAAAAAGTTATAATCTAGTTGATTTAATTTGTGATATGGTGACGAATCGTAAAGGACTCTTATCCTTTGACGATAATCTATACACCTTTCTAAGTGTATCAAACTTTCCCAAAAGTCTTATTGGCAATAAGAAAATTCTAAAGAAACTAAGAGAATATAGTCCTCCAACAACACCATTTAAAAAAGAAGAAGATTCAATATTTGAAGATACTAGCGCCACTGATTTTACAACACCTGTGGCTGCTAGTCAAAAGCGAAGACGAATTGATTCGCCCTCCAGTGTGCAAAAGGGGAGTGGACATTACACTACGTGTTTACGTTCAAAATGGATGAAGTTTTGAAAGGTGTCTATGAAAATGTTGGTGAAGCGGGAAGTTTAAGTTCTCCCAAAACGCTTTCCAAAGTCTCCGGCACCACATTGAAAAATGCAAAAGAGTATCTAGAAAATGAACCAAGTTACACACTACATCGGAATCACAGGCTTCGCAGTAAACAATATCGTCAAACTAAAGCCTTTTTCCCTCTGCATATAATGCAAATGGATCTTTTAACTTTAGACGCAGTTCAACGGCGTCACAATACACCCTACAAATATATTCTAGTGGCAATTAGTATTTTTAGTCGCTATGCCTATGCCATTCCGCTGCGATCAAAGAGAGGTGTTGAAGTTGCTCGGGCCATTGAAAGTATTCTTGAACAGGATTCCTATAGAAAAATTCAATCAGATCGTGGCAGTGAATTTGTTAACCCACATGTGCAAAAGGTTCTTTTGAAATATAATACGACACTCTATCATAGTCACAGTCCAATAAAGGCTGCATTGGCTGAACGATTAATAAGAACGATTCGTCTATTAATTTCAAGATATTGTACACTGAAAAATACATCTGCTTTTATTCACGATTTAGATAAAATCATGCAGATATACAACCATCGACCACATCGATCTCTGTCCAACTCTAGCCCTCGGAATGTTCACTACAGTGAGAATACATTTGATGCTTTTCTAAAGCAATACTCCAATGGCAATGAGAAGAAAAAGAAGAAGAAATTCAATGTTGGTGATACTGTTCGAATTAATAGAACCACCAATATTTTTGAAAAGGGGAATTATTTATGGAGCACCGAACTTTTTAAAGTGTCCAAAATCCTAGATACCATACCCATAACTTATCGACTGCGAGACACCAAAGATGATGAGATTCTCGGTGGTTTTTATGAATATGAACTGCAAAAAGTTAGAAACACTAGTGAAAGTTATCAAATTGAAAAGATATTAAAGAGTCGTACTCGTAGGGGCAAGAAACAGTTGCTTGTTCGCTGGCTAGGATACAACTCGGATTTTGATTCTTGGGTCAGTGCTGAAGATATTAACAATGCCCAATGATTTCTATGTGACTTTCATGTCCAATGTTTCTGATCCTCTCTACAATGACTTGAATAAAACAAGTGATTTTTGGACAAAACTCTCCCCCACCATCAAATTCGACGGAAAGTATGAAGTGGCTCTTGTCGACTGTATTCTCAAAAATACCTATGACATCCTGAGAAAGGATCGTAAATATGAAATAAAAATTAGACCCTATGATTGGCCACCACCACCAGGTGATCAAGAACAAATTCAAAAAATCAATTGGTTGGATTATCCATATATTGAATTACCCTACGAGGAACTCACCTGTATGAATGATTTATGTCGTACTATTAATAAAAGAATTTCCGCTCGTAAAAAAGGAGCTTTTCATTTCAACTATTCAAAGGAGGAGGGCAAGATCTACATTAGTTCACCTATTGCCAGTGAAAAGATTATTCTCAATGATAATCTAAGGGATGTTCTTGGCTTTAAGCTCAATATAATCAATGGTAAAAGTGCCGGAAACACTAATTTCATTTTTGCTGACTACCCGCCTGCCTTCTCCACAGACACTTGTATATTTCTCTATGCTTCATTTGTGGAAACATCTCGGGTTGGTAATTCAAATGTCCCCCTCCTACGAGTTCTTGAACGAAAAACCAATCAAGAACATATTCATCACTACAATATAAAGCATCTTCAGTATATTCCAGTAAACACTTCCTATTTGGAACTCTGTCAGTTAACATTAAGAACTGAATTGGGTGATCCAATAGCAATTTCAAAAGGTTTGGCTGTGGTTACATGTCATTTTCGACCCATCGTTCAACAGCAAGATGTCTAATAAAAAAGTGGTATTCACTTGTCCTGATATTGACTGCTATGTTAATACTCTTGGCCCAAGACAACAGGGCAATGGAATGGACTATTACAAGGGTCGCTCGTCAATGTCTGGCTATGGTCTTGGTAGCTGGTTTGCTAAGCTGTTTCGCTCTTCACTACCACTGGCTAGAAAATATCTTGTACCGGCTGCGACAGATTTTGCATCCTCTACACTATACGATTGGGGCTCTGGCAAGGATTTTAAAAAAAGTGCTTCGGAAAATCTTAGGTCCAGTGCGCGAACCCTTGGCGAGAAATTAAAGCAAAATGGTAAAGGTTTAAAAAGGTTAAGAAACAATGCATCACTCATCAGTCTCTACTCAGGACGGAAACGAAAGACATCCCTTTTGTCAAAGAAAAGAAGGAAAAAGCCGATACGTAGTGTAACCAGAAGCCCCAAGAAGAAAATTGTTAGATCGAAACTTGATTTCTTCTCTTAAGATGTCCTACCTACCACATAAGGATTCTCAACCTTCAATCACCGCCTCATTGAATCTATTCAATGCCGAAAATGTTGATGTGAGTGTCAAGCATGGATACTATGAACAATTTTATCCACTACAACCCCTCTCCGATAATATCCACTTTCAAATTTATTCCAATGAAGACTACTTTATGGATTTATCGTCCACATTTATAGATTTACAAATGAAGGTCCGGAAATCCGATAATACAATGCCAGTTCGAGCTGATGGGATATCCTATGAAAATTGTATACTACATAATTTATTTCGTCAAATTAGCGTCCACATCAATGGCACGCTGGTGAGCACAAGCAACAATCTCTCAAACTATGCTAGCTATATCCAATTCATGCTGATGACACCCAAGTCATACAAAGAATTGAGAGGTGCCTCCAATGGATATGAATATATTACTAATACTGATAGTACAGATGCACTTAAAAATGCTACAACTAGTGAATTACATCTAGTTGGAAAAATATATCATGAAATATTTAATATACCCCAATGGCTACCACCCAATGTTAAAGTGGATATAAAATTGACGCTTGCACCATCCAATTTCATATTGAGAAAGGAACTTGCCGCCAATCCCGATGTAAGCCTCTCCCTCACCTCGGCAATACTTCATGCACGCAAACAGCAGGTTATGAGTTCTGTTGCTTTGGCCGTGGAAAAATTGAGAGCCAATGGAAATAATATTAAACTACTTGTTCCTCATACAATCACCAATCAACGTCATATTGCCATGGGGTCACGCACCTTCGCCGATTCATCCTTTATCAATGGTGAAATCCCCTCGAAATTGGCTTTGGCATTTGTAAAGAGCGCCAGTGCAATAGGATCATGGACTGAATGCCCACATAAATTCGAAATGTTTGGACTTTCATCTCTTGTGTGCAAAGTAAACGGTATCCCACTCTACAATCTATCTTTTGATAAATCCTATAGAACATTGTATGAGTTGACCATGCAAACCCTAGATCATGATTCGCAACTATTTGAAAATGGTATAACCGAAGATATGTTTGCTAAAACACATGGTATCATTGTATTGGATTTGTCTGGCACACAGGATATGAGTATAGTACGTACGGGGACTGTACGTTTAGAGTGTACATTTGCCAACCCATTGGCTGAGAGTGTTGCCCTAATCTCACTAAATCAATATGAAACCTATTGGGAAATCACTCCCGAAGGCAGTGTTCTACTAGACTTGGCGCCATGAACACCAGTCAAATAATCAGTGTATTTAATATGGACCCCTACATGTCCCAGTACAAATCCTATTGTCTACCCTCAGACTATCTTGGAAAAATTCAAAGTGCGAACAATACCTTGATTATTGTTAATAGCAGTCCATCGACTGTGCTGACGGGTCATTGGCTGTGCATCTATCAAACAATGAGGAATATCGAATTTTTTGATCCTCTTCGCCTACCCTATACATTCTACACGCCTCACATCAGCAACTATATTGAGAGCAGTAATAAAACTATTATTCAAAATCGAAAAAGGGTGCAGGATCTAACGACTAAAAGCTGTGGCTTCCATGCGCTACTATATTTTGTGTCCCGATGTCGTGGCTACACTTACAAGCAGTTTCTACATATTTATGGTGACAATCCACGTCTGAACGACTTTCTAGTGGAAAATATACTTACAAGTGTATTTAATATTGATTTCAGTGCCCTAAGAGTAAAGTGCTTAAAAAATGTTTGTGAATTTGTTTATTAATAAAATGTATATATACAACAATGTCTTTAAATCTTCACTTTTAGATTTCTTCATCGGTGTATAGGTAACTGTCGTGAACCACTAATGCTGGTAAATCATTTGGATTCACTATATATTGATCTTGATTGACTGCAAAGTCAGGATCACATTTTCTGCAGTACAATGTAACTTCACTCTTGTCATATCTCTTTGTATAGTCAATGATACTATTTGCATTCATATTATGAAATTCACGAGTTTCAATCTGTCTATTTGAAGCAATATCACATACTGTGTTTTCAAGTGGTGAATCACATTCGGTAACTGCCAAATAAAAATCGCTTGGTTTATAGTCATAGTAGGTCGTGTCATCACAACGATGACGTAGAAACCAGATTGTCTTGTTACCCCAACAGTTGAATCGTAGACCAGATTCCTCTTCCCAGAATAATTTAAATCCACGACGATACCAATCTCGTAGAAATAAACTAAAATCACGTTTAGGATTCTTTCCAATCATAGCGGGGTAAGTATTCTCCCACTGATCACATTTATCATTGTGACAATTGGAGCATAGGTGCCCTCTAGGATGAGAGTCACACACCTCCTCAAGACATGAATTACATCCTTTAATTTGTACTGCATAGCCTCTATGTAATTTGCAAGGATTACATAATTTACACTTTTCATTATAGTCATCAATAATTGTACAATTCTCGCATTGTATCCAACTACCAAGAGTGTACATGCACAATGGGCATATATAGAACATTTTGGTTTCCGATGTCAACTCTCTCACAGCTAAAACGAAACTGATCGTCTTTGCTCGATAAATTCAAAGTGTAGGAAAGGGGAGAGGAGTAACTCTGTGACGTTGCCTCTTTCGAAGGAGGAGCCATCTACATTGGCAATGAAAGTATATTCACGATATCATTCTGACGTGTCGTGATCAAGATATCAATGAATTGAGTATAAGCATTTGAGTCACATTTTAAAAGTTTCATACAATAGTCCAATGAGGATTATTCCAAAAGGCGAGAAAATCATCATCCAAAATCAAATGTTTTTCCATAAACACTAGATTTGATCTAATTCTCTCTTTCTCAAATTTATTCATTTTTCAATCCTTTCACTCTGACTGCCAACTCTAGACTGACCAGAAAAGAAAGTTGGCTCGGAAACAACAACAGCATTGACCTTGGCATTCGCTGAGAGCGTGCCCAAAACAACAACAATAGCATTGACCCCATTAACCAGGTGTTCCCCCTTATGACTCTATCGCGTGCCCAAAACAACAACAACAACATTGACCCCATTAACCAGGTGTTCCCCCTTATGACTCTATCGCGTGCCCAAAACAACAACAACAACATTGACCCCATTAACCACGTGTTCCCCTTATGACTCTATCGCGTGCCCAAAACAACAACAAGAAGGAAGTGACAAAGTTCCTGTTTTTCCATTCTCACTGACAAAATCCATAAAACCGTCAAATAATCAACACACATAACCATCTATGAAAACAGACATAAATGTGACAAACTTCCTGTTTTTTCATTCTCACTGACAAAATCCATAAAACCATACAAAAATGCGACAAAATTCCTGTTTTTTTCAAATTCTCACTGACAAAAACCATAAAACATCAAATAAATCGACCAATACACATAACCATCCATGAATTATGTAAAAAAAGTTGTAGGTGGCAGCAGGGGTGAGCAATGGGAGTAGCACCTCCCCTTCTACTCCTCCCCTCCACTATCAACATCTCTATGCTCCTTGAGTACCAATTGCGTTTTATTGAAAACTAGATTACTTGTCGCTCGATGCTGTGATCTCAAAAGAAAGGAAATTCAAGGACACAAAAACTAAAATCATTTCTATGCAACAAACACAATTTTGTAGCTTTGGTAACGTCAAATCTGTCAATATCATCCTGTGGTTGGCCTCGCCGAAAAAAAAATTTGGGTGAAACATTCTTATCTTACTTCATGGTCATCAATTAAACCCTGCTGTGTTTGGGGTCCACTGGATCCCCCCCGAAGAATGCCCCCCCCCCCAAAAAAAAAAAATTTCCTCCGCCTGAAATTCTTCCTCCTAAAAGCTTTCCGTGCAAAATCCAACCACTGAGAAATTTCCTCGACAATTCCCCCTGGAAAATTTCCCCTACGTGAACATAACGATCGATCGTACTTTTAAATTTAAAAGCATTCAAAAATTAGGTTATAATTATTAATTTATCCGTCGAGCGTTGTTGCTTGAAAAGTAATCGAAAGAAATACTTTTTTTCTTTTTGAAAGAAAAAAGGAAAAGTTTTATTTTTTCTCGACGTAAGAAGCGAATTATGACATCAGATTACAATTATCATCTGTGCCAAAATTTATCTGATTACGACTTACCACCTCAATGACATCTATTTTAAGTATTTGCGTTCACGGGTCTCTAATTTCAGTTAGCGCGATAAGTGTTCGAAAACTTGAGAAGGCTTTGGGGTGTGGGGAGATTCTTTACCTAAAATTTTTGTAAGGGTATACTCAACAGCTCCTTAAGGTTTCTTGGCGATAGGATGAACAGCACAGTAATGCATACAGGACACACAGACACGCAGACAAACACACAAAATTTAATATTAAATTAAATTTATATAAATAGATTAAATAAAAAAACAAGTTTTTACTACTTAAAGTAAGGAGCAACATTAAAACTTAAAACGAACATAAATTATGACGTATATGAGGGTATTCGCCTCCTCGTCAATACCTCGCTCTTTACGCTAAAGCTCGAAATTTGGTCAATTTTTTAAGAATGACCCCTGAATCACAAAGGGTTTGTCTGAAAGTACTCTTCTGAAAATACAAAAACAATCTTTAGCGAGACATTGACGAGGGGGCGAACACCCTCATATACGTATCTGTTCGTTTTAAATTTTAATGTTACTCCTTACTTTCAGTTGAAAAAAACTTGTTTTTTATTTAATTTCTGATCGTTTTTTAAATAATGCTGGGGAATCCGGCGCCCCCTTCATGGAAAATTTCCTTCCCCCATAAAAATTCCTCCATGGAAAGATCCTTCCACGTAATCTTCTCCCCCCGACCGCCCACCAGAAATATCCCTCCTGAAAACGTCTATATACTTCCCAATAACAATACTACATGTAAACCGTGGGCAAAGTTCACAACTTGCAGCCCTTCTCCCTGGGACTGCGGGGGATTAAGTCTCTCTCAAAGACATAGTTATTAGATTTTTCGACTATGTTGAACAAAATGGCTATCTCAAAATTTTTATCGGGTGACTTTGTGAAAAAATGAGCGTGGGAGGGGGCCTAGTTGCCCTGCAATTTTTTTGTCACTTAAGAAAGGCGCTAGAACTTTTAATTCCCGTTCAAGTGAGCCCTCTTGCGATATTCGATGACCACTGGGTTGATACGGTCACCCCTGAGAAGAAAAAAAAAGTAACAAATAAACACGCATCCGTGATCTTTCTTTTGCCAAAAAATACAAAATTCCACATTTTGCAGATAGGAGTTCGAAACCTCTACAGTAGAGTTCTCTGATAAGCTGAATCCGATGGTATGATTTTCATTACGATTCTATGACTTTTAGGGAGTGCTTCCCCCTTTTTTGAAAATAAGGTAAATTTTCTAAGGATCATACGTTTTGATAGATAAGACTAAACTTGATAAAACTTATATATTTGAAATCAGCATAAAAATCCAATTCCTTTGAAATATCTATTGGTATCACAATTCCGTGTTTTAGAGGTTTCGGTTACTATTGAGCCGCGTCGCTCCTTACCACAGTTTATATAATTATCCAGTATGATCTTTCCCTATCTCACCCATTATAAAAACCCGGACCAAGGTGCGAGTGCTCCAGAGAACGTTTTTGCAGATAGAAACATAGGCGGCATCAGATCTTTTCACGGGTAGACAAGTCAGACTGTGATCTAATCAGAAACAAGTGGAAACCCGCTATTACGAATAATGCACTTTGTTGGAAACAATCGGAAACAGACTAACCCGCTAATGCAGAAAGAAGTGGGAGGAGCTTTTTGTTCGTACCGAGAATGAAGACCAGAAATGATCTGCGATAAACTTACTGGATAATTCTATAAACTGTGCTCCTTACTTACAGTTCGTTCCCATGAACTGTTTGATAATACTTTCAACCAGGCCGTTTTCATTTGTCGGAACACTGACACACCAAGTGAGAAAATCACCAAAATAATGAAGATTGTTGGAAGGAAGAATTGAAAGAAGATTGATTGTTTATCATAAATGGAACAAAATCCTGGAAGTTTCAGCAATTTTTAATTTCTCAACGTTACAATTCTGAAGAGAAACTGTAATGAAACATATTTTGTGTGCTTTAAAGCACAAATGACGCTTGCCTTTCGAACGTTTTGGTGGTGGCAGCCCTACTCATGGCTTTGGTAATTTCTTCGTTCGATTTAAGTTTGAATCGTTATACGGCATTATTTTTACTCTGCTTTAACTCTGCTCTGCTCTACTCTGCTCAAGTTTTAACTTGGCTGTTTACTTTTCTTTGAAGAACTTACTTTTCAGAACATATCAAAAAATAATTTATGTTCGTTTTTAATTGAGATAGGCTTATGATTGGCTAATATTAGGAATAATTATGCAATTTTTCATATTAGTTCTATTTGTCCGGGGGTCTCATTTGTTCATTCACGGTCATTTCTGTCTGTTTTAAGTTTGAATTAATAAGGAGTAACGTTAAAACTTAGAACAACAGATATTATTCTGTATATGAGGGGGATTTCCTTTCCTCAGCTCCTCGCTCTTTAAGCTAAAGTTTAACTTTTTGTCAAAATTCTTTAAGAACAACTGATGAAACACAAGGGCCTTTGAATTGGAATAAGAAGTTTTTTCAAAGCAAAAAAAAACTTCAGCGTAACTAGCAAGGGATTGAGGAGGGGGCAACCTCCTCATGTGCGGAATAATTTCTGTTCGTTCTTAGTTTTAATGTTGATCTTTACTTTCAGTAGGAAAACGTTTTTTTTTATTCAACTTTTGATAATTTTTCAAATCATAACGGGGAATCCCCTCCCCTCCGTGGAAAATTTTCCCTGGAAAATTTGCTTCCCCCGGAATATTTCCCCAGTGGAAATCCCCCCTCCCGAAAGATGCCCATGTATCTCTCAATGGAATATACTATATGTAAACAATGCCCTTTACGCAACTTACAGCCCTTTCCCCAAGTACAGTGGGGGGTCTTATAATTCCCAGAGGCATAGTTATTTGACCTTTCAAATATGTTGAATCAAACGGCTATCTCAAAATTTTGATCGGATATCTTTGGGGGGGGGAGGGATAGTTGTCCTCCAATCTTTTTGGTCCCTTCAAAAGGGCAATAGAGCTTTTAATCTTCGTTTCAATGAACCCTCTTCCGATCTTCTAGGACCATTTGTTCGATAAGATAAACCCAAATAAACACTCATCCGTGATCTTTCTTCTAACAAAAAATTCAAAATTCCACATTTTTGTCATTAGGAGCTTTAAACCTCTTCTAAGGGGTTCTTTGATATGTTGAATTTGATGGTGTGATTCTCATTAAGATTGGTTGACTCGGTGATCCGAATCACTCGAATCAGCCCTTTTTCAAAAATAAGACAAACTTTCCAAGGCTCATAGCTTTTGATGGGTAACATTAAACTTAACGAATTTTAATATACATGAAATAAGCATTAAAGGCCAATTCTTTTAATGTACTAATTGTTTAAAAAAATTTTTTTTTTAGTGATTCGGTTACAATTGGGCCGAGTTACTCCTTCCCTACAGTTTGTTACCACGAATTGTTTGATTATTATATTAAATTATTTTTGCTCGTTTTAGAAATGGCTGTTTACTTGTCTTTAAATTATAAGTTTCTTTGGACGATGTTTTTGTTACATATTTTTAATTGGCATGCTTTTTTATTGGTTTGTCGAAACACTGCTCTTGATAGCACATACTTCAAAGAAATGGAACAGTGGATAACGCATGGGTGATAGACAGCTTTTCCTACAAAATCATTCCTAAATACGCGATTTGACATTCCTATGTGTCTAAGCAAATAGCATGGTAATTCCTACACGTCTAAGCAAATCCATAGGTACATGCTCCGGAAAGGTGCCAAGGAACGTAATCCACCCAAATAGCACAGGAAAGAACATAAGGCAAGCAAATCCATAGGTACATGCTCTGGAAAGGTGCCAAGGAACGTAAACCAAGCAAATAGCACAGGAAGGACCGTAAGCCAAGCAAATAGCATGGGAAGGAACATAAGCCAAGCAAAGTATAACTTAGCACTCTACTTACGTAACTTACGAACTAACTTATGTAAGGAACTTCTATATTCATAGATTTTTAATACGTATATTAGGGGGTTTTCCCCCTAGTCAATACCTTGCTCTTTAAGCTAAAGTTCGAGTTTTGTTCCAATTCTTTAAAAATGACCCCTTTATCACAAAGGCCGTTAATTAGAATAAATAGCTTTTATGAAAGTACTAAAAAATCTTTGGCTTAAAGAGCGAGGTATTGACTAGGGGGTGAACTCAATCATATACGTAATATTTTCTGTTCGTTTTAAGTTTTGATGTTGCTCCTTACTTTCAGTTGAAAAACTTGTTTTTTTTTATTTAATTTCTGATTTCTTTCTTTAATAATACTGGGAAATTCTTCACCCCCTTCATAGCAATGTCCCTTCCCCCATGAAAACTTCTTTCATGGAAAGATCCTGCCATATAACCCCCGACCCCCCCCCCACCTACCAGAAAAAATCCCCCCTGAAAACGTCTGTATAGTTCCCAATAACGAATAGTATATGTTAACATTGGGTAAAGTTCATAACTTTCAGCCCTCCCCCGGGGACTTTGGGGGATCAAGTCATCCTAAAAGACATAGTTATCATATTTTCAACCATGCTGAACAAAATGGCTATCTCAAAATTTTCATCGGGTGACTTTGGGAAAAAATGAGCGTGGGAGGGGGCCTAGTTCCCCTCCATGTTTTTGGCCACTTAAAAAGGGCACTAGAACTTTTAATTTCCGTTCCGATGAGCCCTTCCACGATATTCTAGGACCACCGGGTCGATACGATCACCCCTGTAAAAAAAATAAATAAAAAAAAAAAAATAAACACGCATCCGTGACCTTTCTTTTGACAAAAAATATGAAATTCCACTTTTTTGTAAATAGGTGCTTGAAACCAGTAGTATCTTATATAAAGCTTTCAATTGCACATAAAAATATACTGTGTAGTTTCACGAGTACAAGAATATACTGTGTAGTTTCACGAGCACAAGAATATACAGTACAGTTTGAAAATATACATTGGAATTGTGCAAGAAAAACCCATGCTTGAGACACGTTTGGTGGGTATAATCTGGTTTGGTGGGTATAGTCTGGTTTGGTGGGTATAGTCTGGTTTAGTTTTTCAAAGAGAGTGAGTATTTGACATTTTTGCAAAAAGGGATAAGGAATTCGCAAATTGGACACTATGAACGATATTAATTAATGTTTTGAATAATAGGAGTGTGAATGATTCTAATTAGTGATTGGATTGTATGAAGGTGGAGAAAAAAAAGGGTAATTAGTGATTGGATAATTTTTAACAAGAAATGACTGAAAAGTGTTTTGAAGGAGATGGGATGATTGTGTACTGTATAATACACAAGTGATGGTTTGTACAGTGTTGTCAATTTTAAATAGTTTAGAAATAAAAAAAATTAACAAGAAATGGCTGAAAAGTGTTTTGAGGGAGTTGAGTGGCACGAGGGTTGAGTTGCATGAGGGTTCAGTTACATGCGGATTCAGTTACACGGAGATTAGTTAAATGGGGTCGAGTTGCACGAGGGTTCAGTAGCATGGAGGTTCAGTTGTACGGGGTTTTGGTTATACAGGGGTTCAGTTACATGGGGGGTTCAGTTGCACGGGGGTTTAGTTAAATGGGGCTTGAGTTGCACGGGGGATGAGTTGCACGAGGGTTCAGTTGCACGGGGGGGTTAAGTTACATGCGGATTCAGCTACACGGGGATTAGTTAAATGCGGTTGAGCTGCATAGTCTCGTTGGAAAAAATTGGAGTTCATACTTAAACAGTTCTATTAAGAGCTATTGCTATGGAAATGGCTCATTTTTGAACCAAAACTATGCTTTTCCGACTGAAGATACACATTTGAATCAGAAAATGTGAAAATGTATACAATTGAAACAGAGAAGTGTGTTTTGACGATATTTTCTATATTTTCGTCTGAAAAATAGGAGTTCACGCTTAAAAAGTTCTATTAAGAGCTATTTTTATGGAAATGCTTTTACAATCGGAAATGTTCAATTAACATTTGCAAAAAGAGGTAATGGGATTGGCGAATTGGAGGAGATGGGGTGATTGTGTACTGTATAATACACAAGTGATGTTTTGGAGAGTATTGTCAATTTAAAATAGTTTAGAAATAAAAAAAAAATTAACAAGAAATGACTGAAAAGTGTTTTGAGGGAGTTGAGTTGCACGAGGGTTGAGTTGCACGAGGGTTCAGTTAAGGGGGTACAGTTACACGGGGGTTTAGTTAAATGGGGGTTGAGTTGCACGAGGGTTCAGTAGCACAATGGTTCAGTAGCACGGGGGGTTCAGTTGTACGGGGTTTCGGTTATACAGGGGTTCAGTTACATGGGGGATTCACTTGCACGGGGTTTAGTTAAATGGGGCTTGAGTTGCACGGGAGTTGAGTTGCACGAGGGTTCAGTTGCACGGGGGTTCAGTTACATGCGGATTCAGTTACACGAGGATTAGTTAAATGCGGTTGAGTTGCATAGTCTCGTTGGAAAAAATTGGAGTTCATACTTAAACAGTTCTATTAAGAGCTATTGCTATGGTAATGATTCATTTTTGAATCGAAACTATGCTTTTCTGGCTGAAGATGCACATTTGAATCAGAAAATGTGAAAATGTACACAATTGAAGCAGAGAAGTGTGTTTTGACGATATTTTCTATAACTTCGTCTGAAAAATAGGAGTTCACGCTTAAAAAGTTCTATTAAGAGCTATTTTTATGGAAATGCTTTTACAATCGGAAATGTTTGATTAACATTTGCAAAACAAAGGGGTAATGGGATTTGCGAATTGGAGGAGATGGGGTGATTATGTACTGTATAATACACAAGTGATGTTTTGGAGAGTATTGTCAATTTAAAATAGTTTAGAAATAAAAAAAATTAACAAGAAATGGCTGAAAAGTGTTTTGAGGGAGATGGGTTGCATGGAGGGTTGAGTTGCACGAGGGTTCAGTTAAAGGGGGTACAGTTACACGGGGGTTTAGTTAAATGGGGTCGAGTTGCACGAGGGTTTAGTAGTACGAGGGTTCAGTAGCACGGGGGTTCAGTTGTACGGGGTTTCGGTTATACAGGGGTTCAGTTACATGGGGGGCTCAGTTGCACGGGGGTTTAGTTAAATGGGGGTTGAGTTGCACGGGAGTTGAGTTGCACAAGGGTTCAGTTGCACGGGGATTAGTTAAATGCGGTTGAGTTGCATAGTCTCGTTGGAAAAAATTGGAGTTCACACTTAAACAGATAGAAAAATGGTACTTGTTAAATATTCGGGTAGACATACGACTAAGAAACGCTTCACTATAAATAAGGCTATCGTGTTTTTCCGAACTTTCTAGGGCGGGGGTAACTATTTAGTTTAAATAATTCTAGGAGGAATTGAGTTTTATGGCTGGTGTGGAAAAATGGTACTTGTTAAATATTCGGGTAGACATACGACTAAGAAATGCTTCACTATAAATAAGGCTATCGTGTTTTTCTGAACTTTCTAGGGTGAGGGTAAGTATTTAGTTTAAATGATTCTAGGAGGAATTGCGTTTTATGGATGGTATGGAAAAATGGTACTTGTTAAATATTCGGGTAGACATACGACTAAGCAACGCTTCACTATAAATAAGGCTATCGTTTTTTTTCGAACTTTCTAGGGCGGGGGTAACTATTTAGTTTAAATAATTCTAGGAGGAATTGAGTTTTATGGATGGTATGGAAAAATGGTACTTGTTAAATATTCGGGTAAACATACGACTAAGAAACGCTTCACTATAAATAAGGCTATTGTGTTTTTCTGAACTTTCTAGGGTGAGGGTAACTATTTAGTTTAAATAATTCTAGGAGGAATTGAGTTTTATGGATGGTATGGAAAAATGGTACTTGTTTAATATTCGGGTAAACATACGAGTAAGAAACACTTCACTATAAATAAGGCTTTCGTGTTTTTCCGAACTTTCTAGGGCGGGGGTAACTATTTAGTTTAAATAATTCTAGGAGGAATTGAGTTTTATGGATGGTATGGAAAAATGGTACTTGTTAAATATTCGGGTAAACATACGACTAAGAAACACTTCACTATAAATAAGGCTATCGTGTTTTTCCGAACTTTCTAGGGCGGGGGTAACTATTTAGTTTAAGTAATTCTAGGAGGAATTGAGTTTTGTGGCTGGTGTGCAAAAATGGTACCTGTTAAATATTCGGGTAGACATACGACTAAGAAACGCTTCACTATAAATAAGGCTATTGTATTTTTCTATTGTGTTTTCAGTATGAAAGAACCAGTCAGTTTGACTGGCAATTTGCATTGTTTTTGGCCCTTGCCTTGTGGGTTTGGGAGGTTATGCAATCTCTGAAGGCATATTTGCTCGACCTTTGGACTGTTCTGAACAAGATACTGTCACAAAATTTCGATCAAATACATCAGGAAATTGGGGGGGGGGGTAGTAAAAAAGAAACAAGAGGGGACCAGTAACCTTCCAATGACTTTTGAGTCTTTAGATGCGGACTAAAAGTTTCAATTTCCACCCATCCCCAGTTTTTTACAACCACCTCTTCCATGCAAGCTGGGGAAAAAAGAAGGCACATCGCTATTTACTGTGTGCTCTTGACTTTAGTTGGCTCTTCTTTTTTTTTGCTAATGAAGTGCAACAGTCGACGCTTCGGGTCCAATGTAAATAGGAAAATTCGACTTGGCTAAAAAGACTTTAGTTGCATTAAAACGTGGCAAAAATAGGTATGCCTTTAGCTATTATGTCAAGAAATTAGATTCCAGAATTGAAATTTAGACACTTGTTTTATAAGCTTTTAACCTCAAGAGTGAGCCACTAACTAGCCTATCCGTGAACGTACTCTCTTGTAGGAGCTGATTGCACGTCAAATTTTGAAAAAAGGTGCCCGGCACTACTCACAAACAACACTAGAAATATATTAAATTACAGCGGAGAGGGTAAAATCTGAAGATTTTGAGGAGGGTACAGAAACAAGCCTTCCTCTAGCCTTCCTCTACGTATGCATGGGATTTAATATGACACCCCTCCCCCGGTTGCCTCTTAAATTTGTCCTTAGCAATTGGTTCATCTTCAACATAAAAAGAACTAAGATTCTCCTTTATTTTGATTGACTTTTCAAAGTCCCGTGAGTTGACTTCAGTAGTTTCCAAGACTTTGAACTAAATTAGGTAATATTTGTCTCTTAAGCGTGACTTCCCTTAAAAGTCTGTCCTACTTACTTAAGGCTTTTTAAAGCATGTTTTTACTACGATCATGTGTTTTGAAAGCTCGAGGAGAGCTGTCATTTTTAACAGAAAAGAACTTTAGCAGCCATAATTGGGGGCTCAAAGAAGTCATTTTTTTAATATAACCAGTGAAAGAAAAGCTCGTTGTAACAAACTCTAAGTAAGGAGCAACTCGACCCAAATTAACCGAATCTCTAAAAAACAGGTTATTTATAATAAAAGAAACATATTTTTTTTTTTATGCCGATTCCAATATATACAATTCATTAAGTTTAATGTTACCCATAAAAAGCTACAAGCCGGAGAAAATTACCTGATTTTCGAAAAAGGGGGAGAACACCCCCTAAATGACCCTTGTTAATCAAAACAACCGGTGTTAATCAAAACAACCAAAATATTTAGCATATCAGAGAACCCTACTGTAAAGGTTTCAAGCTCCTAAAAATATGGAATTTGCATTTTTTTTTTTTTTTTTTTTTTTTTTTTTTTTTTTTTTTTTTTTACCAGAAGAAAGATCACGGATGCTTGTTTGTTTTTTTTTTATTTTTTGCTTTTCCCATGGGTAATCGTATTGAACCAATGGTCCTCAAAGATCGGGAAATGGCTCATTCAAACGGATATCAAAAGTTTTAGTCTCCTTTGTAAGTAACCAAGAAGATTGGAGGGCAACTACCCTTCCTCCCACGCCCAGTATCCTCAAAACACTTGACCGTAATTTTGATATAGTCATTTGATTTAACATGGGTGACCAATAAATATAACTTTGGGGATGACAAGACTCCCCAGTAGTCACTGGGGAAAATGATGCAAGTTACGCAATTTTCCCATCGTTAGATGATATTTGTTACTGGGAAACATACGGAATTTTTTGTGGGGTAATTTTCTGCGGGGGAGGGCTTTCCTGTGGGGAGGGATATTCCACGGGGAGAGCTTTTCCCTGCAGTGGGTGGTTTCCAGGGGAAAATTTTACACGGTGGGGGAGGAGGATAAACGGTCAAGGGATTTCCTGGCGTCATCTGAAAAAAGATAAGAAATTAGATTATAAAAAGTTTTTTTTTTAACTGAAAGTAATGTGCAACATTATAACTTAAAACGTGTATGAGAGAAGCTACCCTTTCCTCGACCTTTAGTCTTTACGCTGTTTGACTTTTTGTCACAATTTCTTACGAGAGGGTGCTCAAACACAAGGACCGTTGAATTTGACCGGGAATTATTTTTAAATAACTTTGAAACGTTTGCATAAAGAGCATAGGTTGAGGAAGGGGCAGCTTCCCTCTTATACGTTTTAAGTCATAATGTTGCTCCTTACTTTCAGTTCAGTACACAACCCCATTCTCTTATAATTTGTGCAAGAGAAGAGCTTAAAAAGAAATACAGTCTACATGTCTTGTGCATAGTTAAAGTTAAGCAGCTATAAATGGCCCTTCTGATAGGTTTACGTAGCTCCTTTGCTTCTATAAAAAAAAAAAAAAAAAAAAAAAAAAAATATTAGATCTTCAGGGAAAAAAATCAGTAAAAATGGTTGCCCGGTACTACTCACAAACAACACTAGAAATATATTAAATTACGGCGGAGAGGGTAAAATCTGAAAATTTTGAGGAGGGTACAGAAACAAGCCTTCCTCTAGCCTTCCTCTACGTATGCATGGGATTTAATATGACACCCCTCCCCCGGTTGCCTCTTAAATTTGTCCTTAGCAATTGGTTCATCTTCAACATAAAAAGAACTAAGATTCTCCTTTATTTTGATTGACTTTTCAAAGTCCCGTGAGTTGACTTCAGTAGTTTCCAAGACTTTGAACTAAATTAGGTAACATTTGTCTCTTAAGCGTGACTTCCCTTAAAAGTCTGTCCTACTTACTTAAGGCTTTTTAAAGCATGTTTTTACTACGATCATGTGTTTTGAAAGCTCGAGGAGAGCTGTCATTTTTAACAGAAAAGAACTTTAGCAGCCATAATTGGGGGCTCAAAGAAGTCATTTTTTTAATATAACCAGTGAAAGAAAAGCTCGTTGTAACAAACTCTAAGTAAGGAGCAACTCGACCCAAATTAACCGAATCTCTAAAAAACAGTTTATTTATAATAAAAGAAACATATTTTTTTTTTATGCCGATTCCAAATATATACAATTCATTAAGTTTAATGTTACCCATAAAAAGCTACAAGCCGGAGAAAATTACCTGATTTTCGAAAAAGGGGGAGAACACCCCCTAAATGACCCTTGTTAATCAAAACAACCGGTGTTAATCAAAACAACCAAAATATTTAGCATATCAGAGAACCCTACTGTAAAGGTTTCAAGCTCCTAAAAATATGGAATTTGCATTTTTTTTTTTTTTTTTTTTTTTTTTTTTTTTTTTTTTTTTTTTTTTTTTTTTTTTTTTTTTTACCAGAAGAAAGATCACGGATGCTTGTTTGTTTTTTTTTATTTTTTGCTTTTCCCATGGGTAATCGTATTGAACCAATGGTCCTCAAAGATCGGGAAATGGCTCATTCAAACGGATATCAAAAGTTTTAGTCTCCTTTGTAAGTAACCAAGAAGATTGGAGGGCAACTACCCTTCCTCCCACGCCCAGTATCCTCAAAACACCTGACCGTAATTTTGATATAGTCATTTGATTTAACATGGGTGACCAATAAATATAACTTTGGGGATGACAAGACTCCCCAGTAGTCACTGGGGAAAATGATGCAAGTTACGCAATTTTCCCATCGTTAGATGATATTTGTTACTGGGAAACATACGGAATTTTTTGTGGGGTAATTTTCTGCGGGGGAGGGCTTTCCTGTGGGGAGGGATATTCCACGGGGAGAGCTTTTCCCTGCAGTGGGTGGTTTCCAAGGGAAAATTTTACACGGTGGGGGAGGAGGATAAACGGTCAAGGGATTTCCTGGCGTCATCTGAAAAAAGATAAGAAATTAGATTATAAAAAGTTTTTTTTTTAACTGAAAGTAATGTGCAACATTATAACTTAAAACGTGTATGAGAGGGGCTACCCTTTCCTCGACCTTTAGTCTTTACGCTGTTTGACTTTTTGTCATAATTTCTTACGAGAGGGTGCTCAAACACAAGGACCGTTGAATTTGACCGGGAATTATTTTTAAATAACTTTGAAACGTTTGCACAAAGAGCATAGGTTGAGGAAGGGGCAGCTTCCCTCTTATACGTTTTAAGTCATAATGTTGCTCCTTACTTTCAGTTCAGTACACAACCCCATTCTCTTATAATTTGTGCAAGAGAAGAGCTTAAAAAGAAATACAGTCTACATGTCTTGTGCATAGTTAAAGTTAAGCAGCTATAAATGGCCCTTCTGATAGGTTTACGTAACTCCTTTGCTTCTATAAAAAAAAAAAAAAAAAAAAAAAAAAAATATTAGATCTTCAGGGAAAAAAATCAGTAAAAATGGTTCATTCCAAAATGGGTACGCAAAGAAAGGAATCTTAAAATTTCAGCCCCTTCCCCAAATTCAAAATGAGTTACACGTGTAGATCGAGATTATAATCAAAATAGCTGCTACCTGAAAGTAAAAAGGGTTCTATATTAGAAAAGAGAAAATACAATTCTCAATCAAAATATCTCGTTTAAAATTCAAAATAATCATAATAATATAATAATAATTAAATATCACCAGCAGAAATATTTCGATGTTGAAGCTTCATGTTCTAAATTTACATCTTCTCGCAAATAATAGCTAAGATTGTATTACAAAGCCTGCTTCCCCCTGTTTTGGATACATCTTCGATTTCAGTAAGGAATTCCAAATGAGTGCAATTTATTCTGAATGCCCCTTCTCTTGGCAACGATTCTTTGATTTTCTCCACTTGTTCCCAAAACTCCACGTGTATGATTTTCCGTGAATGTGTTTATTGTAGTTGCAACTATCCAAGGGACAGACCAGTAGGGTGATGGTGCTGTTACAAGTCACAGAGCTGCCATTAATTACAACAAACAGCCACAATTACGGGGTGATTCAGAACCGCGTGTCCTCTCTAGAAATTAAAACAAATGGTTAGTTTAAAGGCTTTTCTATGGGGTAGTTTTAGGGGTATCAATAGGAGGGGGGCTCATTTTTTCTGTGATTATTTTTTTGTGAATTCTGTGAAAATAAATGTTTTGGGTATTTTCAAGAAAACATCTTTTTTGCCATTTTCATTGAAAAATAAACTAAAAAACAATAGAATTTCTCCCTTGATACATGTTCCTCTATATTTTCATGAATTAACTCCACTGAGTGTCACGTGGATTGTCGCGTGTCACGTATCATGTGTCACGTGAATTGACGCCACTTATCCTTCTGAAGACCATAAAATAATAAATGACAATAAACTAAATTTAATAGACATAACCAGTTATTTAATCAGTGGAATGGATAATTCATATCACAGATGAATGAATTTAAATGAACCAATGAATGAATTTGAAATACATATTTGTCAGTTTTTATTCTTTTCAGGCCCAAACAAAGGACAAGTGGCTTGGACGTCTCCTTTTAAAACCTTAACATTCTTACGATTTTCGCACAATTTTCAAATCTTAGACATAATTCACTAGGCCAAATTATACCATTTTCATTGAAAAATAAACTAAAAAACAATAGAATTTCTCCCTTGATACATGTTCCTCTATATTTTCATGAATTAACTCCACTGAGTGTCACGTGGATTGTCGCGTGTCACGTATCATGTGTCACGTGAATTGACACCAATTATCCTTCTGAAGACCATAAAATAATAAATGACAATAAACTAAATTTAATAGACATAACCAGTTATTTAATCAGTGGAATGGATAATTCATATCACAGATGAATGAATTTAAATGAACCAATGAATGAATTTGAAATACATATTTGTCAGTTTTTATTCTTTTCAGGCCCAAACAAAGGACAAGTGGCTTGGACGTCTCCTTTTAAAACCTTAACATTCTTACGATTTTCGCATGTTTAGACTTGTCATCTTTAGACTTGAAAGGTGAACAAATGCATATAGCTGTCTTTTTCATTAAAAATCGAGGTCCCAGTTTTTCCCAATTTTTTTTAGGTACATTTTGATGTTTAAAGTTTCACTTAACCAATTCAAACTATTGGTTTCGTTTTCACTGTTCTCGGTACTTCAAGTAAGCCGTGGTCGACTTGTAATACATTCATTATTATATGGTAAAGTCTTTTCAGAGCGCAAACCCCGTTACCTCGGCTGCAGCAATCCAAAAGACGTTATGTTACATTTTGACTTTTACCGGAGAGCAAGAAATATTACAAAACAAGTACTGGGGTTTTTGATTGTTATTGATGAGAAATTATTTGTGTAATAATGTTTAATAATTTGTATAATAATTTATATAATAATTTGTATAATTATTTGTATATTGTATAATAACAACCTGTCATAGAGATGAGCTGTCAGTGCTTAATTGTGTTGCGGAGCAACACTACTGCTTTTGCAGCTGTTTTTTTTCGTGATCTGCGGTGGGGTTTTACCATTTCGACTAACCGTCACAAGCACTAAACGTTATAAAATCTAAAAGGGAAATCTGTCAGAAACACTAACCGTCATAACATATAAAAAAATTTATAAGCTTATATAATAGTAATAAGTATATAATAATTTAGAAACATATTTCGGCTATATATTTGCACATCAGGTGGGTGGGGGTAAATCATAGCATATATTAGTAGAATGAATCGTATGGATTCTGCAAGACGTATAGGAAAACATTTCTACAAGACACATACACCTTTTCAAAGAGAGTGAGTATCCCCTCGCAATGTCGTCTGGATTCTACAAGACGTATAGGAAAACATTTCTACAAGACACATACACCTTTTCAAAGAGAGGGAGTATCCCCTTGCAATGTCGCCTGGATTCTACAAGACGTATAGGAAAACATTTCTACAAGACACATACACGTAAATAATTTCTGAGACCACACTGGCTAATCATGATAAACAAAAAATCGCGAAGAAAGGAAGAAAACGAGGACAATGGCAGAGGGGAGTGCATCAGGTCCACAAGCCCCAACAGATACCGTCCATTGGTGGATGATAAGAAACTTTTCACTGTTCTACCCTACATTCCAAAATTGAGTGACAAATTGAAAAGAATCCTTAAAAAACATAAACTTAGCGTCGCCTTTAAAAATTCAAATATTACACAGAACTTTTTTAACAACGGCAAAGATAAAACCGGCCCCATTCTGGGTAGTGGTGTTTATAGAATTCCTTGTTCTTGTGGCTGTTTTTACGTTGGTAGAACCCAACAGCAATTGGGGGAGAGGTTATCTGAGCACAAGTCCTCAATCGACAAGGCAATGAGGTTACGCCAAAGGCCTGAGGTTTTTTATTCCGCCTTGGCGCAACATGTGTACGAGAATCCACACCATTTCATTTTGTTTGACGAGGCCTCTATCGTTGCCCCCGTTAAAGGTCTCACGCAAGTTTTCAGGGAGGCAGTTGAAATAAAAAAGCACATTCACCAAAAGGTAGCTCTCAATAGAGACACTGGAGAAATTTTTCTAAGTTCCATTTATGACAAAATTACTAATTCTGATCGTTTTTACATACATCCACAAAGTTATATTGTGCAATCGAATAGAGTCTCCGATAACAATCAAACTGGAAAGCGATCAGCCTTTAAAAGTGCTTTACACAAAATGAAATTCTGAAATGCCATTTAGACTTGTTTTTTATTCAGTTACCCTTTCACCGTTACTAGGAAAGGGTCGTCCAATTTTAGTTTGGTGTTTTTATTTTAAGGTTTGGTTTTTATATTTTTATCAGTTTTATCCTGCACTGAGGACGGTCAAGCGGAGGTCTTGACCGAAATATTTGCATTATTTTTCAATTTTTTCACTGGCTGTTAATTGTCCTCGTTTTCTTCCTTTCTTCGCGATTTTTTGTTTAGGCACATAAAACTTTTCAAAGAGAGTGAGTATCCCCTCGCAATGTCGTATGAATTCTACGAGACGTATACACTTTTTTTCCAAGAGCACACGGACATGCATCAATTGATATGAATGGTACAAGACTTGGCAGACATATTTTTTTAAGTTCAATAACCAAATTAAACTTCCGATGGTTAAGAATGCATCATGGGATAATTACAGAACTGTGAATGATACAAGTTGAAAATTGTACCATTTTGCGTAAAAGCTAACTCTAATTGCAAAAAAGGGTATAGCATTTGCGAATTGGACTCTATGAACGATATTAATTTTTGATTGAATAATAGGGATATGAATGATCCTAATTAGTGAACGGATTGTATGAAGGTAGTAAAAAAAGGGCTAAACTGATTACCAGTTAAGGTAAGCCCAAAGGGTTTATTAACTCATAGCTTATTTATTATAAATTTGGAATACCATCAATCCATGAAAATGGTTAACAATGATAAAATGGTCTTGTGACTTCACCTGGCTTTACTTCTTCGATGGCTTCTGTATAATAAACAAGTGGCGTTCGAATAGTGTTGTCAATTTAAAATAGAGTCTAACGTTATAGTATACTAAAAAGTTGATACTAAGAGAGATGTAGATGGCAAGAAAAGAATTTTAATAAAGAAATACAGAACAATCCATAAAAATCCTTACAAGTTAAGTAGTGAGGTGTTTATGAGTATGAACCGTCAAGATCATAAGCACCAATTACCCTAACCACCAGGGACCACAACCCCCAAAGTTCCCCTATCCCCAAACTCCAAAAGACCCCTCCCCCCAACTTTTTGGCCCCCCTCCCCCCATTTTTTTGAATTTTTTTTTATGTTTTTTTTAACTTTTTTTTATTATTTTCTTTTTTAACATGATATATTTTTTCAACTTTTTTTTACATGCCATCGAATGAGATGAAACATACTTAAAACATGAAAACTTTACATTTAATGTTTTACAAACTCAAAATGAGAATGGTATAGATATGTTAGTCATGACCTTTACTATTAGAAAAATAATGCTTGTAGTAGCACTTTTTTTTATTGGACTAAATTTTTTTTGGGACTTCGAAATTATTCAACTTTTATTTCTTTTTTTACCATGGCTCTAACAATTGTACTCTATGCTTGCCCAGAGACACGATGCGGCTTTCCCACACCCTCCTCCATTTTTTTTTAATTTTTTTAAGTTTTTTTACTTTTTATCATTTTTTTAACATGATGTTTTTTCAACTTTTTTTTACATCTCTTAGAATGACATGTAACATACTTAAAACATAAAAAAATCACATTTAATATTCTCCAAATTCAAAATGAGAATAATATAAAAATGTTAGTCTTGACTTTTACTATTAGAAAAATATTGTTTGTAGTAGCACTTTTTTTTATTGGACTAAATTTTTTTTGGACTCCGAAATTATTCAACTTTTTTTTCACATATCTTAAAATGACATGAAATATGCTTATAGCTTTAACAATTGTACTCTATGCTTGCTCAGAGACACGATGCGGCTTTCCCACCCCCTCCACTCATTTTTTTTTGAATTTTTTTTGAAGTTTTTTTTACTTTTTATCATTTTTTTAACATGATGTTTTTTCAACTTTTTTTTACATCTCTTAGAATGACATGTAATATACTTAAAACATAAAAAAACAATAGCTAAAATATCAAAAGAGAACATGGTGAATTATTTTATGGAACAGATTCCAAATGTCCAAAGTTGATCATTGATATTAATGATGTATCATAATATATTTTGTATTAATATTCTACATGGTGTTATTTCATTAAAAATATATTATGCATTACATTGTTATCTGTTAATTATTTTTAGAGTATGCTAGCATATCAAACGGTTAGAATGTCTATTAAAACATCGGAGATGTAAGAAAAGGAATTTGCATACATCTATTGTCATACACATGGAATAACATTGACAAAATCTAAGTATCAGAATGAATAAATTTTTTCTATCAACATCTTCGTCAGATACATCGGAAAAAATGACTAAATCTAAATTTCAGATTGAATGAATTCTTTATCAACATCCTTTCTCGGATACGTTGGATAACATTGTCAAAGTCTATGTACTAGAGTGGATAAATTCTTTATCAACTTCCCTTTGTCTGATACATCAGATAAAATTCACAAAATATGTGTATTAGAATTAATAAATTCCTTATCATCATCCTTTGTCGGTTACCTCGGATAAAAATTGAGAAAATCTAATTATCAGAGTGAATAAATTCTTTGTCAACATGCTTTGTCAGATTTGCTTGATAAAATTGAGAAAATCTAAGTATCAGAGTGAATAAATTCTTTATCAATGTCTTTTGACAGATACGTTTGATAACACTGACATAATTCAAGTATCGAATTGAACAAATTCTTTATTAAAATTCTTTATCGATATCATTTGTCAGATACGTCGGATAACATTGACAAAATCTATGCATTAGAATGAATAAATTCTTTATCATCATCCGTTGTTGGATATGTCATTATGAAAAAATTGTAAGTAAGTAAGTAACAAACTTTTTCAATTTCACAAAATCTAAATATCAGAGTGATTAAATTCTATATCAACATCAATTTTTCGGATAAAGTATAAAATTGACAAAATCTATGTGTTAGAGTGAATAATTTTTTTTATCAACATCTTTTGTCAGATACATCGGATAAAATTAACAGAATTTAAGTGTCAGAGTGAATAATTTTTTTATCAACATCCTTTGTCAGATACATCGGATAAAATTGACAAAATCTAAGTACCAGAGTGAATAAATGCTTCATCAACATCCTTTGTCGGATAAAATTGACAAAATATAAGTATCAGAGTGATTAAATTCTATATCAACATCCTTTTCTCGGATACATAGGATAAAATTGACAAAATCTAAGTGTTAGAGTGAATAATTTTTTTTATCGACATCTTTTGCCAGATACATCGGATAAAATTGACAAAATCTAAGTGTCAGAGTGAATAAGTTTTTATTTTTATCAACAACCTTTGTCAGATACATCGAATAAAATTGACAAAATCTAGATATCAGAGTGAATAAATGCTTTAACAACATCCTTTATCGGATAGGTCAGATAAAATTGACAAAATATAAGTATCAGAGAGATTAAATTCTATATCAACATCCTTTTCTCGGATACATAGGATAAAATTGACGAAATCTAAGTGTCAGATTGATTAAATTCTATATCAACATCCATTTCTCGAATGCATGGGATAAAATTGACAAAAGCTAAGTGTCAGAATGAATAAATTTTTTATCAACATCTTTTGTCAGATACAACGAATATAATTGGCAAAATCTAAATATCAGAGTGAATAAATGCTTTATCACCATCCTTTGTCGAATATGTTGGATAAAATTGACAAAATCTAAGTGTCAGAGTGAATAAATATTTTTTATCAGCATCTTTTGTCAGATACATCAAATATAATTGACAAAATCCAAGTATTAGAATGAATAAATGCCTTATCAGCATCTTTTGTCAGATATCTCGGATAAAATCTAAGTATCAGAGTGATTAAATTCTATATCAACATCCCTTTCTCGGATACATGGGATAAAATCGACAAAATCTAAGTGTCAGAGTGAAATTTTTTTTTATCAACATCTTTTATCAGTTACAACGAATATAATTGACAAAAACAAAATCTAAGTATTATGAAAAAATTGTAAGTAATTAAGTAAAAAACTTTCTTAAATTCACCTCTTGGATACACAATACAGAAATTTAATTCAGGAAATTATGAAACAAAAAAATTGAACAAATCCCTTATTAACATTCTTTATCGATTGAATTCGCTTCCATCAACATCCTTTGTCAGATACATCGAATAAAATTGACAAAATCTAAATATCAGAGTGAATAAATACTCTATCAATATCCTTTATCGGATATGTCGGATAAAATTGAAAAAATCTAAGTATCAGAGTGATTAAAATCTAAGTATCAGAGTGATTAAATTCCATATCAACATCCCTTTCTCGGATACATGGGATAAAATTGACAAAATCTAAGTATCAGAGTGAATACATGCTTTATCAAAATCCTTTAAATGCATTATCAACATCATTTGTCGGGTATATCGGATAAATTGACAAAATCTATGCATCAGATTGATTAAATTCTATATCAACATCCATTTCTCGAATACATGGGAAAAAATTGACAAAAGCTAAGTGTCAGAGTGAATAAATTTTTTCTATCAACATCTTTTGTCAGATACAACGAATATAATTGACAAAATCTAAATATCAGAGTGATTAAATGCTTTATCAGCATCCTTTGTCGGATATGTTGGATAAAATTGACAAAATCTAAGTGTCAGAGTGAATAATTTTTTTTATCAACATCTTTTGTCAGATACAACAAATATAATTGACAAAATATCAGTATCAGAGTGAATAAATGCTTTATCAGCATCCTTTATCGGATATCTCGGATAAAATCTAAGCATCAGAGTGATTAAATTCTATATCAACATGCCTTTCTCGGATACATAGGATAAAATTGACAAAATCTAAGTATCAGAGTGAATAATTTTTTTTTATCAACATCTTTTGTCAGATACAACAAATATAATTGACAAAATCTAAATATCAGAGTGAATAAATGCTTTATCAGCATCCTTTGTCGGATATGTTGGATAAAATTGACAAAATCTAAGTGTCAGAGTGAATAAATATTTTTTTTTTATCAGCATCTTTTGTCAGATACATCAAATATAATTGACAAAATCTAAGTATTAGAGTGAATAAATGCTTTATCAGCCATCCTTTGTCAGATATCTCGGATAAAATCTAAGTATCAGAGTGATTAAATTCTATATCAACATCCATTTCTCGGATACATGGGATAAAATTGACAAAATCTAAGTATCAGAGTGAATATTTTTTTATCAACATCTTTTATCAGTTACAACGAATATAATTGACAAAATCAAAATCTAAGTATTATGAAAAAATTGTAAGTAAGTGAGTAAAAAACTCTTTCTTGAATTCACCTCTTGGATACACAATTCAAAAATTTAATTCATGAAATTATGAAAAAAAATGAACAAATTCTTTATTAACATTCTTTATCGATTGAATTCGCTTCCATCAACATCCTTTGTCAGATACATCGAATAAAATTGACAAAATCTAAGTATCAGAGTGAATAAATGCTTTATCACCATCCTTTGTCGGATATGTCGGATAAAATTGACAAAATCTAAGTATCAGAGTGATTAAAATGTAAGTATCAGAGTGAATAAATTCCATATCAACATCCCTTTCTCGGATACATGGGATCAAATTGACAAAATCTAAGTGTCAGATTGATTAAATTCTATATCAACATCCATTTCTCGAATACATGGGATAAAATTGACAAAAGTTAAGTGTCAGAGTGAATAAATTTTTCTTTATCAACATATTTTGTCAGATACAAGGAATATAATTGACAAAATCTAAATATCAGCGTGAATAAATGCTTTATTAGTATCCTTTGTCGGATATGTTGGATAAAATTGACAAAATCTAAGTGTCAGAGTGAGTAAATTTTTTTTATCAACATCTTTTGTCAGATACATCAAATATAATTGATAAAATCTAAGTATCAGAGTGAATAAATGCTTTATCAGCATCCTTTGTCGGATATCTCGGATAAAATCTAAGCATCAGAGTGATTAAATTCTATATCAACATCCCTTTCTCGGATACATGGGATAAAATTGACATCCTTTAAATGCATTATCAACATCATTTGTCGGGTATATCGGATAAAATAGACAAAATCGAAGTATCAGATTGATTAAATTGTATATCAAAATCCATTTCTCGAATACATGGGATAAAATTGACAAAATCTAAGTGTCAGAGTGAATAATTTTTTTTATCAACATCTTTTGTCAGATACATCAAATATAATTGACTAAATCTAAGTATCAGAGTGAATAAATGCTTTATCAGCATCCTTTGTCGGATATCTCGGATAAAATCTAAGCATCAGAGTGATTAAATTCTATATCAACATCACTTTCTCGGATACATGGGATAAAATTGACAAAATCTAAGTATCAGAGAGAATAATTTTTTCTATCAACATCTTTTATCACTTACAACGAATTTAATTGACAAAATGTAAATATTAGAGTGAATAAATGCTTTATCAGCATCCTTTGTCGGATATATCGGATAAAATCTAAGCATCAGAGTGATTAAGTTCTATATCAACATCCCTTTCTCGGATACATGGGATAAAATTGACATCCTTTAAATGCATTATCAACATCATTTGTCGGGTATATCGGATAAAATTGACAAAATCTATGTATCAGATTGACTTAATTCTATATCAAAATCCATTTCTCGAATACATGGGATAAAATTGACAAAATCTAAGTGTCAGAGTGAATAATTTTTTTTTATCAACATCTTTTGTCAGATACATCAAATATAATTGACAAAATCTAAGTATCAGAGTGAATAAATGCTTTATCAGCATCCTTTGTCGGATATCTCGGATAAAATCTAAGTATCAGAGTGATTAAATTCTATATCAACATCCATTTCTCGGATACATGGGATAAAATTGACAAAATCTAAGTATCAGAGTGAATAATTTTTTTCTATCAGCATCTTTTGTCAGAAAAAACGAAAATAATTGACAAAATCTAAATATCAGAGTGAATAAATGCTTTATCACCATCCTTTGTCGGATATGTTGGATAAAATTGACAAAATCTAAGTGTCAGAGTGAATAATTTTTTTTTATCAACATCTTTTGTCAGATACATCAAATATAATTGACAAAATCTAAGTATCAGAGTGAATAAATGCTTTATCAGCATCCTTTGTCAGATATCTCGGATAAAATCTAAGTATCAGAGTGATTAAATTCTATATCAACATCCATTTCTCGAATACATGGGATAAAATTGACAAAATCTAAGTATCAGAGTGAATATTTTTTTTATCAACATCTTTTATCAGTTACAACGAATATAAATGACAAAATCAAAATCTAAGTATTATGAAAAAATTGTAAGTAAGTGAGTAAAAAACTCTTTCTTGAATTCACCTCTTGGATACACAATTCAAAAATTTAATTCAGGAAATTATGAAAAAAATTAACAAATTCTTTATTAACATTCTTTATCGATTGAATTCGCTTCCATCAACATCCTTTGTCAGATACATCGAATAAAATTGACAACATCTAAATGTCCGATTGAATAAATACTTTATCAACATCCTTTATCGGATATGTCGGATAAAATTGACAAATCTAAGTATCAGAGTGATTAAAATGTAAGTATCAGAGTGATTAAATTCCATATCAACATCCCTTTCTCGGATACATGGGATAAAATTGACAAAATCTAAGTGTCAGATTGATTAAATTCTATCAGATTCTGTCAGATTAAATCAATTCTGTCAGATTGATTTTATCCCATGTATTCGAGAAATGGATGTTGATATAGAATTTAATCAATCTGATACATAGATTTTGTCAATTTTATCCGATATACCCCACAAATGATGTTGATAATGCATTTAAAGGATGTTGATAAAGCATTTATTCACTCTGATACTTAGATTTTGTTAATTATATCCCATGTATCCGAGAAAGGGATGTTGATATGGAATTTAATCACTCTGATACTTAGATTTTAATCACTCTGATTGTATTCGAGAAATGGATGTTGATATAGAATTTAATCAATCTGACACTTAGATTTTGTCAATTTTATCCAATGTATCTGGCAAAGGATGCTGATAAACAAAATTTATTCACTCTAACACTTAGATTTTGTCAATTTTATCCTATTAATCCGAGAAAACGATGTGGATATAGAATTTAATCACTCTGATACTTAGATTTTGTCAATTTTATCTGACATATCCAATAAAGGATGTTGTTAAAGCATTTATTCACTCTGATATCTAGATTTTGTCAATTTTATTCGATGTATCTGACAAAGGATGTTGATAAAAAAAACTTATTCACTCTGACACTTAGCTTTTGTCAATTTTATCCGATGTATCTGGCAAAAGATGTTGATAAAAAAAAATTATTCACTCTAACACTTAGATTTCGTTAATTTAATCCCTTGTATCCGAGAAAAGGATGCTGATATAGAATTTAATCATTTATTTCAGCATTTATTTTATATCAGCATTTATTCACTCTGGTACTTAGATTTTGTCAATTTTATCCGATGTATCTGACAAAATATGTTGATAAAAAAAATTATTCACTCTAACACATAGATTTTTTTCAATTTTATCCTATGTATCCAAGAAATGGATGTTGATATAGAATTTAATCACTCTGATACTTAGATTTTGTGAAATTGCTGTATTGTCTGTCCAGGAATTGAATTCAATCGATAAAGAATGTTAATAAAGAATTTGTTCAATTTTTTCATAATTTCCTGAATTAAATTTCTGTATTGTGTATCCAAGAAGTGAATCCAAGAAAGAGTTTGTTACTTACTTACTTACAATTTTTTCATAATGACACATCTAACAAGGGATGATGATAAAGAATTTATTCATTCTAATACATAGATTTTGTCAATGTTATCCAACGTATCTGACAAATGATATCGATAAAGAATTTTAATATAGAATTTGTTCAATTCGATATTTGAATTATGTCAGTGTTATCAAACGTATCTGTCAAAAGACATTGATAAAGAATTTATTCACTCCGATACTTAGATTTTCTCAATTTTATCAACCATATCTGACAAAGCATGTTGATAGAGAATTTATTCACTCTGATACTTAGATTTTGTGAATGTTATCTGATGTATCAGACAAAGAAGTTGATATAGAATTTATTCACTATGATACTTAGATATGGTCAGTGTTATCAAACGTATCTGTCAAAAAGACACTGACAAAGAATTTATTCACTCTGATACTTAGATTTTCTCAATTTTATCCGAGGTAACCGACAAATGATGATGATAAGGAATTTATTCATTCTAATACACAGATTTTGTGAATGTTATCTGATGTATCAGATAAAGGGAAGTTGATAAAAAATTTATCCACTCTAATACAAAGACTTTGACAATGTTATCCAACGTATCCGAGAAAGGATGTTGATAAAGAATTTATTCAATCTGAAACTTAGATTTAGTCAATTTTATCCGATGTATCTGACAAAGATGTTGATAGAAAAAATTTATTCACTCTGATACTTAGATTTTGTCAATGTTATCCCATGTGTATGACAATAGATGTATGAAAATTCCTTTTCTTACATCTCCGATGTTTTAATAGACATTCTAACCGTTTGATATACTAGCATACTCTAAAAATAATGAACAGATAACAATGTAATGCATAATATATTTTTAATGAAATAACACCATTTAGAATATTAATACAAAATATATTATGATACATTATTAATATCAATGATCAACTTTGGACATTTTGAATCTGTTCCATAAAATAGTTCACCATGTTCTCTCTTGATATTTTAGCTATTGTTTTTTTATGTTTTAAGTATGTTACATGTCATTCTAAGAGATGTAAAAAAAAGTTGAAAAAATATATCATGTTAAAAAAAATGATAAAAAGTTAAAAAAAACTTCAAAAAAAAATAAAAAAAAAATGAGTGGAAGGGGTGGGAAAGTCGCATCGTGTCTCTGAGCAAGCATAGAGTACAATTGTTAAAGCCATAAGCATATTTCATGTCATTTTAAGATACGTGAAAAAAAAGTTGAATAATTTTGAAGTCCAAATAAAAAATTTAGTCCAATAAAAAAAAGTGCTACTACAAACAATATTTTTCTAATAGTAAAAGTCACGACTAACATTTTTATATAATTCTCATTTTGAATTTGGAGAATATTAAATATGATTTTTTTATGTTTTAAGTGTCTTATATGTCATTCTAAGAGATGTAAAAAAAAGTTGAAAAAATATATCATGTTAAAAAAAATAATAAAAAGTTAAAAAAACTTCAAAAAAATGGGGGGGGGGGGGTGGGAATGCCGCATCGTGTCTCTGGGCAAGCATAGAGTACAATTGTTAGAGCCATAAGCATATTTCATGTCATTTTAAGATAGGTAAAAAAAAGAAATAAAAGTTGAATAATTTTTTTTTGGAAAAGTCCAAAAAAAAAATTAGTCCAATAAAAAAAGTGCTACTACTAACATTATTTTTCTAATAGTAAAGGTCATGACTAACATATCTATACCATTCTCATTTTGAGTTTGGAAAGTATTAAATGTAAAGTTTTAATAATCTAAGTATGTTTCATCTCATTCGATGACATGTAAAAAAAAAGTTGAAAAAATATATAATGTTAAAAAATAATAAAACAAAGTTAAAAAAAACTTCAAAAAAAATGGGGGGAGGGGCCAAAAAGTTGGGGGGAGGGGTCCTTTGGAGTTTGGGGATAGGGGACCTTTGGGGGTTGAGGTTCCTGGTGGTTAGGGTAATTGGTGCCTATGATCTTGGTCGTTTCGTACTCATAAACACCTCACTACTTGACTTGTAAGGATTTCTATGCATTGTTCTGAATTTCTTTATTAAAATTCTTTTCTTGCCATCTACATCTCTCTTAGTATCAACTTTTTAGTATACTATAACGTTAGACTCTATTTTAAATTGACAACAATGTTCAAACGCCACTTGTGTATTATACAAAACATATCGAAGAAGTAAAGCCAGGTCAAGTCACAAGACCATTTTATCATTGTTAACCATTTTCATAGATTGATGGTATTCCAAATTTATAATAAATAAGCTATGATTTAATAAACCCTTTGGGCTTACCTTAACTGGTAATCAGTTTAGCCCTTTTTTTACTACCTTCATACAATCCGTTCACTAATTAGGATCATTCACATCCCTATTATTCAATCAAAAATTAATATCTTTCATAGAGTCCAATTCGCAAATGCTATACCCTTTTTTGCAATTAGAATTAGATTTAACGCAAAATGGTACAATTTTCAACTTTTCATCATTCACAGTTCTGTAATTATCCCATGATGCATTCTTAACCATCGGAAGTTTAATTTGGTTATTGAACTTAAAAAATATGTCTGCCAATTCTTGTACCATTCATATCAATTGATGCATGTCCGTGTGCTCTTTGAAAAAAAGTGTATACGTCTCGTAGAATCCATACGACATTGCGAGGGGATACTCACTCTCTTTGAAAAGGTGTACGTGTCTTGTAGAAATGTTTTCCAATACGTCTTGTAGAATCCAGTCGACATTGCGAGGGGATTCTCACTCTCTTTGAAAAGGTGTATGTGTCTTGTAGAAATGTTTTCCTATACGTCTTGTAGAATCCAGAGGACATTGCGAGGGGATTCTCACTCTCTTTGAAAAGGTGTATGTGTCTTGTAGAAATGTTTTCCTATACGTCTTGTTGAATCCATACGATGCATTATGTTTATATTAAATACGTAACCTAACCTAACCTATGTATCTTCCCCCCCCCCCCTAAACCCCAAAAAACTAAAGTTTTAAAATTTTAGATGTTATGACGGTTAGTAGTTCTGACGGATTTTTTTGGCGATGTTATGACGAAATTTGTAGACGAAATGACGTTAGTGCTCCTGACTGTTAGGTGTTATGACGCTTTCCCATCTCCGGTCTGTAACTCCGAAGTGATAAGAGACGGAAACTAGAAATTGAGAATGGTGAAATGGGGCGGAAAAGTTCCAGTGAGTTTTTTTTTAAACTGTAAGAGTTTCCCGAAAAAAAAATACAAAACTGTGTTTTTTTCTCAAGTTGCATATGATGCCAAAAAAAACTATCTTAGCTGATAAAGCAAACTTTTTAAGAGCAATTTTATGTCATAATCCTACAGAGCATTTAATTATCTTTGGGAGAACTGGAGAACAAAATTCTGTATCTTTTCTAGATTTCATGAAAAATATAATTCCGGCCTATCTCGAATGCCAAATTCTAATTTTTGGGCTGTTCTCTGTAATTTGTGATGGGATGCCTCTCGTATTTTAAACGGGTAATACCTTGAAACAACTTAGAAATAACTGTTTCGTTCACTTAGACATAGACATATTCGTTCACTTCGTTTGTAAAGTTACCACGGCAAATTGTTTTTTTTTATATCCTAAAGGTAATTTTTTTTCTAGACAGAACTTGGGCAATCTTTTTCTAACGCGGAAAGAAATCTTGATCTTCTAAGAACTGAAATTGACACTGGTGCTCCTGAAGTAAAATCTTTTCTGTGACTTTTCTATTTTGAAGTTTGATTTTGTGAATTTCCTACATTTTGTCTAAGTAAAATGTCCTAGTCTTGAAGCAAAACTTTTTAGAAATCAAATCACTTTGAACACTGATAGAACTATTCGAAAACATAAGGAAAATTTCTTTCATAAATTTTGGGAAACAACACTGTAAATCCTGATTTTGAAACACAGAAGTTCTGTTTTTTTTCAAAATTTTATGTTTATTACAATTTTGTCGTTTATCATGAAAAGTAAGCAAGAAGACATGCACTCATCTAGATCCAAAAATAAACAAACACTAAGAAAAGAAAGTGAACCGCATGACGGTTGTTCATTAGCTGAGTAAATGGTACATAATCGTATTATAGATAAAAACAAAACAATGCGGATACAGAGTTTGATGATTACTTCACACGCACAAAACTTATTTCAGAAGTTCTCTAATTACACGTTGACCTTGCAAATAATAACTTACAATTACCATAAAGCATCTGCAAGCGCGATACAGAAGTATATAAATTTATTTCCCGTTAAATATAGTTGCGTGTCGTTCTCCGCAACCGTGACGTAATTGGTCAGAGTTTCTACAACAATCCGCAGGGTGTTGGCACCGGAGGTCTTCTTTAATACCTCCAACATTAGCCCTGCTCAACTCAAATCGGTTGTAATAACTGAAATGCATTTTGGCACTCAATGGAGATTTTACACAACAGGAAAACAAAAAAGCTCCATATTTTTTTACTCTTGTTAACGATTACTCATTTCTCATTTCCGTCGTTGATGTTTGTTGTGTCGATTTTCTTTTCTGGTTAGTACTTCTGTTTTTCGCCGCTTATGTAATTTTCCGTGTTTGCCTTTTTAGTGCTTGTCATTTTATCGTTCTTGTTCCTCATTCTTTCCTCTTTTTTGCTACTTTGCTGGTTTAACAATTTTGTGTTTTTGATTAAAGATAAATTGTTATTATTATTATTAAAACTATTGCACTTGTACATGCGATATTTGTTTCATACCTACAAGACGTAGTACAACAAAAAGTGTATGAAATCATGATTAAACTTCCGTGATGACGAACTATGTTATAATTCCGCCTGTCATCGGCTTCATTGACGTGACAGCCTGTCCCAAGCCAGGATGAAGGAAAAGGGTTGGGCGACACCTTTGCTACCTGTCCCTGTAAAAAACACCCAGCAGCGGAAACGTCGACAATAGCCTCGGATGAATCATCTTCCCTGATAACAAACCCAGCGCACCCCCGGAGACGATTCTTGACTGCAAAAAAAAAATTGAATTCTGGGACGTGAGAACTATGAGTCAGTTATCAAAGACCGAGTATGTTCTCAGAGAAATGAAACAGTACAAAATTGACATAGTGGCCCTAAGTGAAGTTTTGGTGGATAGGCATTAGCCATGAGAACCTAGAGGATGGATATGTGTTATTCTACAGTGGTGATGACACCCATCATTGATCAGGGGCAGAATACTGTTGTCCCCCGAAGCTCATCGATCTGTTCTCACATGGACACCTGTGAATGCCAGGATAATATTAGCCCGATTCGTTACAGAGTACACGAAGTTCTCAGTGATCGTGTGCTATGCGCCTACAAATGAGGTGGATGAGGATGCCAAGGACATTTTTTAAGAAACATTACAGGCTGTTACTAAAGACATCTCCAAGCATGATGTACTGTGTGTTCTTGGTGACTTAAATGCAAAAGTGGGAAATGATCGTCAGTATTGTCCTGAAGTTCTGGGTTAGCATGGACTTGGCAAAATAAATGAAAATGGTGCGTTACTAGTAGACTATGCACTAAGTAATGACCTTGTCGTTGCCGGAAACTTTTTTCGACCACAAACAGTGCATAAGTGCACATGGACGTCATCAGACGGCTCAACTCGGAATCAGATAGACCATTGCCTGAACTCCAGCAGGTGGCGCACAAGCCTTTTAGATGTACGTGGGTACAGAGGAGCTGATGCACAGTCCGATCATACGCTTATGGTCGCTCGCGTGCAGATCAAACTTCGTACCCCTCAGTTCAAACCTAAAGAAACCTTACGATAGGGATAAACTGCAAGACCGCAAGGCTCGCAGAGTTTTGTATAATTCTACAAAATAATTTCGATGCTCTAGCAGTGGACGCCAGCGTACCAGAAAGCATTGAAATGAAGTGGGACACCGTAAAAGGTGTATACACTTCGGTCGCTGAAGAAAAGCTGGGGTTCAGAAAAACCAAAGGAAAGGTGGATCTCCGACACTACCTGGAAGTTGATTGATGAGCGTAAGGTACTTAAGCAGACCTTACTGACTGCTGCCACATGGCGTGCACATGTCAGCTTCACAGCTTCTCTACAAGGAGAAGGACAAAGAAATTGAAAAGAGTGCTAGGAAGGATAAAAGACTTTTCCTCGAAAATAAAGCTGCGCTAGCAGAGGAAGCTTCTAAAAAGGGTAATTCTAAAACTGTTTACCGGCTGACTAAGGAGATGGTCGGGAAACAGAGCAGCAGAATCACCCTGGTAAAAGACAAGAATGGAGGGATTTTATCAGTTCCTCATAAAATTGACGAAAGGTGGACTGACTACTTCGAGAAATTATTAAATAGACCGAGACCCAGTGACCAAGAAAATGTACCTGATACCCTATTTTTACAACTTGACATAAATACAGACCCGCCAAGCTCTGCCGAGGTCATGTATGCAGCAAAAAAGCTGAAAAACGGACGAGCTCCTGGCATATACAGAATTCTAGCAGAAATGCTAAATTATTCAATAAGAACATGCCTCTATGTGTGGATCGCCCTTTTCACCAATATATGGAATATAGGGAAGGTTCGACGTGAATGGACCAAGGGGATATTGGTGAAAATCTTCAAAAAGGGAGATACAATGGTGTGCCATAATTGGAGAGGTATCAACCTTCTGCCAGTATTGTGCAAACTATTGGCGTCCATTATATTGTACTGGATACGAGAAGCACTAGATACACATCAGCGAGAAGAGCAGTATGGTTTTAGAACCGGTAGATCGTGCTCTGACTTGATCTTTGTACTGAGAAAGCTTGTCAAGGAATCAAAAGAGTGGAGCAACAAGTTATATATACTATGTCCTGTATTTGAAAAGGCGTTTGACTCAGTTGACCGAGGATGCTTGTGGAGGGTCCTTAAGTATTCTGGGGTGCCAGAAAAACTAGAGAGCGTGATAATACCCCTATTCCTTGGTCACGAAGAGACCGAGTGCTGCGTTAAGACCAAGAATAGCACAACCAGATTTTTCAAGATAATGTCAGGTGTGCGTCAGGGATGCGTACTTTCCTCATTTCTTTTTGTAATTATAATGGATTACATATTAAGACGGAACTCTGGATATGGCGTAAAAGTAAGCAGCAAGCAACTCCGTGATTTAGATTTTGTGGATGACATAGTCTTGCTAGAAAATCCTAGACAGAGGTTGCAGCAGCTACTTGACGCAATTACAGAAAATGCAGAAAATGTCGGGCTAAGCATGAAGGTTGACAAATCAAAGAGCATATCCGTCACAAGCTCACCGCTTTTTCTCCATCACAAGAATACGAGTCTAGAACAGGCGAAGGACTTCAAATACCTGGGTAGCTGGATCGATTGGGATGATAAAATAATGACCGAGATTAAACGCAGAATTAGTCAGTCAACTGGAGCTTTCAATAGACTTAAGCCCATTTGGGGAAGCAGCAAGTATTCCTTGCGACTGAAGCTACGTCTCTTCAGTAGCAATGTCCTCTCCATACTCCTCTACGCTAGTGTGTGCTGGAAAATGAATCAGCAGCTCGAAAAGAGAATTCTTGCATTTGAAAATATGTGCCTGGGGAGAATTTTAAACATAAGTCGGCAACAGAGAATCAGTAACTTTGAAATCTGGAACAGAACGGGACAGCCTCTCATTACTGCTGTTCTGAGGAAGAAGAGATGGTCATATTTAGGCCATGTACTCTGCATGAAAGAAAGCCGCCTTCCTTGGGCAGCGTACGATTGGAAACCAGGCGGCAGAAGAAGACGAGGTCGTCCAAAGAACACTTTGCGGCGAACTTTTGATCGAGATCTGAAGACGGCTGAGACCCCGTTAATGCCTGAGTGGGAAGATGTCACCGCTACAGCACTGCTTCGGGACGAGTGGAGAGGCTTCGTCGACGTCCTATGCGCTACCAATGGCTCAGGAGGAACTAAGTTCTAAGTAAGTAAATAAGTAAGTAAGATGACGAACTTTCGCTTTCTCATTGCTTGCTTGTCATTGTGTCGTTTTTGTTCGCCTTTTCGTTCTTCTTATTTCCTATCGTTTTTGCTCTTTTTCTTGCGACTCTGCTAGTTTTATAATTTTTTGTTTTAATTCAAGATTAATTGTTATCATTTTTATTATCAATACTATAACTCTTGTACAAGCGATATTTATTTCATACCTACAAGATGTAGTACAACAAAAACTGAGTGAAATTATGATTACACTTCCGTGATGACGAACTTTCGCTTTGTAATTGCTTGCTTGTCTTTGTGTCGTTTTTTTTCGCCTTTTCGTTCTTCTTATTTCCTGTCGTTTTTTGCTCCTTTTTTTTACGACTCTGCTAGTTTTTACAATTTTGTGTTTTAATTCAAGATGAATTATTATCATTATTATTATCAATGCCATTACACTTGTACAAGCGAGATTTTTTTCATACCAACAAGATTTAGTACAACCAAAAGTGTATGAAATCATGATTAAACTTTCGTGATGATGAACTATATTATGACTCCGCCTGTCATCAGCTTCATTGACGTGACAGCCTGTCCCAAGCCAGGATGAAGGAGGAGGGTTGGGCGACAGGTTTGCTACCTGTCCCTGTAAAAAACACCCAGCAACGGAAACGTCAACAATAGCCTCGGATGAATCATCTTCTTCCCTGATAACGAACCCAGCGCGGCCCGCACACGATTCTTGACTGCGAACAAAAACAGCGAAAATTGGATTCTGGGACGTGAGAACTATGAGTCAGTTATCAAAGACCGAGCAAGTTCTCTGAGAGATGAAACAGTTCAAAGTTGACATAATGGCCCTAAGTAAAGTTCGGTGGAAAGGTATTGGCCATGAGAACCTAGAGGATGGATATGTGTTATTCTACAGTGGTGATGACACCCATCATAGATCAGGGGTAGGAATACTGTTGTTCCCCGAACCTCGCCGATCTGTTCTCACATGGACACCTGTGAATGCCAGGATAATGTTAGTCCGATTCGTTACAGAGTACACGAAGTTCTCAGTGATCGTGTGCAATGCGCCTACAAGTGAGGCGGATGAGGATGCCAAGGACACTTTTTACGAAACATTACTGGCTGTTACTAAAGACATCTCCAAGCACGATGTACTGTGTGTTCTTGGTGACTTAAATACAAAAGTGGGAAATGATCGTCAGTATTGTCCTGAAGTTCTAGGTTAGCATGGACTTGGCAAAATAAATGAAAATGGCGTGTTACTAGTAGACTATGCACTAAGTAATGACCTTGTCGTTGCCGGAACTTTTTTCGACCACAAAACAGTGCATAACTACACATGGACGTCGCCAGACGGCTCAACTCGGAATTAGATAGACCATTGTCTGATCTCCTGCAGGTGGTGCATAAACCTTTTAGATGTACGTCGGTACAGAGGAGCTGACGCACAGTCCGATCATACGCTTATGGTCGCTCGCGTGCAGATCAAACTTCGTGCCCCTCAGAAGCCCAGTTCAAACCTAAAGAAACCTTACGATACGGATAAACTGCATGACCATAAGGCTCGCAGAGAGTTTCGTATAACTCTACAAAATAAGTTTATGCTCTAGCAGTGAAAGCCAGCGTACCAGAAAGCATTGAAATGAAGTGGGACACCGTAAAGTGTATACACTACGGTCGCTTAAGAAAAGCTGGGGTTCAGAAAGAAACCAAAGCAAAGGTGGATCTCCGACACTACCTGGAAGTTGATTGATGAGCGTAAGGTACTTAAGCAGACCTTACTGACTGCTGTCACACGGCGTGCAATGTCAGCTTCGCAGCTTCTCTACAAGGAGAAGGACAAAGAAATTAAAAAGGGCGCTCGGAAGGATAAAAGACTTTTCCTCGAAAATAAAGCTGCGCTAGCAGAGGAAGCTGCTAAAAAGGGTGATTCAAAAACTTTTTACCGGCTGACTAATGAGATGGTCGGGAAACAGACAGCAGATTCACCCTGGTAAAAGACGAGAAAGGAGTGATTTTATCAGATCCTGATAAAATTGACGAAAGGTGGACTGACCACTTCGAGAAAATTGCCCATAAATTAGAAAAATAGGTTGAAGGATGCACCTACCTGCGTACGTTACTAACTCAGCTGTCAACAGAAAAAAAAATCACATTAAAGACAAATGTAACCAAATAAAAACATGTGAAACAAAATATAAAACGGAATGTACTTTATTTTCTTTACTTCAGTTTCCTATGTTTTTCGTGCAACTTGACTGGCACAGAGAGTGTCATCATCTTGTTAATGAGTACTGCAAGATCTATCTCTTAGTTTTTGGTGTTCCTAGGGGGAGGGGGGTGGTACTCTTTCTGCTAGCTTTATCTCGAGGGCACATACGCGGACACAACCCCATAGTGTCGCTGATTATTTGGTTTGGAACGGAGGTCAGTGGTGTGACTCTATAAGCTCAGCCAGGGTCAACCCAGCTTTATAGGAGTACCTGGAGAAATCTGGGGAAGGTAAAAAGGGTGGACGTGCGAAAGAATAGGATGGCTGGCCCCCAGCCCCCATTGTACTTTCTGGCTGAAAGCCAACAGAGATCAGCACCGCCGGTAGGGATTTTAAAGTCCAGTGGCGTATTCCTTACCTTTACTCTTTACCTATATTATTTTACAAGAATTATGTTATTTGTAGTTAATATTATGTGAACTAAAACTACAATATTATAAGCAACGATAATGACTGTGGTCCAGTTAGGCTTCGAAAGGTTGAGGAAGATATACTAGACATTTCTGAAGGAGGTACTCTTTTGCACGAAAGAACCCGAAAGAAGTATTAAGAAACAATTTAAAAGAAACTGAAACTCGATGGGGCTGAGTAAAAAGTGAGGCTTTGAACAGATTGGAAGAGCGAGTTCCTCAGCGTTGGCCTCAGACTTCTTGCAATTGTAATAAGTTATTGCGATAATATTAGAGTAATTGCAAACTTTGTTGACAAAATGAATAAACCAGAGAATTTTATGTTTTGAGACAGAATATACTATCACTATATGATGAACACAGCTGTAGCTAAACACACTGAATCCTTTCTCTTAGGTAATATTTTATGTATTTTGAATGAATGTAGGAGCATTGCAATGCTAGCAGGAAACAGAATAATTTGAACAGATTTTGAAGGACATATTTTGAAAAACGGTTTATGTAGTTCAAAGGAAACTATGTGACCTTCGTGTAACGAGGCATATGGAATTTAAAATAATTTTTGAAGCTATCCAGAATAGCACTTTTTAACCTGCGAAACGACGGAAAAAGGATAACAAAATCGATCAACAAAAAAATCTATAAAAAAAAAAATGGATCAACGACTCAAATGACAAACTACAAGTTTGAAGACAGTTGGAGTGCAAACATAATTCTATTTTGGAAGACATCAATTCATTCTTGGGGTGGGGGACGGATAACTATAGAAAGGAAATTTTCGTGGGGTTGCATACTTCAAAAATTGTGTACACCACTTGGCGCGTGCAATGCGTAGCGAAAGTAAGGATCACCTTGCGAAAGCGTAAATCGCGTGGCGCCAACTATGCCATGTTGGGCGCAACAAAGCCCGGTACAATGGGTGTATAACACGGGATGGAGCAAGAGGGCCCCCTAAGTGTACACTTGGTGGGGGAAAGTGGATAACCCATTTTCGGAATTTTGAGTAGCAGCATACATGTTTAATATTTGTATACAATTTCTCATATTTCAGGTGGATAATATAATATCTAAGACAATATTAATTTTCAAAATACTACCACAAACTCTAATAGAGCTGAATTCACTTTGGCGTCATGTAAAAGAAAACAAAAACAAACCAGAAAAAATGCCAAAAAACAGAAAAATGTTAAAACTGATTAAAAGTAACATGTCTTCAGGGCCGTATCCAGGATTTTTTTTTTTTTGGGGGGGGGGGGGGGGGGGGTACAAAAGGATCGAGGTACTTAGTCCTGTAAATTTTAGCACAATCATGGGCGTATATAGAGACTTTCTTATTGTGGGAAGGGGAGGTAATAGGCGTTTTAGAAGGACGATAAATTTGTCCGTATTTTGACAGAACAATCGCTTTAGTGGAGCAATGTGCTTTTGACGGGAAAGGGCATTGCCCACCATGGTTACTGTACTACCCCCATATGTATAACACTAGTACTAGCTATAAAAGCCAAGTAAAACAGATTTAAGGATTTAAGGCTTTTTAAGACTGCAGTAGAGACTTTCTTATTGTGGGAAGGGGAGGTAATAGGCGTTTTAGAAGGACGATAAATTTGTCCGTATTTTGACAGAACAATCGCTTTAGTGGAGCAATGTGCTTTTGACGGGAAAGGGCATTGCCCACCATGGTTACTGTACTACCCCCATATGTATAACACTAGTACTAGCTATAAAAGCCAAGTAAAACAGATTTAAGGATTTAAGGCTTTTTAAGACTGCAGTAGATAGTCCTCTAGCAAGGCCGTACCCAGATGGGGGGGGGGGTGTTAGGGGAGTTTGAACCCCCCCCTAAAAACAATAAAAAGTTTGTCTGACTCGTAAAAACGTAACAAAACTGGATATAAACAAATTTTGAATGCGTTTTTTGAGGTTTTTTGTGACCCCCCCCCCCAGAAATTTGTTTGAGTGAAACCCCCTCCGAAAAAAAATACTGGGTATGGCCTTGTCCTCTAGGGCAGGACAACAGGGCCATAGTCCCTTGTAGAGCAATAGAGCTAAAAGATCTATGAAATAAGAACTGAAAAGGCTCCCTTAGGTTCAAACTTTTTAAATCATCAGTCATAATAATCATGAATATCACCGTTTACTGTCAACAGTTCAATAAGTTCAAATCATGATCAAAATTTTACCACTGAAGCTTGTTAAGAAAAGCAAAAATAATACTTAACATTTCTGTACTGAATTTCATATACAAGAAAGGAAATACGCCAAATTTTTGAAGGGAAACTGTCAAAGGCGTACCCACGATTTTTGTTCTGGGAGGGGGTATTTTTAGGAGATTTATTACCTACCACAGGCTGGGGTACACTCTTTCATTGATTTTAGGGTGTAGGCAAGATTCCAGCCTCTAATCATTTCAGAGAGGGGGGCATGCTGTTCAAGAAGTCTTCCTCTTGCATAAAAAAACGTATTAAGCATTAATATGTATCCATTTACAATTTGAGGGGGTTGAGATAAAATCACGAAAGCGCAGAATTAGGCAACTTCTTTTAAAGTATCAGGAATTTCGGAAAAAGATGTTGAAAATATTTGATTTAGGGGATGTAAACTTTTGAATGTAAGTCTTGGAACAGGAAACATGCCGCCTAATTTTAAGGCAATGTGGGTCAATTTTATCTTGCAATTTATATTGGATTCTAGAGCCCTAAGTAGAACACGGGTCTATAAAATTTATGATGCTTTGTCTTGTGGAAATGGGAATCAGAAAAACTAGGTTTATAATACCAGAAAATAGAACTCAGACAATTTTAATATAGTGGAACGTGTTTCTAAGGGACCTTGGAGATCATTTATATACGGATTTCTGAAGTGTTTAAAGTGGTTCCTCTCGTGCAGAACTTCTGTAAAGTTCTTCTCTTTTATTTGGTTTCAAACTATGTATATAGACTTTGTAGAATAAATGAATATTTTATGGTAGACGCTTCTTCTGTCTCCTTAGCTCTTAGCTCTGATATATTCGGCTACACGCCTACCAGTACACGCATACCAATATTAGATGATTATCAATGTAAACCCAGACAGGAGTAGTAAAGGTCTACAGCACAGTTCATATAATTATCCAGTAAGCTTATCGCAGATCATTTCTGGTCTTCGTTCTCGGTGCGAACAAAAAGCTCCTCCCACTTCTTCGTGCAGTTATTAATAGCGGGTTTCCACTTGTTTCCGATTGTTTCGCGTCTGACTTGTCTACCCGTGAAAAGATCTGACGCCGCCTATGTTTCTACGTTCTCTGGAGCACTCGCACCCCGGTCCGGGTTTTTATAATGGGTGAGATAGGGAATGATCATACTGGATAATAATATGAACTGTGGTCTACAGGGAGATTAGTGCTTTATGGTTACATACACAACTCTTGCCCCCCCCCCTGGAAAAAACTGTGTCTACTGGCACCCAGGTCACATTAAAAACCTATAAATAAGTAAAAAGTTGACACCTTCAGCGTAAGCTAGTATTTACTGGCACAGTCACGTCCAAAAACTTCAAACGAGGTTTTGACTTATAACAGGAACCTCACGGAACTTAACAAATATAATTGCAAATCTCTCCCATTTAATAAATAATATACATTTCACTTTCAGTTTATTTAAACCAGATACCCAGGGTCATAGGTAACCACTTATTTTGTATGCTCCATTTTGAGGATGACTTGTGTGATTTTGCATTGGTTTGAGCCTCAGCCTTAGTGGTTTGGCTTTTTGTTGCTCCAGGGGTGAATCACGAGCATTTTTATGGGGGGTGGGGCAAGAGAGATTCATATCCGGATATTCAAGGGGCATTAGCTGTATAATATTTTTTCTCCAAATTATTGGGAGGGGGAAACTTACCCCCTTGCCCCCCCCCCCCCTCCCCCAACGTTGTCCCTGGGTTGCCCTGGAACAAAATATGGTTACACCTAACCTACCGGAAACAAAAAACGCCATATATAACTAAAACCCTGACATCTTCAGTGCAAAATAGGATTCACTAGCACGGTCTCTTACAAAAATTTCGGATGAAGTTTTTCACTTTGAAACAAGAACCTCAATGAACTTAATATTCAATGGCATATTCATCCCATTTACGAAATAAAATTACATTTCAACTTTATTTAATTTCAACCAGATAATCATAGTCCAGATAATAGGTTTTTTTTTTTATATCTCATTTCTAGGAGTGAGATTTATGTGATTTCCAGGAGGTTAGAATCTCAGAGCTAGGGGTTGGACTTTTTGTCCCCTTAGAAGAAAATCTGGTTGCACCCAAGCCAACCAAAAAAAAACAATAAATAACTAAAAACTTGACATTTTCAATGAAACATAGTATATACTAGTACGGTCAATTGCAAAAATTTTAAATGAGGTTTTTGACTTGTTAACAAGAACCTCATTGAACTTAACAAAGTCAATGGCATTTGCATCCCATATAAGAAAGAAATTACATTTCACTTTTAGTTTATTTGAACCAGATAACCGTAGCCGAACATAAAAAGTGATTTTTTAAATTTTAATTTGGCACCGGTTTTAGCGTCCGGGCGATGTACTTTTTCAAGGCCAAAATCATTCTCTTCTCTATGTGGTTCAGAGAATTTGTGCTAGTAATCGTGTAAGAGAACAAGATACTAGGTCGAAGACTCATCTGGGGACAAAAAGGAACTGACTGACATTTGTTCCTGAACTTGCAAAGCACTCAGAAAGCCCTGTGATTTTTTTGATTGGTGTGATTATGATTGGCGGTAAATAAATCTGGGGAATGGTGCCTACCAATATAGACTGTCAATCTCGTGAAATGGAAAGTGATAGTCCAAACACATTAGTGATTGATGAAAACAATGAGGGTGAAAAATCTGTAAGTGATGATTCTCAAATGGAACCATCCTCTCGTGTTGGTGTTATCGTAGCTAATGAAAAAGTAAAAAAAGAACCCAAAGAGGATTTCACATACGAAGGTCTTGGGGCGAGAATTCAATCAAATGAAATAAAACGTGAAGATACCAAGTGTCCCCCCGTTGGTAGAGGGGGTGTTATTATAACTGTATCAAGCATAACAGCTTCTATGGGAAAGGAAGGCTTTAAAGTTCCCTATTCGCCGATACAAGTTGTATCTTCTAGTAAGGATAAAAGTAGAACAATGAAGAAAAATAGAAGAGAGAGAGAAGAGGATGAACCGACCAGCTCTATGCCTGAACTAGGTAAGTCCCTAAATATTTCAATGCACGCTGTGTGAAAGGTCAAAAGTTAAAGGACTTATAACTCTGGCACCATTTCCCCACAGTAGAGGTTCTGTTACAAGTGTATTTCCAGTAATTTCATTTTGTTGAAAAGCCTCAAAACTTCACATGAGGTATATTCTAGAGATATATGTGATAACACACTGTTTTTTCCTGCTGGATGAATTTTTCAAGATTTGCAGATTCTCCTAAAGTATATTGTCAGTTGGATATCAAAAGGACATATCTCCATAATTGTAAATTTTCAGAAGAGCAAATGAAGAACCTCGAAACTTTTTTTATTTCCCCTCTTATAACTGTAAAACAAAAACAAAATGATATGCATTGGTTTGATATATCACTCTGTTTTTGTTTTATGGTTATCGGAGGGGAAATAAAAAAATTTTCGAGGTTCTTTATTTGCTCTTCTGAAAATTTACAATAGCGGAGATACGACCTTTTGATATCCGACTGTTGGTATACACTTTCTGCTTCGCTACAGAAAATATGAACAAAATTTTGTCTGCTCTAGAGGTAGAGGAATTCGCAGCAAAGATAATTAGAAAGTTAATTAGAAAGGAAATTAGAAGAAGCCGATAAGTCTTTCTGATCACCTAAATGTATCTTCGTTATTCTCAAAAGTTTTCTTTTGGCTTATGCTCGTTATTCTTCTAGTTAACACAGGTTTGTTATTTTGACAGTGAAAAAAAAAAACGAAGAAAAAAACTATCTCTAATATATTTTATTATGAGCAATTGAGAGAAAGAGAATTTTAGTTCAATATAGGCAAGGTTGCCCACAGAAATTTCCACGAGTGGAAGGAGGATAAGTAAAAAATATTAGGGGGGATGAGGTTTGAAGAAAGGTTATATTTAGGAGAGGGCCATATTTTTCCGAACGAGACAGACAAGTTGTTGAATGCATTGTATATTTCTGGTCTTTTAAGAGAATAGGAAGTGCCCTTTTCCACCCCTTTCGGTGTCCTTGAATCTAGGGATGTATAAATAAAAGTCAATTTTCATACTATTTTTGTAAAGGCTGTTCTTAGAATTCTAAGATCCATTTTTTAGCGGGACGAGAGATGCTATTTGACTAATTTTAAACAGAGCTCTTTATATTCTTATAAGAAAATTCGGTCTTCTACAAATTCAACAAAGTTTGTATAAATCTCCCCTCCAAAAAAATAAAAGAAACGAGCCTACAGTTGTCTTACCCAGTCCCAAAATGTCTGTAGAGCTCCTGGCGAGTTGGGAGCGAAAGCCGTGGACTTGGAGCGCAAAAGGCAGCAACCCACTCACTCTCACATTTAGTGAACAAGGAAATGCTACCCTGTTTTTTGTATTAGATTATGATTATCCTCACATATAACCAAGGATGTATAGAGGGGGGTAGGAGTTTTGAACCCCCCTCCCCCCAAAAAAATGTTTTCCCGATTCGTAAAACGTGCAAAAATACATATAACCAAATTTATGATATGACTTTAAAGACAATTTGTGTACCCCCCCCCCCCAAAAAAAAAAAAAATAAATAAATAAATAAAATAGCAATAACCCCCTCCGGAAAAAAAATTCTGGATACGGCCCTGGTTCCAGACCTGGCTTCAACCCTTCTTATATTTATTACTCCTCCTTTTGAGAACATCAATAGTTTATTATTCTCTTTGTTGTATAATTTTCCCCAACGAGAAACTGCCGCTCTTCTTTTGGAGTAACGACGTTGTCTCAATTTTGGATGTGTTAATTTGGAAGTCAGGAGGTGTATCGTCTGAAATTCCTTTAAACTTACTAACTCCATAAGTAAAATCCTGTGTTTGGGCCTCATCATTTATCAGTGTATAATGCTGCCAAAAAAAAACCCAACAGTTTATGTAATTGACATTAAGCGAACTTGGCCCAATAAATGACACAAGATCAATGTTTAAAAACATATAAACTAAAAGCAAATTAGCTCATGGGGATTCTTTATTTACTGAGAATAAATAATATAAATTAAATCCTTTATTTTACAAAAGTTTTGGAAATGGCTTCATTTTATTAGACGTCCGGGAGTGCGTTACTTGACACCACAGAGAGTTTACTTGCAAAAAATGCTGTGACTCAAAAACTGTTTATTCTTTTTATTTACTTAAGAATTGAAACAAAAGAAGGAATCAGGTTCTACATTCCTTTTATTGGCTCAAAATTTGACACAGTAAAGTTATTAAATACAACAGCGGGTAAAAAAGTGGGATTATTGGTTTCTGGCATACGCTTCAGGAATAGTGGGATTAGCTCAAACAGATGTGACGATTGACGTCAGAAAAATAAAGCAATGGAATTCAGCCACACTTTAACACATAAGTAGGCCTATAGGACAGTAACGTCTCTTTTCCACATTGTTAGCATTGGTGATTGAAACAAAGCAACAGGGGAAATTGGGGTAGACCTAGCCAAAATACCTTAAAAGGGCTACCCAAATTTATAAAATGTGGAATCGTCTTAGATTTTGCTGAGTTATATTGAGTATTTTGTAATGCTGCTTGTTTTCATGGATTACTTTGGGGGCTGATTAAATAAAAATCTGAAGACGGAGGAATATGACCGGAGAGTCGCCAAAGATCTTCGACGAGTCTAATAAAATTTTCGAGGAAACATCTAAGGGGAAGGGGTATTTTATTTATGGGCTTCCACACTGGAAGACCTTCCAGGATTCTAAGAGAAATTGAAAAAACGCAGAAACAATCAAACCACAAGGAAAATGTAAAAATCATAGGACAAATCACAATAAGTAATTAGATATCATTAGTACCTAACCCTTTTTCTTATTTACCTACCCCTAACTCTTATGTTCCTTAATTCTTTAAATTTTGTCTACGAGTACTAATGGGTAAATACATACATTTGTCATCGGTACGAATGGAAGTCTCACCTTAAGGAGACAAAAAATCTTGTTGGAGTAGGGGTTAGACGTTTTATAAGACATGTTTCGCCTCCAAAACTGAAAGAAGTTCTTGCAGAGAGTGGAGGATCCAGACGGGGGCGAGGGGGGCACCCCCCCATAACTTAGTCTAAAGTAATGTAATTTACTTAGTTAACGCAAATTTGCGTTAATTAAACTTGCTCCTAACGCAAGTTTATCGGATCAACCTATTTTGTCCCCCCCCCAAAAAAAAATGATAATTGATCCGCCCCTGCTTGCAGAATCCTGTGCATTGATCTTGAGCAGAATCCATCGTACCCCATCGCTTCTTTGCGTAAGTATGCTGCTTATATTTTATTTTCCTTTTAAAAAGGAAAATAATTTTTATGCTTTTTTTATGCTTTTAGTCAAATTTTTTTATGCTTTTAGTCGTCACATAAATTAGGCTTAAGATAGTCATCAGATTTTGGTCAAGAGCACTTTCTGGCCTCCAAAATAAACATGGTTTCCAACAACCAGGCGAAATTGAGGCTCTTCATGCTCTTTTGGATTGTAGTTGATAACATTTAGCTGTTTAAGATTTTTAGAATTGCTATTTAAATTTTTGCTATTTTAGTCAATGGTTCTCTTTTTTGCCATAGCCAATTTTTTTAGTTTAGAAAATGCAATCGACGCATTTTAGGATAGGATCTTTTTCACACTGTAGCTGAACATTTTAAACACGATTAATTTTCCAGATCAGCTTTTGTTTAAGGCTTAGATTTTTTATATTGTATTTTTTAACAATAGAACTATTTGACTCAACATCCAAACTATTTTACTTTTTATTTTGGCCTTTACTTAAGGCAAAAAACTATGTTGAAAACCTTTCTTAAGGATTTTATTGTTATATTAGTAAAATTCTCATTTACAATTTTTGCAAGCTTTAGAAGCTGTCAATTTCATCTAAAAAAATGACAAATGAGATGCATTAATAGGTTATCGATCTCAATCAAACAGGTACTAAGCAGGAAAAATCAAGTCGTTCACCTCGTGTTACGTCTTATTTTCACTTTTAGTAGCAAAAAACAACTTCTGCTGAGCTGCAATAGCTGTGGGCAAGTTTCTTGAACTAAACGCCTTTTCTCAAAATTCAATAAGGCTTGAAGCTGGTTGCTGTTGTAACCTTTCTGTGCGGTCATTGGCGACTCAACAAAAGCGTGGTAAAACAGTGACTAATGTTTTTTGAATAATGAAACATGTGACTCCGTTTTTATGCAGTTTTCACTAAATCTGGAACCAGGTCTCCAGAAAATACATTTTTGAACTGGGTAAACATATGTGTACGGATTATGTCTATTAAAGGGAGTAGGAATCGCGAAATTTACCCCAAAAAACTAGAAACTATGCATTAATAGGTACTTGTATGATATACCCCCAACCTAATATTCTTCTAATATGTTTCTATGACGCTCAATCCTAATGAAACATACCAAAGTATGATGAAAATATAATACTTTAGAAACAAACTTTCTTATATATATTTGCCGGGGGGGGGGGGTAAAGTATAGCAGGTTTGCATGCCTAATGTGATAGGTACAATTTTTCTGCTTATTATGTAGTAAGAATTGTTTTCTAACTTCACACTGTCCAAATACTTTACCCCCCCCCCCCGTAATTTTCCATTTTCCATCTATTCTGTCACTTCTCTTTGTCATATCTCACGCTAAGCTGAAAGAAACTAATGAAAAAAAAACTGTTCTGCAATGCGTCAATGAATGAACAACTTTAACTACCCAGATTGAATGGTAGTTAACTACCCAGATTGAATGGTAGTTAACAAAATTTAACTACCCAGATTGAACTATTGGCAACCACTACTTTCCTAAACTGACCTGATTTTTTTTTTTTTTTTTTTTTTACAGAATCATAAAATCAGCCTGGAATTCATCTACTTGGAATTTATCTAACAACCATTTTAATTAATATTGTAAATAAAGCGGTAGGGGATATTATAAGAGGGGAGGAAATTTTGTTATAAACCTACTGTTGTAATTATTAATTCTATGGTGAGATATCACGCGAGGTTACCACCTGTTCGTTAACTAGTAACAATTTCTCATTAGAAAACACTAGTGAAAATAGACTTTGGTGACAGCGCCATCTAAGATTAGACTGGCTGCTATTTTAGATGGTCAATGCCATACCCACTGCCGTAATAGGAAAGGAGACAAACTTCCAATGCCATTTCTGGTCAGAAAGTGGTTTTACATGTTATTTGGCCTGGGCTGATTTGTGCAATCGAATGTTAAGAGGTCGTTCAATCCTTGCGTTATAATTTACCGTTCAGAATTTTCAAATGTGCAGGCGATGGGCTCCACCTTACTTACCATTTGGGGTTCAATCTACTCACCATGCAGATCACTCTTTATTCATGACAAGTGATTACAACTAGGCCTACTGGTGTATAAAACAAAAAAAAAGAAAAGAAACAACAAGCTAGCTCTCAATTTTTTTAAGTATTGTAGGATTTGCACTTATTTTGCTTCTAGTCTCTTGAGTTTATTTAAAACCCGTTGAGTTAAAATTAAAAGCCGCCCTAAGCATCCCATTCGCGCAATAAGTAGTGGCACCACTCACCATGGTAACCAAAATTGCTCCGGCGAAAGGTTTGAATAGCCCCTTAGTACCCCCCCCCATAAACAAATAAATATAAGGGCGTTCGTGCTTAATTAAGCTTTCATGTTAGTTCTTGAAAACTAGGGAATTTCCACGGTGGCCTACAGAGATTTTTTCAAGGAGGGGAGGGGGAAATTGTTTAAAAATGATTTTTTTTTTTGGGGGGGGGGGAGGAGGGCAAAACATTTTGTTAATCCTTATTGTTATAGCATTTTCACTATTTTATATCTTTTGTATTCTATGGTGGGTACCCATTCTGTCCCTCCTTTTGCGTCCCCTCGCCATTAATACACAATAAGCTTCATATAATACAGTCAGGTGCCTTTCGCTGCTATTTATAATGGAAGTTGTTTGAAGAGATGCAGATATAGGCGTTTTCGAAGACCACACTGCCTTTCAATGACGAGAAATAACAGATACAAAGGTCTTGAGATACAAAATTTCACGAGAAAATTTTAAGAGATACAAAATTCAAGAGATACAAAATTCTTGGCTTTTCCCGGTTTCATCATTCTGTAAATCGCTCAGTTGAAACAGTTTTCGTTTTACCTGAAAAAAAGGATCAAACTAACATTCTGTCAACAGAAGAAAAAGTTAATAAAAGAAGAAAAAGTCAACAGAAGAAAAAGTTAATAAAAACTCAGAGTAATATTAAGAAGTCACACTTATTTTGAAGTTTCTATTTACATCGTCCAAAATTCATAAATTCCTCACAGATAGGTGCGCCAATTTTGCGAGGAAGGAGTGGGCAAATAAATTCTAGATTTTTTATCATTCCTAGATTTTGAAAAAAAATTGTGTTTCCATTCAAAAATACCTTTTTTTAGTATTTTCATTTAAAAAAGAATAACTGAGATTGCCCCCTTGGATCTTAATAAACATATCCTCTCCCCTTACATTTTCGTGAATCGGTGGCCCTGCTAACGCAACAACAGAGATGGTGTTTGACTTAGGGTGCGGTTCAGAGGCACATTGTAAATAATAAGAATTTATTCCCCAAAACGCCGGATAACTAATAGATTTTAACCCTTTCCCAGTCCTATAAATGTTGAAGTTAAAATATAGGTTCTTTAACTGTTATTAGTCTAAAAGTGGCAAAATACATCCTCATCCTTTGTTTTGGGACAAAATCATTAATAATTGCACCCTTAGACGTGGAATTCTAAGTACTAAAGTAATTCGGAAAGGGTCGTTAAGGCATTATAGAATTCAGTGATTCTAGGATCATGTTTTTCCTTGGTTCTCAGTGATTCTGCATTCTGAAGGCTTGTGCAGATTCTGGAAGGTTTGGCACTTCCACACTCAGTACTAAGGGAAAAATAACTATCAAAATAAAGTAAATAATTTCTGAGACCACACTAACTAATCGTAACAAAACGATAAAAAACTGTAAAGAAGAGAAAACGAGGATGAAAACAGCTAGTGAAAAAACGCAAATTACAATGAAAATATTTGCATTGAAAAGGGTGCAAAGTTACGCTTTCACCGTTACTTCAAGAGGGTCGTCTTATTTTAGTTTTTGTCTTTGTTTTAAGGGTTTTTTTTATATTATCTTTGGATTTTTATCGGTATTTTTTAATAATCTGCACTGAGGGCCGTCAAGCGGAGGTCCTGACCGAAATATTTGCATTGTACTCTGAGTTTTTTTTCACTGGCTGTTTTTATTGTTTTCTCTTCTTTACGGTTTTTTATCGTTTTTATCAAAATAAAGGCCGCCAAAATGAAACGACCTCACTTGAATCATTGTCATTCTTTACAAAATTCCAAAAATGTGATCATTTGAAATGTAGCATGCTATGAAGGGATAAATGAACGAACTGAAAAGTTACCAAGTTACAAAAGCCAGATGGAGCCAAGAAAAAACACAAAAACAACATCTCAAGATTCATAATAAATTAAAAATTCTACATAAACAACGCTCAAATAAAAGGAAGAAAAAATCACAGCAAAAATCTTCCATCGCACGGAAAAAAAAATCAGACAGTCTTGTCGGAATTTTAAGAATTGGGACAGTTTCTTGTCGCGAAAATAGATACTGAGCCATTATTTTAAACTGAAACGAACTAATCACAGTCACTTCATGAGTCATGGAGCTTAAGGAACCAAATTCGAAGATACAAGAGAAAATAATACAGACAAGGTAGTGAGTTTCTATTCATATTTACAGTTTCAAAAGCTCACAAATTTCCGAAATGTGATCACCTGGAACGTGGCAGATTATAAATTCAGAGACTCTTTTAATAAAAATAAATTCGGTTCAGGCTGATGCTGAGCTACTGCTTCAAGCTGACAGGAACATTAAAATTCACTATGGGAGTCATGTTGTGAATTCAGATGGTCTTTTTGACAGATTTGGTTCAAGGCAATGATAATCCATCGATTATAAGCTGTTTGACTGGAAGAAATCACGATCACTTTAAGATTAATGGAGCTTAAGGAGCCACATTCTAAGATATAAGAGACAAAATTGCTCGCAAAATGTTGAATTTCACTTCAAGTTCCCAATTTCAAAAATTCCGAAAATGCGATCCTCTGAAAATTTAACATATTATGAATTCAGTTTTGTGTGACAAAAATAGACTTGATTCAGTTTGATACCGAACCATCGATTAAAACAGACAGGAAGTGTTTTTGCTCACTTAAGGAGTTATGCATTATATGGACCCAAGTTCTAAGATGCAAGAGAGAAAAATGCTGACAAAATGGTGAGCTTCACTTAACATCCGCTGACAAAACTTTGAACTTCAACCAGAGATTGGATACACAGCAAATGTTGATAATCCCTTGAACCCTTCTTTGAAAGTAATGACCTTTTTACTCAAGAAAAAAAAAAAAAAAAAATGCAAGACATTGACATGGTCTGTTTGGCATTAATGACCTCCAGTATAATCTAATTAAAAACAAAAAAAACGTTTTTTTCTGATGGAAGTGAAGAGCAGAGTTGAAACTTTAAACGAACATAGATTATGACTTCACGTCCTACATGTCATTAACACTAGTGCAAATACACCGACTGCTGATATTTCCCTATGTTCATAGGAATATGCTGCTTTCACACTATGTACATCATTTTCGATGCTAAGTAGTTAAGTTACGTTATGGCGTGTAACCTTTCGTAATTAAACAAGTCTTTTCACAATAGGATAATATAAAACTTGATAATATCGTCATAATCATCGTCTAAAATCATCTTAAGCAAACTATTCAAGAATTAAGAATTTGGAATGAAATGGTGATTTGAGTTCTGATTAGCGAAAATTTTCTGCGAAAATTTTATTAATTTAATTTCAAAATTTGATAACTGTTCTTCCAAATATTCCATTTTGTTGCTACTATACTGAGTTTTCCATAACGTAACATAAACTTACGTAAGATAGAACTATAAGTTGAGCTCGAGTCTACTTGGCACTGCCTACGTTACGGACAAAACTTGCTCCGTAAGATTGCACAACCTAACGTAGGGTCTTGAGTTATAGTTGCGCGAAAGGTCCTAAAAGGTATGTGAAAGGACTATTATGCAAAACTAGAGCTTTATTGAAAGCACAAAAGACACGCATGGAAAACAAGAATGTTTTATATTCATATCATAAAAAATATCTCAAAGGGCTTCATTTTCCTACTGTACGAAAAATTCTAGATTATTCTGTGTTCTCAATAAAGCCCTAGTTTTGCATAATCCTACAAACACAGGGAAATATCAGCAGCCGGTTTATTTGCACTGGTCTTATGGATGTATGTCGGATAAGCTGCAAATTTGAAGTTTGAAGTTTCATTTGAAGTTTCAACTTCGTTCTTTCCAGAAAAAACAGAAATTCTACCAGAAAAAACATGTTTTTCTGGTAGAAGTAAAAAAGCTTCCTTTGCCATCACTAGCGTAATTTGGTCAAAATCCTGGGAGGGTGCAAAGTTGGAGCCAATTTCCCCAAATCAAGTGGAAATGGCAATGAAAAATGAGCCATAAAGGCAGAGATATACTAAAGAAAACTGAACCGCTTCTCTGGATGCTTGAATTATGTATGCTTTCTTAGTTTTGACAAGATTTTTGAAGGAACTAAATTTTGGAGGGGGGGGGGGGGAGCAAACTATGGTCTAGAAGAGGCAGTTATCAGCCTCGGAAATGCACCAAAAATGCTATTTTTTTGCTATACGGCATTTAACTTTGGCACTATCCTGACACTTTTGTAAAAGAAAATAGGTAGATATGTGCATTAGATTTCCAATGGGACATTAAACATCTCTTAATCATTTTATTATTTCGGATACTGCAGTAACCCGCTGACATTGGTGAAAAAAGAGAGACACTTCACAGCTATCCATGCAAAAACAAATTTGGTGTAATTTTTATTTAAGTTTGATGTCATGTTTGAGGGGTTTCAGGCTCTTTTTCGGAATTCTCAAAGTTTGTTTTCACTATTAAAAATCATTGTTCTATCGAATCTGAATACCAGTTATTATTTCTGAATAAGCTTTTATTGAAACATGTTTCTCATTATACTTCTTCAAACGCTTCTCTTTTAACTCGTTTTTTTCTAAATTTCGGTTGCTATAGACTGTTGCTAACTCTACTAGTTTTCAGCTATTGCTACAACCATGAAAAAAAAATGTTGGTATTACTACTTCGGAATTATGAAAGGAATTCATAACAGGAATGTATACATGACTATTTTTGCTGAGAACATTCTTAAGGGATTCATATTGACAAAAAGCCAAAAATAGATTAGTTGTATTGATAATTAAAACAATTAAGAATAAAACACAAAATCTTGCTTTTTCTGGGGAGGGGAGCAGGTGAGCAAAGCTTCCCTGCTTCGTGCATACCTGACTGCATCATGACTTTGAAACGTTGAATGTTGATCGGATTAATTTTATCAGAATATTGATGCTAAACAATGAGAAACAGAAAGAACTGGTAAATTTGATTTGGCTTCGTTTAATAGGAAGTACATTAATTTAAACTGCGCGAAAAGTCCAAAGACTCTATATTGGGGGAGGGGCAAATTTGAAAAAAAGTACATATATATATATATATATATATATATATATATATATATATATAATATATATATATATATATATATATATATATATATATATATTATATATATATATATATATATATATATATATATATATATATATATATATATATATATATATATATATATATATATATATATATATATATATATATAATTAGATGAGGTGGTACTTGGGCACTACATGGGCCTTTACAAGGAAACCAGTCACGAAAAACCCGTTTTTGACGGGTTAATTCAAGAGACCGCTATAAAGTAATGCAATGCATAGCGTGGTTTTCATTGCGTTACGATATTTAAACTGTTGCTTTTTGGGGGTTTAGGGGGGGGGGGAAGTACCTATGTTCGGTTAGGTTACGTATTTAATATATGCTATGCTTTACCCCCCCACCCCCTAATGTACAAATATATAGCCCAAATTTGTTTATAAGCTATTATATATTCATCTTATTTTATTTTATTTCATTAGCATTAACCAAATTTGACTTTTTAGAAAGGCCCAACTAATGCACAAGTACCGATGAGGTATATGTATATTATGGAAAATACAGGAAACTGTTTGAAAACCGTATAAATCTTGAAATATTTGGGGAAAAGGGACTAGCTTCGTAATAGAAGCGAAAAGCTAAATTAAGCAAGTCACCTTGTAACAATTAAAGCACTGGAGATTTCAGTATTAAATCACTTCACTGAGTTTCGAAAATAATGGAACATATTCCCCATGCTCAAATTCATCTATAAATTCTTGGATCATTTTAGTAATTCTAGAATTTTAGTAATTATAATTCCTGGAATTATAGTAATTTTAGTAATTATAGTAATTATAGTAAATATAGTAAATAGAGTACGAAATATAGTTGTAAATATAAAATAGTAAATATAGTAGTAAATATAGTACATATAGTAAGTATAGGAATTTTTGTAATTTATAAATAAATTATTAAAATTCCTGAATCTCCTCCCCTCCCCCTGCCATGATGAGTACACAGAATAAAAATAATAATATTAATAGCACTGGTATATTCACCATCTACCGAAAGCAAAAAAAAAACTTGTGAAAACGCCTAACAAAGCTAATCCAACGCACCAATATGGGGTGAAAGTCTGTATTCTTTTTTTGTGGACCTAATCCAGTTGGAATTGTTTGCATGATAATTATTTCCAAATTTATAAAAAAAAAGTAAGTCTTAAATCTATATGGACACAGGGAATGTCTAATGGGGAAGGGTTATAGATTTCAATCTTGGGCAAAGTGTTTTCCTTCCATGATTTTTTATTTTCGAGATTATATGTATGCTGCTAATGCTTAAAAATCATCACAGAGCAGGAGCACACAGCTCCTCATTTACTCCTCTCTATTCAGAGCTATTTCTTTATGATTTCTTTATGACATCTTCCCACCCCGTTCCGGAAAATCTTGCTTTTCACTTGGCCCTTGCTGGATTGGTAAAAAACTGGGTTTTCTGTAACCTATCATCCTTCATCCGTGAAACTATGGGTGTGTATTATAGATATAGATATATTTCTCATAAAAGCCCCATGGGCCATGGATATTACAAATACAACAAAACACATGAAACATAATAAGTACAAACCCTTTTGAAAATAACACTACTATAGAAAGCCCTCCCCATGTCTCAGCCCGACACTCAGAAAATTTCCCAAATTTTTAATATCCACTTTGCTACTACTTCCTGTTTTATTTTCTAAACAACCTCTATGCATGACATCCGTCCCAAAAATTGCCCTTCTAAGTACCTTCAGTTCTTCACAATAACACATAAAATGTTCTAAATCTTCAGACTCCCCACACATCGGACAAGTGAAGGGACCAATCCGTATCTTAGCCCTCCCTAAATACTTTCTTCTTCCCCCAAGCGGCATAAAATTCCCCCTTACTGATAAAACCCATTTAAAGTGTCATTTTGGAACCCAAATTTTAGATATATTTCTTCTCCCCAGGCTTCTTTAATTTTTCTATATATTCCAAGGGATTGTGACTTAATTTTATCTTCTTGCCAAACCTGGACCGCTTGATCTCGTAGCACGTTTTCCACAGCTTTTGCAATCAATCCTGTTTCCACCCAGGTCCAATGCCATCGGTCCACCAGCCTGATAGCCCAAAATTGTCTAGCTTACTCTTAATTTGCACAGACCAAGAATCTTTTCATTTATCCAGTAACATTTCATTGAAAGCATTTTTTGTTAATTGATAATCTGGCATAGCAATAATTTTTCCCAAAAAACCCTCATATTTGCAGCAAAGATTGCCCGAACTTCTGCTAATAAAATTTACACTTTTCTTCCATCCAAATCTTTTTAAAGCTTTGGATTCAATTTTTCCTATCCCACAAAATTTCAATGTTTGATTTATAATTTAATTTAAGGTTGATTTAATATAATAATGTTTATTATAATAATATAGACATTACTATATATTACAATAATATAAATTTAATATTTTGTTATTACATAATAATATAGATTTAATATAATAATATAATAATAATTTGATATGATTTGATTTAAGATTGAAATAATTCAATTTCAATTTTTCCTCTCCCACAAAACCCTCCTCCCGATAAATTCACAACTTCTATATACAAATTATCTTTCATATTTTTAAAGCATGATTTAAGTGAGAAAAACCTCTCATCTATGTATAGTTTATGGACTGAAAAACGAGGACTGTTATCAAATAGTTCGTGGTAACGAACTGTAAGTAAGGAGCAACCCGGCTCAATAGTAACCGAAACCCTAAAAACGGAATTTTGATACCAATAGATACATCAAAAGAATTAGATTTTAAGGCTGATTTCAAATATATAAGTTTCATCAAGTTTAGTCCTACCCATCAAAAGTTACGCGCCTGAGAAAATTTGTCTGATTTTCGAAAAAGGAGGAAACACCCCCTAAAAGCTATAGAATCTTAATGAAAATCACACAATCATATTCAGCGTATCAGAGAACACTACTGTAGAGGTTTCAAGCTCCTATCTGCAAAAAGTGGAATTTTGTATTTTTGCCAGAAGAAAGATCACGGTGCGTGTTCATTTGTTTTTTGGTTTTTTTTTCCCAGGGGTGATCGTATCGACCCAATGGTTCTAGAATATCGTGGGAGGGCTCATTTGAACGGAAATTAAAATTTCTACTGCCCTTTTTAAGTGACCAAGAAATGGAGGGCAACTAGGCCCCCTCCCACACTCATTTTTTACCAAAGCCACCCGATCAAAATTTTGAGATAGCCATTTTGTTCAGCATGGTCGAAAATATAATAACTATGTCTTTAAGGATGACTTAATCCCCCAAAGTCCCCGGGGGGAGGGCTGAAAGTTATGAACTTTACCCAAAGATTACATATAGTATTGGTTATTGGGAAATATACAGACGTTTTCAGGGGGGATTTTTTCTGGTAGTGGGGGGATGGGTCGGGGGTTATGGGGAGGATCTTTCCATGAAGGGAGTTTTCATGCGGGAAGATACATAGCTATGAAGGCAGCGCCAGGTTTCCCACATTATTTAAAAAAAAAAAACATCAGAAATTAAATAAAAAAACAAGTTTTTCAACTGAAAGTAAGGAGCAACATCGAAACTGAAAATGAACAGAAATTATTACGTATATGGTTTGGTTCACCCTCTAGTCAATACCTCCCTGTTTAAGCCAAAGATTTTTTAGTACTTTCATAAGAGTTATTTATTCTAATTAACGACATTTGTGATTAGGGGGTAAATTTTAAAGAATTGGAACAAAATTCGAGCTTTACCGTAAAGACCGAGGTATTGACTAGGGGGCGAACCCCCTAATATACGTGTTAAAAATATATGAATATAGAAGGTCGTTACATAAGTTAATTCGTAAGTTACGTATATTTATTACTAATAAAAACCTTCGTAAATAAAAATTAAACAACTTTCGTGAAAGCCATTTAACCAAATAAAAGTGAAACTAATATACGAATTATGTTTTAATTATTCATCTACGGTGATCAAAATCAAAACCTGCATTAATTCATAACGTTCAAAAAGTATGATGCTTGGTTTGAAGAAGGAGAAAACGCCCCACTCCAAGAAAGCCAAATCAACTTTTTGAAGTCCCACCATTAGGGCGTTTCTTTCATCTAAAATTAAATAAAAAAAATAATTTTTTTAACTGAAAGCAAGAGCGGATCCAGGATTTTGTTCGGGGGGGGGGGGATTACCCTATTGTTTCCAGTGGACTTTTTCTAACATCCTGCGTAAGCTGATCAGAACCGTTTACCCACAAAATGCAATAGGATTTAATGTGGGAGCATATTTTTTTCTGGTAAGATTTTGTCTTTACAGGTATTTTTTAGACTAATTTTCGACTCGGTCAAAAATTTCGGGGGGGGGGGGGGGGGGTCAAACCGGGTAACCCCCCCCCCCTGGATACGGCCTTGACTGAAAGTAAGGAGCGACATTAAAACTTGAAACGATCAGAAATTATTCCGTATATGAAAGGGACTGTCCCCTCCTAAACGCCTCGCTCTTTACGCTAAAGTTAGATTCTTTCTCACAACTCTATTTTTCAAAACAATAAAAAAAATTTAGCGTAAAGAGCGAGGCGTTGAGGAGGGAACATCCTCTTTCATATACGGAATAATTTCTGTTTGTTGTAAGTTTTAATGTCGCTCCTTACTTTCAGTTAAAAAAAAACTTGTTTTTTTATTATTTAATTTTAGATGAAAGAAACGCTCTAATGGTGGGTCTTCAAAAAGTTGATTTGGCTTTCTTGGAGTGGGGCGTTTTCTCCTTCTTCAAACCAAGCATCATATTTCCCCCCTTTTTTTCTTCTTTGTATTTTCTTCGCTAAGTGCTCTATGACAGAGGAACACAGCCAGGTCTTTATTTTCAGTCTTATGCTCCCTGTTGGAATAATTTAATATTCTGGGTTTAATTATTGGGTACTTGTTAATTATACGGAACACACTAAAGAATTTCGCTCTGTAAGATACGTCAAAAACCGGTATGCCTCTCTGCAACCGGTTAAGATTTGCTTAGTCTAAAAGAGAAAAACTACGCTGTAGGTAAATTTTATTTAAATATTTAATATATAGAAGTGGTTTGGGGTTAGGTCTTTAATATAATGCGTTTTGCGCGGCCTGCTTTCCATAATTTTGCCGTAGTTTCCATAATTTTGTTATAAAAGTATTGCAGTTTCATCATATTTTGGTATATTTCATTAGAATTAACCTAACATCACTTCTTGGATGTGTTCCGTATAATTAACAATTACCAATTGAATAAATTCATTCATTGTTTGGGCCCTAATTTTTAAAGTAATTGCCTCAACGTAAACATTTAAAAAAAAAAGATATTGACATGATCTATTCAGTACTATTCACCTCAGAACGTCCAGATCATTGATAACGTTCTTTGGAGTTTTCTCACATAAGTCACTGCACTGGGCAGAGGCGTTAGGAAAAAACTCGTCGGCCTTCAGTAGGGCATTGGACTCAGATTGATTTAATAACGTCAACTTCTTTTGCGGGTATTGACTTAGTTTTTTACGTCACAAATAGTTGCAGTTTTACGGCGAGGTAACTAAAAGCCGCAAGTTGATGCCACTGACCGATCTTCCATTGCTTTGGGGCAGTTTTTTTTCTTCTTTTTCGGTCATTATATTTGAAGAAAAATACTACTTTGAGGTAGAGTTTCACTATCGAATATTTTTAAAACCACTGACTTATTTTTTAATTACTTCGCAAGATTATTGTTTCAATTAGAAAAATTGGATTATCAAAACGAAAACCGATCAATAGAATGTATGTGCCTAAAGAAAATCTTTATGGTGTGGGTTTTCAACAGGGCGTAAACGTCCCTCAGAATGTGAGTAAATACCTGGAGGGCGCGCGAAGTGACATGGAAAAGGCAGTAGAAATTAGTTTTATGTAGTTGGCAAATATAGTAAACTTTCAAAGTTTATTTTTAACAAAAAACCCTGGTTTTGGGGGTGCAATTCTAAAGGGGTGCAAAATTGTGAAAGAATATTCTAAAGGGTGCAACATTGGAAAAATGTTCGGATATGCTGCTTTGGGAGGAAGACTATGCATATATTTTTTTGGTGGGATTTAAAAACGAGATTCAGAAAAAAATGAATACTATGTTAAAAGATTTGACACATTCTGATGTAAAAAAAAAAAATAGAGAAAATGCATCAAGCATCTCAGGATTAAAAAAAAAATGATTCTAGTATAATGTCCATTTATTGAAACAGTTCTTCAGTAAGTCTAAGGTTAATATATAAGGGAAAATATTGCTGGACGGCTTAGCACTATAGAGTATCCCAACTAAGTATATCAGGTTAACCCACACTTTTGAAGTTTGAACCCTGATTTTATATTGGGTTGGAGTTTCTAGTAAAACACTCATTACAGATAGCAAGGAATAATGTTATTGGGTTACGAAAATATGGTACGGACCAAAATCAATGAAATGAAAGCACATTTTTTTACCCACGCAATTATAGGAATATATTCTTTCTTTCTCGCTTTGCCTCAAGTTTAGTCACATGCATCAATTCACACGCAGCTGAAAACAGGGGCGGGTCAAGGATTTTTTTAGGGGGGGGGGCAAAATAGGTTGATCCGATAAACTTACGTTAGAAGCAAGTTTAATTAGCGCAAACTTGCGTTAATTATGTAAATAACACTACTTTAGCTTACGTTAGGGGGGGGCGTTTGAAATATTTGAAATACTATAAAACATAAAAAGAGAGATTACTTTTCTATACCTTCGTGGTAAAAAGTGGGCTTTAATTTAATTGGTTAATGTCTATGACGTAGTTGCGTAAGCTAATCACATTATTGCTCAATTTCAGGAGAGACAATAACCTTGCCTTTTAAAAATCTGACACTAGTCAGGTTTTTTCTTGCAGAATTTAAAGCTGTGAAAAAGAAGAGAAAGTGCCTGTGTCACAAGATTTTTTACAAGTAGTCTCTCTATTTCTCCGTAGTGTTATTAATAAATAGCACACGAATGACTTTTATTTCTTATTGTATAATGGCCACATACGAAATATCTTTTTATTAGACTTGCTCCATCCATGAGTCCCCCCTCCCCACGCAAAATAGAATTCAGACCACACTCATATTATCAAACTCTAGCAAAATATGCAAGACAATGATAATGCTATTTAGAAATTCCCTTTTTTTACAACTCATATTACAGAGACAAACTCTGAGTTAGATCTCGTGTTCTAGCACCTGAGAAAAGGATATACACGTTACATCACGTCCAATTTTCAAAATCCATCGTTTAATACAATATTCTAGGGAAATAAATATATAATACACAAAGAGACTGTATCTATTCGGAGAAGGGATTACTAGGGATATTATATCTTTAGAAACTATTGAAACATGAGAATTGTTTTCGAAATCATGAGGACATATATTTCCGGTTACATTTCCATTTTCTTCTTAGGTAAGAAGCAGCAGTTATATAAGCAACTGGCATACTTGGGGAAAATTCAGGCTATTTCCCTTACCTTGTATTGTCCTGTACTGCCATTAAATTAAAAAAAAAACTGAAAGTAAGGTACAAAATTAAAACTTAAAATGAAAAGGAATTACCCCGTATATGAATGGGGCACCCCTTCCTTAACCCTCACTCTTTACGCTAAAGTTTTAAGATTCTTCAAAATACTTTTCCTTCAAATTCAACGGCCCTTGGGTTTGAACAGCCTTTCTTAAATTATTATGAAAAAAGTTAAACTTAACATAAAAAATAGGGGGCTGAAGAAGAGGTAGCCCCCCTCATATACGGAACAATTTATGTGCTTTTTAAGCTTGTTGCTGCTTACATTCAGTTGAAAAAATTATTTTTTTTTATTTAATTTCTGGCCGTTTTTCAAATCATGCCAGGAAATCCTGTTCCCTCTCCCTCCCTGTGTAAAATTTCCCCGGTAAAGTTTCCTTAGAAACTCCTCCCAAAGGAAATTCTCCTCTTGGAAACCTCCCTCTACAATCTCCAAAAAAATTCCGTATATTTTGTAAACCTTTGCTACTCCTTTCTTGTGATGTCTGGGTTTACATTGATAAACATCTAATGTTGGTATGCGTGTACTGGTAAGCGTGAAGCCGAATCTTTCTGAGCTAAGGGTTCTCGTAAAAGGAGATACTACAAGAGTTTCTTTTCTATAAATTTTGGTCACCTTACCAAGAACTGTTTAACTAGGCCTATAAAAAAAAGCCAAAGTCACAAAATTGTGACCCATGATGCTAATGTAATATTTATGGTACTTGTTTGCAGGGGAGTCGTGGCAGTTGTCCCCTCCCCCAATAATGCGAAAAAAATTTATTATGCATCCCATGTCTTTTGACTATCTGGATATGGACCCCTCTTGCCCCCTCAATAAAGTTGCTGGAGATTCGACCCTGCTTGTTTGTGCTGTTGCATTTGTTTTTTCTTCTTACTGAAAGCTACGGTGCTTCGTCATTATAATTAAATAAAAAATCAGGTTTTTTTTTAACTGAAAGTAAGGAACGACGTTAAAACTTAAAACGAACAGAAATTATTCCGTATATGAAAGGGGCTGTCCCCTCCTCAACGCCACGCTCTTTACGCTAAAGTTTTTTATTGTTTAAAAAAAATAAAGTTGTGAGAAGGTCAAACTTTAGCTTAAAGAGCGAGGCGTTGAGGAGGGGACAGCCCCTTTCATAAACGGAATAATTTCTGTTCGTTTTAAGCTTTAACGTCGCTCCTTACTTTCAGTTAAAAAAACCTGTTTTTTTATTTAATTTTTTAACGTTTTTGAATTAATGCAGGTTTTGATTTTGGCTCACCGTACATGAATAATTAAAACAAAATTTGCATATTAATTTTACTTTTATTTGGTTAAATGCCTTTCTCGAAACTTGTTTAATTTATTTACGAACGTTTTATTAGTAATAAATATACGTAACTTATGAATTAACTAACGTAACGAACTTCTATATTCATAGATTTTTAATACGTATATTAGGGGGTTCGCCCCCTATTCAATACCTTGCTCTTTAAGCTAAAGTTCGAATTTTGTTCCAATTCTTTAAAAATGACCTCTTAATCACAAAGGCCGTTAATTAGAATAAATAGCTCTTATGAAAGTACTAAAAAATATTTGGCGAGGTATTGACTAGGGAGTGAACCCAATCATATACGTAATATTTTCTGTTCGTTTTAAGTTTTGATGTTGCTCCTTACTTTCAGTTGAAAAACTTGTTTTTTTATTTAATTTCTGATCTTTTTCTTTAGTAATGCTGGCAAATCCGGCACCCCCTTCATAGCAATGTCCCATCCTCCATGAAAACTTCCTTCGTGGAAAGATTCTCCCATATAACCCCCGACCCACCCCCCACCTACCAGAAAAAATCCCCCCTGAAAACGTCTGTATACTTCCCAATAACCAATGGTATATGTTAAAATTGGTTAGAGTTCATAACTGTCAGCCCTCCCCCCGGAACTTCGGGGGATTAAGTCATCCTGAAAGACATAGTTATCATATTTTTGACCATGCTGAACAAAATGGCTATCTCAAAATTTTGATCGGATGACTTTGGGAAAAAATGAGCGTTGGAGGGGGTCTAGTTGCCCTCCATTTTTTTGGTCCCTTAAAAAGGGCACTAAAACTTTTAATTTCCATTCTAATGAGCCCTCCCACGATATTCTAGGACCACTGGGTCGATACGATCACCCCTGGGAAAAAAAAAAGAAAACAAATAAACACGCATCCGTGATCTTTCTTCTGGCAAAAAATGCAAAATTCCACATTTTTTTAGATAGGTGCTTGAAACCTCTACAGTAGGGTTCTCTGATACGCTGAATATGATGGTGTGATTTTCATTAAGGTTCTATAACTTCTAGGGGGTCTTTTCCCCTTTTTTCTAAAATCAGCCAAGTTTTCTCAGGCGCGTAATTTTTGATGGGTTTGACTAAAACTTGATGAAACTTATATATTTGAGATCAGCATTAAAATCTGATTCTTTTGATGTATCTATTGGTATCAAAATTCCGTTTTTTAGGGTTCCGGTTACCATTGAGCCGGGTCGCTCCTTACTTACAGTTCGTTACCACGAACTGTTTGATATGGAACTGTTCTTTGTGTTATGATAATTCTTTCTATGTCTCTCTAAGGGAGAATCAATGGTTTTCTATATAGCATTTAAGCGAGAAATTATTTCGTAGGAGGGAGGGGGCCAAAATTAAAAAAAAACGAAATAGGTGGATTACATGGAAAATGTAAGAAATTATAGGAAACATCTCAAAAATTTTGGATGGGGAGACAAGCTCGAAGTGGCCACTCCCCCTCCCTCCACGTGTCTAAGACAAAAATATTAAGGGTCTAGGATAGGGACTCTTTTGAAGAAAGTCCCAAAAGATTGTGTAATACAGTCGTAAATACTTACTTATTTCATTCCTAAAAGCACATTACTTCACCCCCCCCCTTTAATGGAGTAATATATAGTCCACCACGTACGCCTACATACACACTATATTTTACCGGAACACGGTTCTTTTCGTTCTTATTATTATAAAACAAACAAACATCCAATGTTAAACATCAAATACACCCCCCACCCCAACCCACCCGTAAGACTATACTACCACTACCACTAACAATTCACTGTAGCACCTAGCTGCCTGAGGCCAACACAGATACGTACTCCCCTCCGTAATCAAAATCTATTCGAAGTCCCCCTCTTTACACCCTCCCAACAAGTTCCCGTTTCCCTTAAATCTTTCCTTGCGACATCCTCCCACCCCATTCGGGGATAACCTGCTTGTCATTTGGCCGTAGATGGTTGGCCAACAGGGACGATCTTTGACAATCTGTCATCCTTCTAACCAGAATGTGTCCTTGCCATCTCAACCTCTCTCTCATTATAAACCTACAAAATTATTGAACCATAATTTTCGTATAGCTTACTGTTGGAGATATGATCAGTCAGTCGGGTACCCAAAATAAACCCTGGGCAATTTCTCTGGAAAAGATCTAGCAAATCCTCCTCCATCTTTCGCCCATGCTTCACAATCATACTTCAGAACCACGATTCTGAACCATGGAAGCAAGGCCAGAGGAAAAAAAAAATAAAGAGCCCGCGAGGCTCTATAAAAATAAATAAAATGTCTCCACTCATCAAAAGGGATCAAAGAAAATTCCTTATTTAAAATTTATTCAAATATTCGTCGAAATCTCGTGTATATACTGGTGGTCAGGTTACATTTTCTTCTTAGATAATACAAATCCCCTTCACAATTGTCACATTGTAAATATAAAAGATAAATAAAAAGACAGCAAACAAAAATGAATGAAAATTACAGGTATAAAGAAGCGTCTCTTGTTAAGAATCCGGTAAACACGCGAGAAGTGAAGTTTCGTTAATTCTAATGAAATAAAACAAAATAGGATGAAAATATAATAGTTTATGAACAAATTTGGGCTTTGCACATCAGGGAGGGGGGTGTAAAGCATAGCAAATATTAAATACGTAATCTAACCCAACCTAGGTACCTTTTTTTGCCCCTTCAACCCCAAAAAACTAAAGCTTAAGTCTTTGTCACGGAGTGAGCAATGCCTCACAAGGCAGCGAAAACCTGTTTTTCATAAAGCATCTTTGAGATTTCGATGCGGTCTTTCTTGCGTGTTCACCGGATTCTTAACAAGTACCAAAGAAGCTTATATTTTAAATCAGAAGCTTTAATGTCTTTTTGAAAGTCACCAAAAGCTATTTAACTTATAGACTAGTCTATGTAGGGATGAGATAATTTTCAACCCCTCCCCCCCCCTTACTAAAGTAAATCCAGCACACACTGGTTGAACCAATATCAAACAGTTTGTGGTGATGAACTGTAAGTAAGGAGCGACCCGGCTCAATAGGAACCGAAACTCTAAAAATCGGAATTTTGATACCAATAGATACATCAAAAGAATCAGATTTTTATGTTGATTTCAAATATATAAGTTTCTTGAAGTTTAGTCTTACCCATTAGAAGTTACGCGCCTGAGAAAATTTGCCTTATTCTCGAAAAAAGGGGGAAACAACCCCTAAAACTCGTAGAATTTTAATGAAAATCACACCATCAGATTCAGCGTATCACAGAACCCTACTATAGAAGTTTCACGCTCCTATCTGCAAAAATGTGGAATTTTGTACTTTTTGCCTGAAGAAAGATCACGGATGCGTGTTTATTTGTTTGTTTCTTTTTTTTATTTCCCCAGGGGTGATATATCGATGCAGTAGTCCTACAATATCGTGAGAAGGCTCATTCGAACGGAAATTAAAAGTTCTAGTGTCCTTATTAAGTGACCAAAAAAATTGGAGGGCAACTTGGCCCCCTCCCACGCTTATTTTTTTCCTGAAGTCACCCAATCAAAATTTTGAGATAGCCATTTTGTTCAACATAGTCTAAAATCTAAGTAATATGTCTTTGAGGATGACTTAATCCCCCACAATTCCTAGGTTATTTGGAAGTATACAGGCGTTTCCAGAAGGAATTTTTCTGGTGTGTGTGGGGGGGGGGGGTCGGAGTAGGGTTTACGGGGGAGAATCATTCCATGGAGGATGTTTCCTTGGGGGGAGGGATATTACTATGAAGGGAGCGCCGGATTTCCCAGCACTATTTAAAAAACGATCAGAAATTAAATAAAAAATCAATCTTTTTTTCAACTGAAGTAAGGAGCAATATTAAAACTTAAAACGAACAGAAATGATTACATATATGAGGGGGTTCGTCCCCTAGTCAATACCTGGCTCTTTACGCTAAAGTTTTTTTAGTACTTTCAAAAGAGCTATCTGTTCTAATTAACCGGCCTTATGATTCAGGGGATTGTAATTCGAACAAAATTCGAACTTTATTGTAAATAGCGAGGTATTGACTAGGGGGCGAATTCCCTAATATATGTAATAAAAACATACGAATATAGAAATTCGTTACGTCAGTTAATTCGTAAGTTACGTCAGAACAAAATTTCGAGAAAGCCATTTAGCCAAAAAAAGGAAAATTAATATGCAAATTTCGTTTTAATTATTCATGTACAGTGAGCCAAAATAAAAGCTGTATTAATTCAAAAACGTTCAGAAAATTAATTAAAAAAACAAGTTTTTTTTAGCTGAAACTAAGGAGCGACATTAAAACTTAAAACGAACAGAAATTATTCCGTATATAAAAGGGGCTTCCCCCTCCTCGACGCCTCGCTCTTTACGCTAAAGTTTGACTCTGTCTCACAACTTTATTTTTTAAAATAATAAAAAACTTTAGCGTAAAGAGCGAGGCGCCGAGGAGGGGACAGTCTCTTTCATATACGGAATAATTTCTGTTCGTTTTAAGTTTTAATGTCGCTCCTTACTTTCAGCTAAAAAAAACTTGGTTTTTTTATTTAACTTTTATTCCCAAATCAAAAGGTGAAACAAAAACAAGGGGAACAAGGGAAGCAAAAGGGGAAGCAAAAAACAAGCTTACCATACGACTGCCCACCTACAGAAATCCCCAGCCGCACCACTCCCCAAGAGTCAAATTATAAATAATTTTCAATTTGCCCTAAACTTGAAATTTTCAGTTTTGAAGTAGCTGATAACGATCTTATGGCTAAGACAATGCTGAAGAAAATACAGTAAACACATATTCTACATATTGTATTTCGTTTTCAGAAAACATTTAATATTTAAGGGTTTTCCCATAAGTAATTTATCACAGTTGCAGTAATAGCGTCAACCCAGTAAAGACCAAACCACGGTCCATCGTAGCCTATACTTAAACCGTATTTTGAAAAAAACAACTTTCTTTGTGGGAAAAAATTGCCATTGAACGCTGATTCAGGAATGGTAACTATTATTTCGATTACAATTTACAGTAAATGTTAATTGCGAAGATGAATTTATAGGAATTTTGAAAAGCAGCCTAAAACCCCTCTTAAATCGCGTAGAATAGAAATGAAAAGGACACCATTGGAATCAACTTGGCTAAAATCCCTATCCAGGAGAATTACAGCCCCCCCCCCTTGAAAAACAAGAAAAATCACTTTTTTTCCATGGGAAGCCCTTATGTTTCTCCTTTTGTTCTATGGTTGATCGCACCAAACTAGTGGTCTTCGAATGTCGAGAGAGGACTCTTGAAAAGAAATTGCCATATTCTGTGTCCTTTTTCATTGTACAAAAGAGGTTGTGCCACGCAAATTCTAATCCATGATGGAGCAGAAACCGTATATATATATATATATATATATATATATATATATATATATATATATATATGTGTATATATATATATATATATATATATATATATATATATATATATATATATATATATATATATATATATATATATATATATATATATATATATATATATATATATATATATATATATATATATATATATATACGACCAGGGGTGGTCGTATCAAACCAGTGATCCTAGAAGATCGGGAGAGGGCTCATTTGATCAGAAATCAAGTTCTAGTGGCCTTTTTAAGTGACCAAAAATATTGGAGGGCAGCTAGCCCCCCTCTTACCTTCTTTTTAACCAAAATTGTCCGATAAAAGTTTTGAGTTAGCCATTTTCTTCAGCATAGTCTAAAGATCTGATAACTAAGTCTTTGAAGATAACTTGACCCACGATAACCCCCGGAGGAAGGGCTGCAAGTTATGAACTTTGCCCATTGCTTACATATAATATTGGACATTGGGAAGTAAAAAGGTTTTTTGGGGGGTAGGGGTCTGGCAGGGGGGCTTACTTTGGAGGATCTTTCCATGGAGGATTTCTCGTGGGGGAAGTGAATTTTCCATGGGAGGGAGAGCTGAATATCCCAGCGTTAATTAAAAAACTATCAGAAATTAAATAAAAAAACAAGTTTTTTCAACTGAATGTAAGGAGTAACATTAAAACTTAAAACGAACAAAAATTATTACATATATGAGGGGGTTTCCCCTCCTCAGTACATCGCTCTTTACATTAAAGTGTTTTTTGAATTTTTAAAAATTATTCTAATTTTATTATTATTCTAATTAAATTACTATTCTAATTAAAGGGTCCTTGTGCATCAGGAGTTATTCTTAAATAACTGGAACAAAAAGTCAAACTTCAGCGTAAAGAGCGAGGTACTGAGGAGGGGGCAACCCCCTCATGTACGTAATAATTTCTGGTCGTTTTAAGTTTTGATATTACTCTATACTTTCAGTTGAAAAAAACTTGTTTTTTTTTTATTTATCCCTTCCTAAGGGTAGAAAAAGTAACAATGGATCAGTTTTAGTGCATGCCTCTAATCGCTTCTCCGATATACACAAACCGACAGAGTGTATAGCTCCTCGGGTCGATGTTTCATTGACGTTCATTAAGAACTTCATACAAAGTTAATTAACTAGACTCTTAGAACTTGAAAGACCCTCGTTTAGTTTCTGTAAATACTTGCAAGGAAGCTTCAATTAAAACACTCAAATTCACGGGGTCAATAACTCCATTGCCAAGGTCAATAGCCTGTTAGAGCTGTTGGCTCCTATACGTGATTAGCAAAAACTGGTTTTTTTGCTGTCATTGCATTCTTTAACATCTAATTTGCAGTCTTATTTTGTTTTATAATCTGCACGAGTTGTATTTGCAACATACATTGAACAGTATTAGCTTCAAATCCGTACCGTTACGCATAAAGGTCAGTCCTCCAGAATAGAGATATAGGGAAAACGGTTTTTTAAACATTACCAAGACATTACCAAAACATTACCAGACATTACCAATACGGTTTTTATTAAATTAAAAACTATTAGTTTTGCTTAATTAGATTTGTTTATTTTTTTTAGTAACTGAATACACCAAGTATGTTAAAATTAACAGGCTGTTCGGCGCAAAAGAAAAGAAAAACGTATAACTTCTGTTCCACATTAAATTGAGAATCATAAAAATGTACGATTTGGAGGTTCCACTAGTGCGCAGGATTGTATACAATAGGTGGAGTTTCAAACCCAGATCTGCCTCCTCCTGAAATATCCAGATTCTTCGACTTTTGCAACAATCTCTTACATTTCCTGTGCAAATCGCCCGTTTTTTTTTTTTTTCCATATTAACGCCAATATTAACGCCATATTAATTAACGCCAACTCCGATATTAACGCCAACTCATTGAAATTTGTAGGGGTTTCAAAATCAAGGAGGGAATTTCTGGTTTTCCGATTTTTTTTTAAATGAAAATACCAAAAAAAAGGTATTTGTCAAGATCTAGCAGGGGAATTGCCTCCGACTACCCCTGTCCTAAATTGGTAATCCTCCCCTTAATTAAAACCCTGAGAACGCCATCACTAACAGGGTAACATGGCTTCCAGTTTTCACCTCCCAATGTCAATTCTATGTTTTTACCCAGTTACGTATGCAAGAACTTGATCGGGAGAGAAAGCATTTTTTTTTCATTTTCAAGAAAATATAAAAGGCTAGTTATGCGAAAAATATTAAAGAAAAATATTGGGAAAATGAAAAAAGTTAAAAATTTAGGGAAAGGAGATCAAAAGGCCCCTCTTTATACATTCCTGCTCTCCCCCCCCTATAAATGTTTTTCCTATTCAAAAAATTTGCACTAATTTTCTTTGACCTGGATGTTTGCCTAATTATTCGAGAAAGGGAGGTGGGTATGACAAAAATATACTGCTGAAATTTTGAATTTACTTTGTTCTATTTATTTCTTTATCTTCAAATTTTGAAGCAACCGTTTTATAGCAATGTATAGGAGGATTCTTGAGCGTCCATAGGCTGAATTTTAGGGGGGGCTTACCTGGTCTAATCGGCACTTCCAGTACGGTATAATTGAAATCTCAAGATAAAATATCATCAGCAGCGCGATAGCGCTGCTTATGATATTTAGTACTTTTATGATATTTAGTATTTAGTTTTTTTTATGAGATTTAGTACTTTTAGCACTAAACACTTCCTAGAAGTTTCACCTTAATACTCTTGGTGTCATTAGTTACAGTAACTGAAGTTGTAGTACTAAAAGTATAAACATAGTGCCTTTTGGCTAGTTCAAAATCCCCCACAACTTACTCTTAAAGATTTAACTTAATAATATAAGTTGTTCTTGAGATATTGCTTTGTCACCTTTTTGAAAGTCCACATGCTCATAGCTTGTTTTGATTTAGTTCAACGTCCGCCTAAATATTTCTTATATTTGTTTACTGAAGACGTTGTTATGTTCTCTTTGGACTATTGGCTACAAAATGGCTATCTCACAATTTCGATGAATGTGTTTGGGGAAAATAGTATATCAGGGGGGGGGGGCTATTTTCTCTCCATCAAGCTTGACTCTTTAAATGGAACTAGAACTATGCATTTCAAATCAAATGAGCCTCCTCTAAAGTTCACAAGACCACCTCTTCCTAAAAACTTTACATCCCCCCGGGGCATAACTTAAAACCCTTCCCCCATACTCTGGGGAGTTGTGTCAACCCCAAAGACCATGTTATGAGATCTTTTGACTATTTTTTAACAAATGGCTATCTACAAATTTCTATCGGATGCATTTGGGGAAAATATGACATGGGGTTGGAGTATAGCTGCCCTCCGATAAATTTGACTCTTAAAAATGGCTCTTCAACTTCCGATTTCTAATCCAAGGAGCCCCCTCCGAAGTTTATAAGACCACCGTTTCCATAAAAACCTTAAATGCCCTCGGGGCATACCTTATAATCCTTGCCCTGAGGACTGTGGGGGGGGGGGGGTTCTAATCCTAAAAGACATAATTTCTGGACCTTTAAACTACGTTAAACAAAATAACTATCTCGAGATTTTGACTGGAAGTATTTGGGGAAATGATAGGCGTGGGAGGGGGAAGGCTGCCCTCTAATCACTTTTGACTAATAAAGAGGGCACTAACCCTCTCAATTACCAACTGACTGAGCCCTTTTCAAAGTTTCTACGACAACAAATGGCCATCTTAAAATTTCTATCACATGCGTTTCGGGAAAATGCAACGGGGCGTTCCAATTAAACGAAAAAACTGTATACATGCAGGTTTTCAAAAAGGCATATAAGCAATATCATAGGCAGCACCACTTTTTAATAGATAGAAATATCATTGAATCATTTAAAGAAGCTAATTCGATTCAAAATTAAAAGTTCTAGGGTCCTTTCTAAGACTAAAAAGAGATTAGAGGGCAATCAGCCTGTCTCTGAAGCCGATTTTTTTCCCAAACACATCTAGTCAAAATTTTGACAACTATTTTGTTCAGCATAGTAGTACGGTCCAGCAACTATTTTTTTAGGGATATTAGGCATGTCAAACCCCCCACAATTAGGCCAAACTATAGACTCTTATAGAAAAAAGAAAACAAAAAGATATAAAAAATTTTTTCATGAAAATAACTTTGTCAATAAAAAACGAACAGAAATTCATCTAAAAAAAACTTTTTCCACAAAACAAGTTTTTCAAAGAAAACTAAAGAGCTCCATTAAGCCAAAAATGGGCAGAAACGAAGTCAAGTAATCATCCAAGCGTAAAACTACCACAAATCACAATCAATAAATAAATGAAACTCAAAATGAACAGAAATTAGAATAAATGGCCGAGTCAAACTCAAAACGAGCAAAAACTAACATTAGTAGGGCTGATAACCCCCATGCCTTCTCAAGACCAGAACATAATTTGCGCTTTACTGAAAACAAAATATGTTTAAATGTTTTCACGTTTTTTACTTAAATAAGTAAAAAACTTGTTTTGCTCACTTTTGTTTACCCTTTTTTTTATTTTAAGGAATAAATATCAGTATCGGTATATTAAACTGACAATCCATGGTTTTTTTTTTTTTTTTTTTTTTTTTTTTTTTTTTTTTTTTTTTTTTTTTTTTTTTTTTTTTTCAGTAAAGCCTAAGTTATGTTCTGGTCTTGAGAAGGCATGGGGGTTGTCAACCCTAGTAATCATAATTTTTGCTCGTTTGAGTTTCATTTATTTGTTGATAGTTATTTGTGGTAGTTATACGCTTGGAAGATTATTTGACTTTATTTCTGCCCATTTTTGGCTTAATAGAGCTCTTTACTTTTCTTTGAAAACTTATTCGATGGAAAAGTTTTTAAATTAATACAAATATATGACACCGTCAGTCAGCCAGGGGGGAGGGGGGACTGGCGCCCCCTTGCCCCCCCTCCCCCCTCCCCTTAAGGGCGCCCATGGGGGATTTCCTCCTGAAATCGGTTGAAATACTCACCTCATAAACAATATTCGAAACTGCTAGTATTCGCAAACATCTGAGTATTTTGACCTGAAAAGTATTTTGGTGTAGCAACCCCTCCCCCCAAGAGCCTAAAGATGTCTTAAGCTGTAAACGCTTTTTTGGTCTAAAAAAACGAACCGTCTTTTCCTCCAAAATCAAACCTGATTTCTATTTATGTACTTAGATTTAATGAAGTCTTTTTGCCTCCTCTCAAAGTGGAGGGGGGGGGGTGTAGTTTTAAAGAGCCTGCTTTAAAAATAATCTAGTCTTGTATGTTATATTTCTATGCAAATGTGAGAACACTGTTAGAAGACTTTATCACGGCAATTCCATCCACCTTTCTTGTCTAGTCATGAGCCATAAATGCCCGCCAATTCTCTTTAATATCTGTTTAATTGGAGCCTGACAGATGTTTCTGTCCAGGTCAAGGACTTGTACTTTTTTCCATCTAAAAACAAATGTATTGCCATTTTTTTGCTTCTAACGACATTTTTTTCATGTTTTTACTATTTATACGAGTCGCATGAGATTACTTCTCTGAGGGGTTGCCTGCTTTAAAAATGTATACACCAGGTACCAGAGTAGGCTATCCTTTGCTCATCCTTAGCATTAAATAAAAAGAAAAAATCTGTGAAATTTAGAAAAGGGATATAAGCAATACTACCAAGAAAAGCAGTCAAATATTTATATTTACATTGGGACTGGGCCCAGAAATCCCTTAGAAATAGCTATGTACTAATTACAAAAGCAGATGCATGCTGTGCTTGCTAAGAGGTCCATTCAAAGTTTTACATTACGTCCCAAATTAGCACCTAGGGCCCTGGAAATTGGCCCTATGACAGGGAATGTTGTCCAGGCAATCTGTGAGAAGGATCCTACTTTCGGGTTGTAGTGTTAAAGTCTCATACTCACATGCGGTGAACCCTTAATTCTGGAAAATGTGCATTTTCAACAGCCTATTAAGGGCTCAGAAAGTTGAATGGCCTGTGTGTTGAAAAAAAAATGTGAAATACGAGAGGATAGCTGGGAAAGATAGTATAAGGGGGATTTTATTCATAAAAAGATTACATTAAATGTAAGTGATTTATGTATTTTGACCTGTATGTATTTTGACTTGTTTGTTCTTTTGGAGCAAAAATCCATCCTGGAAACAAAATACGATGATCCTCCCCAAAGCTCTGTCTGTGTACGCCTATCATCTATACCAATGGGGCTTCTCGGCCCAGAATTTTTTATGGTTTTTCTGCGATTACCTTTATTTTGAAAGGATTTGCCTATTTTTTGGTATTTGCAAAAATTCGACAAATTTGCCAGCCCTGCCCAAATAAACTCTGCGGATGTTTAATGCAGTTTTCTAAAATTGTATTCCCCAGCGTTAGATTCATTAAAATAATCTTAATTTAACTGAAATTCCCCTTCAACCTAGACTGCGTATATTGATTTACGACGGTTTGAAAACAGAAGTTTGTGATGAGGGGATTAAAAGTTTTGTTCTCGTCTGGAAGGGGAAAACTGGAAGGGATGGAAGAGGGGGGAAAGCGGTCTCTCAACTTTTCAAAGTAGTTTACCATTTGAAAGGCTGATATTAGAATTTCTAGGGGCTAGACCGTCTGGAAAGTTTAGTTCCCTGCGTATGTTTGAAGTTTCAATTTGTGTTGAATCAAATGTTGTTATTTGAAACAAAATTTTATTCAAATAATACGATTGAGTGTCATTAACTTTGGTGCCTTTGCTCGTGAAATAAAGCATAACAAATAAAACGTTGATAAAGAACATTAAACGTATTCAATGTGTCCAGGGACAGAAAAAATGTACTGATGAACAAACATCGAATACTATCAATGCCTATTTTCTGATTAAAACAAAACTATCATTAATGGAAAAAAAATAAGTCAAGCAGGTGATCCCTATTCTTTTCTTTTTTTGGCCCAGTCAGGATAATAATACTTTGCAAATTAGAGTAATCATTTTTTGTTATTATGTGAATAGACTCTAAGACAGTGGTTCCTCACTGATTTTGGATCATGTCCTACACAGGCATTTCTAAAACTTTGATGCCGCCCTCCTTCGTGATATTTACATTTTGCTATTCAAAATTTTGCGTGCATTCACATGAAGGAAGCTTGAAAGGCCGTTAACTTGGTATCCTTTTTCGGGCCGTCCTCTAGGCATATTTTATAAAGGATAAGGATAGGATAAAGATCCTCCTGAGCCATTGCTGGCACATAGGGCGTCGAATTGACGTTTCAGTTGCTGGGTGTTTTTCAGGGACAAGTAGCAAGCTTGACGCCCAACCTTGCTGCAGCGGGGATCGAACCCTAGTGACATATTTTATACCAAAGAAAAATATTGTCTGAATTCAGGACCTCTTATACATTGAATAACGTCATTGCTTTGAATAACGTCATTGCATTGAATAACGTCATAACGTCTTATACATTTACGTCATTGCAATACTATCATGTATCTGTTTTACTCTTTAAATGCATTTGAATGTGACATCATTTACATGAGAAGGTTTTTTTTTCAAAATTAAGGCTCTAAAGTATGTTCAGCCGAAGGGTGAAAGTCCTGCCCAAGACCCTCCAAAATATTGCCCTCCAAAATACGCCCCACCTGCGGGGCCTGTGGCCCAGGTTGGAAATCACGGCTCCAAGACTACACTGGATATACACAATGAATGAAAAAACAACAACAAGAAAACGAAGAAACAAAAGTAATCATTCTCGGCAGAAGATTGTCCTGTTTTTTTGTCTTTTTGTTTCCTTTTTTCTTATTCTCTTTTCACTTCATTGTTGTAAATAAAAAAAAAAAAAAAACAATCAGAAAATGCCACTTTTTGGTGCTATTTCTGGAGCGGAGTGGAGAAGCACGAAAAGAAAAACTCAAGGAAGCTCAGTTTCAATAAAGCGGCAGTTTTTCAGAATTCTACAAATATAAGGGAAATTTCACAAGTCAGGTTATTTGAAACAGTTGTTCAGATAATTGTTGCTTAAACTGCCAAGCAAAATATTTTGTTCGTTTTAACTTTTAACGTCGCGTTTTACTTTCATCAGAATGGGCCAAATTTCGTTTTGTATTTGAATACCTTGTAACTTGCTTAGCGTGTACACTGGAGCAAACGAGCCCAGTGATGTTTATTCACGAAATTAGATAGGTGGGGCAAAATGTACATTTCCAAAATCTATGAGGGGGCGATTTAGTTGCTTTTTCATTTTTTTTCTTTCAAAAATTGCAACTTTAGCAAAAAAAAGGTAATTTTCAATGAAAATACCAAAAAAAGGTTTTTTGGTTTTCTGAAATTTTTCAAATTTCAAAATCCAAGGGGCAGAAAATTTCTGGGACACATGAACCCCCTCCCAATTGACGCCATTGAACAAGCCTAAGAAAAAACTATTTTGGAAAAAAAGGTTCTACCGATTCTTGAATTTTTCTCCGATTACTGATTCCTCCAATGGCCTTAAAAAATTTCCGGACAACTTGATTGGACACGGGATACATTCACGAGGACAATACATTTCGGAAGAAAAATGTGGTTAGGGTGATTCTTACCGAGAAAAGTACCAACTATCTTTATGCTGACTCTCGATTCAACTTTAAGGGCAAAAGGAACCGCAATTAAGACAAAAAATAAAGGAACACCTCTGGCTGGATTGATTCGTGACGGCCATTTTTTTTTTTTTTAAGACAATAAGATATTTTTTCATAATTGACCTTGACTTGGGTTTATTTAAATAAATGAACAAACAGGTACAGCAAATATAAAGAAAAGATTGATCCATAAAATGATGTATGAAGATGTGTCAATAATCACCGGTTTTTATTGGGTGTATTCCGTAAAAGCCATGTATACGAGCCATAGGATGGCTCGAGCCATACAGAACACGGAAAATTGCCTAGATGTTTGTTTTGCAACAAAATACGAAGCGAATACGTTTCTTTGATTCAAATATGTGGTTCAAATGGGTGTTTCTTTTTTTTACCTTTCAATCAGGGAGGCGGAGGCCTAGACTTGGCTAAAGAAATGGGCCTATTCATATGACGAATAAGTCCCCTTGCCATCCACTCCAAATTGAATTGTAAAATTATTTATATTATTTCTTATTACATTATTTAAATAAATTCTGAGATTTTTGCACAAAACTACTATGTTCATCGAGTATTTTGACTGAATATTCAACTTATGTCTAAATTATGATTTAAACTTTTAATTCTTAAAAATAAAACCTGAAAATCTTACAAATATTTTAAATAATTAATGATAGAATTATGAAAACTAAAAAAAAACAAACAGGGGTTATTTTTTTTTTTTAATTAAGAAGTTTTTCCAAAAAAAAACAAGAACTTTTGCTGAAATCTATGACCGACATAAAATGATTCAAACTTAAAAAGAATAGAAACTACCATATTTGAAGAAATGAAAACCAAAACCGAATAGAAATTAAAATTAATAATCACATCAGACATAAAGAGGGTTGATATAAGACATAAATGATCAGACATAAAAAATATTAATATCAGAATATTAATATTTTATTTACTCCATCGGTGAGGTCTGTCTTTAATCCATTAACTGCTTGTCATATCGTTTGGAATAGCCTACCTGAGTCAGCTCAAGAATGTCACTCGTTTGGTAGTTTCAAAAGAATTTTAAGAAATTTTTTAATGTCTTAATTTTTAATGTTTAAATATATTTTTTTTTATTCTATTATTATTATTTAAGGGGGGTGGGTGACCCTAGCTTGGGTTAGAAACTTTTGTTGTGAGGGGTATAGAGTTTGTTTAATATTTGTTGTGGCTTGGTTTCAAATATATATTTGGAATTTGGTTTAATTTATTGGATTGTCCTATATCTTCTTTTGCTGGGGGGGGGGGGGATCTCTTAAAATCGCTTTTTGTTTGGGTCTTTTAAATATTGTTTTTTTCTTCTTTGTTTTGTTTTGTGTGTGTTGAGTCTTTGAAAGGTTGAAATGCATTATATTGAAAATACTTTTCTTCTCTTTTTTTGGTATTTGTGGCATTTCTGTTTTTCCCCTGTTTTTTTCCTGGCCATAGAGCCTATTCTATGTTGAAGTGTTTTTGTTGTAAATTTATTGGTTGAATAAATTGACTGAAATTGAATGATTGATTGTGGGCACCGCTCTGTTGCAAATCTTGATTAGCTTTAGGTCTTTATTTTGTTGTTGTGGTGTTGCTGACGTTGTGAATAATAAGAGACACACGTTACTTCCTTGTTATATAGAACACACGCGAGATAAATTGTATCGCGGTTTTGAGACAATAACCGGTTTTCAATGTCTTTATAACCAGACAATTAGCTTCGGCTCGGTGGAAAAATAAATTGTAGCTATATTTTAATTAAATACTTAGTTGGTATATTGGTCATGTTAGAAAAGGTTTGTTTAGGTTACGTATTTAATATATGCTATACCCCCCCCCCCCCTAATGTGCAAATATATAGCCCAAATTTGTTTCTAAACTATTATATTTTATCGCACTTAAGTATATTTCATTATGATTAACCTAACTTCAATTCTCGCGTGTGTTCTATATAAAAAGGAAGTACCAGACACACTACTCAAAGTGCAAATCGTTCTCAGTAAACTGCAAATCATGCTCCCGTCTTTAGAAGGCTTAGGGGGTGAGAAGTAGCCTTACCCTTACTTGTGGTAATTTCTGTTCATTTTAAGTTTGAAAAATTACACGCATTTATTTCTGATCGTCTTAGGATTTAACCTAGCTCTTTTTTCATGAAAAACTTCTTTTTCGGAATTTTTTTTTATTTTGATTATTTCTACTTAAGAAGAAAGACAATTCATTAGCCATCACCAAGGGTTCTTATATGTCAAAGCAATTTCAATACCACTGCTAACTACAGGGAATGTTTCAGTTCTTTGTATTTTTGTTTAATTCTAGACTTTTACTAAGGGCGTCAATTGGGAGGGTCGAGGGGAGATTTACCCCGCAGATTCCCCCTCCCCCCTCAGATTTTGAAAAAAATACATTTTTAAAGGTATTTGCATTGACAATTCCTTTTTTGTATTTACATTGAAAAATGATAAAACAACAAAACTGCCGCCCTCCCCGTTGATTTTGAAAAGTACATTGCGCTCCCTCCCTCCCTTCTACCTTAAATTTCCATGAATTGACGTCACTGACTTTCATCCATTTTTCCAGAATAAAACTGGTCAAATAATGAATATATTTTCTCGGGCACGGCATCTTTTTATCGACTAAACCTGTGTAATTGCCTTCTGTGGTTTATTCCTTATGGATTACTTTACTTTCACCCTTATTTTATTCGGAGAAATTTCTTAAACTGTCAACTCATTTTGTGTTTTTTTAATTGAGTGATTTAATTCTGATTTCATGGCCACTAACCAGCTTTTATTTGCCATCCTCAAGGCCTCTATCTCACTTTCATTTTTATTGTTTTAAATGCACATGCGAAATAGTAAGTCATACACACATAAGTAAACACGTTAAATGGAGCGATCCGAAATTTAAGGAAGGAGGGGTGGTTATCTGGCACTTTAATATATCTTTAAAATACACCATTAGTTTCAAATATTCACTTTTTTCGTATTTTATTAACTTACGTTATTTTGACCAAAATCACCCCTCCGGATGATTTTGGGGAGGGAGACTACGTTCCAGACCAAATATTAGAAAGTGATATATGAACAGCTAAATATCTTTACACAAAAATAGGGGGATTGAAAAATTATGAATCGAGGCCTAATTTTATTTCTTTCGCGCTTTCAACCCCCTTCCTCTTGGAAAATTGTAATCTCCTTTCCCAAACTAAGGGAATATATATATATATATATATATATATATATATATATATATATATATATATATATATATATATATATATATATATATATATATATATATATAATATATATATATATATATATATATATATATATATATATATATATATATATATATATACATATACATATATATGCATATATATATATATATATATATATATATATATATATATATATATATATATATATATATATATATATATATATATAATATATATATATATATATATATATATATATATATATATATATGCCCAGTACGTTCGTATCGAAACAATGTTCGCGTATATATATATATATATATATATATATATATATATATATATATATATATATATATATATATAATATATATATATATATATATATATATATATATATATATATATATATATATATATATATATATATATATATATATATATATATATATATATATATATATATATACGCGAACATTGTTTCGATACGAACGTACTGGGCATATGTATATATATATATATATATATATATATATATATATATATATATATATATATATATATATATATATATATATATATATATATATATATATATATATATTATATATATATATATATATATATATATATATATATATATATATATATATATATATATATATATATATATATATATATATATATATATATATATATATATATATATATATATATATATATATATATATACATATGCCCAGTACGTTCGTATCGAAACAATGTTCGCGTAATATGGGGAGGAAGCTCATTTAAACCAAGTTTTCGAATGTTTTTATATGATGGGGGTGGTGTAGATAGGGATAAACTGGTTATGTAGGGATGGAATACTTACTTAGATATGAATTTTCTTCACAACTAAACAGCACAAGGGGGATTGTATAACCTGACGAAAATCTAACTTCTTGGGCCTGCGACAAAAACTGTTTTTGGTATGAACCGCGAGTGGTACATCATCCAGGCATCGGAACCAAGGATCTTATTAATCTGGAGAGGCTGGGACTTGAATTTAAGAAGATTTTACTAATGTCTATAGATTGGTTGGAGGAACCAGCCCCCTTGAAAAACAATTCAAAAATTATGGGATAAAGATAAGTTCGGAGACCACACTGCCTTTGGGGTGACTCCGCCCCATGTGTCTCCAAATTTTCAACTGTGCCTCATGTGAGTAGTATGCGCCTTCTGGATTTGCCAAGGCCCCTAGGAATTTCAACGTTATTCTATAGAAGCTCTACACCTTTTCAAAGAGATTCAGAGCTCCCTCACATGGCCTAATACTTTGGGTAGACTATGCTCCATCTTGTACTAGTTAGGAATTGCGTAATATGTTATGAAGGACAAGTTTTTCTGACATAATTTACATAGACTAGATTTCTATTTCATGATATATGGAATTCTATGGAAGCTATAGCAAGGACTGGTTTGGTGGGTATAGTCTGGTTTGGTGGATATAGTCTGGTTTAGTTTTTCAAAGAGAGTGAGTATTTGACATTTTTGCAAAAAGGGATTCGCAAATTGGACACTATGAACGATATTAATTAATGTTTTGAATAATAGGAGTGTCAAAGATTCTAATTAGTGATTGGATTGTATGAAGGGGGGAGAAAAAAAAGGATTAAACTGATTAGCAGTTAAGGTAACCCCGAAGGAGTTGTTAACTCAGGTAATTTGTTATAAATTTGAAACATCATCAGTCTATGAAAATGGCTAACGACGGAAGAATGACATTGTGACTTGACCTAGCTTTACCTTTCCGATGTGGTCTGTATAATACACAAGTGATGTTTGATAAGTATTGTCAATTTAAAATAGGATCTAACGTTCCCTTCGTTCCCCCATTTCTGAGGGCAGGGGAGGGGAGGGGTCAATTTTAGAGGGAAAACCAAAAATACTCAGAATCGAAAATAAGTGGGATCTGCCTCACGGGGAAGGCTCAGAGTCCCTTCGTTTCCCCATTTCTGAGGGCAGGGGAGGGGGGGGTCAATTTTGGAGGGAAAACCAAAAATGCTCAGAATCGAAAATAAATGGCATCTGCCTCAAGGGCAAGGCTCAGAGGCCCTTCGTTCCCCAATTTCTGAGGGCAGGGGAGGGGGGGGGGTCAATTTTGGAGGGAAAACCGAAAATACTCAGAATCGAAAATAAATGGGATCTGCCTCAAGGGCAAGGCTCAGAGGCCCCTCCTTCCTCCATTTCTGAGGGCAGGGGAGAGGGGGAGTCAATTTTGGAGGGAAAACCAAAAATACTCAGAATCGAAAATAAACTGGATCTGCCTCAAGGGGAAGGCTCAGAGGCCCCTCCTTCCTCCATTTCTGAGGGCAGGGGGAGGGGGAGTCAATTTTGGAGGGAAAACCAAAAATACTCAGAATCGAAAATAAACGGGATCTGCCTCAAGAGGAAGGCTCAGAGACCCTTCGTTCCCCCATTTCTGAGGGCAGGGGAGGGGGGAGGTCAATTTTGGAGGGAAAATCCAAAAATACTCAGAATCGAAAATAAACGAGATCTGCCTCAAGGGGAAGGCACAGAGGCCCTTCGTTCCCACATTTCTGAGGGCAGGGGAGGGGGGGGGGAGGGTTAATTTTGGAGGGAAAACCAAAAATACTCAGAATCGAAAATAAACGAGATCAGTCTCATGGGCAAGGCTCAGAGGTCCTTCGTTCCTCCATTTCTGAGGGGCAGGAGAGGGAGGGGGTCAATTTTGGAGGAAAAACCAAAAATACTCAGAATCCAAAATAAACGGGAATCTGACTCAAGGGGAAGGCTCAGAGGCCCTTCGTTCCCCCATTTCTGAGGGCAGGGGAGGGGAGGGGGGGGTTTAATTTTGGAGGGAAACCAAAAATACTCAGAATCAAAAATAAACAGGAATCTGACTCAAGGGGAAGGTTCAGAGGCCCTTCGTTCCCCCATTTCTGAGGGCAGGGGAGGGGGGGGGGGTTTAATTTTGGAGGGAAAACCAAAAAAACTCAGAATCGAAAATAAACGGGATCTACCTCAAGGGGAAGGCCTGGGCTGATGTTTGCAAGTCGAAGAATTTGTCTTTGTTGGTTTGAATGTCTAAAGTGCCTGTCTTTCTCTGTTTACATGTCTGATTCTTTTTGTTTGCATGTCCGGGTTGGTGTTTGCAAGTCCAAGTTGGGTTTTCAGACCTACGTTTTTTTTAGATTTTCGTGCGTGTTTGGTTCCCGGGGTTTATTGTTTGAGAAGTTAACTTTAGTATTTCGTGATTTGACGTGCCTGAAATCATGAATTAGAATAGTTAATTAGCTGTTTGGGTTTTCAGACCTAGTTTTTTAGATTTTCGTGGGTGTTAGGTTCCTGGGATTTAATATTTGAGAAGTTAACTTTAGTATTTCATGGTTTGACTTGCCTGAAATCATGAATTAGAATATTTAATTGGCTGTTTGGGGATTTTCAGACCTAGGTTTTTTAGGTTTTCGTGGGTGTTTGTTACCTGGGGTTTATTATTTGAGAAGTTAACTTTAGTATTTTGTGGTTTGACGTGCCTGAAATCATGAATTAGAATAGTTAATTAGCTGTTTGGGTTTTCAGACCTAGTTTTTTAGATTTTCGTGGGTGTTAGGTTCCTGGGATTTATTATTTGAGAAGTTAACTTTAGTATTTCATGGTTTGACTTGCCTGAAATCATGAATTAGAATATTTAATTGGCTGTTTGGGGATTTTCAGACCTAGGTTTTTTAGGTTTTCGTGAGTGTTTGTTACCTGGAGTTTATTATTTGAGAAGTTAACTTTAGTATTTTGTGGTTTTACGTGCCTGAAATCATGAATTAGAATAGTTAATTAGCTGTTTAGGGTTTTCAGACCTCGGTTTTTTAGATTTTCGTGGGTGTTTGTTTCCTGGGGTTTATTATTTGAGAAGTTAACTTTAGTATTTCGGGGTTTGACGTGCCTGAAATCATGAATTAGAATAGTTAATTAACTGTTTGGGTTTTCAGACCTACGTTTCTTAGATTTTCGTGGGCGTATCTGATGAAATAATTTAGGTCGTATGATCAATTTAATTTATTTTTTAATGCACTAGTTTTTCAGTCAGGACATTCGATATCCTAAAAGTGTTTAATTCAAACTTTTACCTTGACCATCGATGTTGTTAGCAGAATTTCAAAAGGATCATTTATGAATGCTGGCGTAACTGATGAAATAATTTAGATCGTATGATCAATTTAATTTATTTTTAATGCAGTGATTTCACCTCTTGGATATACAGTACAGATACTTCATTCAAGAAATTATGAAAAAATCGCAAGTAAGTAACAAACTCTTTATTGTTTTCACCTCTTGGATATACAATGCGGATTGCCAATACGGATTGCCTGAAATCATGAATTAGAATAGTTAATTAGCTGTTTAGGGTTTTCAGACCTAGGTTTTTTAGGTTTTCGTGTATGTTTGTCTCCTGGGGTTTATTATTTGAGAAGTTAACTTTAGTATTTTGTGGTTTTACGTGCCTGAAATCATGAATTAGAATAGTTAATTAACTGTTTGGGTTTTCAGACCTACGTTTCTTAGATTTTCGTGGGCGTGTCTGATGAAATAATTTAGGTCGTATGATCAATTTAATTTATTTTTTAATGCACTAGTTTTTCAGTAAGGACATTCGATATCCTAAAAGTGTTTAATTCAAACTTTTACCTTGACCATCGATGTTGTTAGCAGAATTTCAAAAGGATCATTTATGAATGCTGGCGTATCTGATGAAATAATTTAGATCGTATGATCAATTTAATTTATTTATTAATGCAGTGATTTCACCTCTTGGATATACAGCACAGATACTTCATTCAAGAAATAATGAAAAAATCGCAAGTAAGTAACAAACTCTTTATTGTTTTCACCTCTTGGATATACAATGCAGATATTTCATTCAATAAATTATGAAAAAATTGTAAGCAAGTAACAAACTCATTCCTGAGGTCACATCTTGGATACACAATGCAGAAACTTCATTTAAGAAACTACGAAAAAATTGTAAATAAGTAAGTAACAAATTCTTTCTTGAAGTCACCTCTTGGATACACAATGCAGAAATTTCATTAAAGAAATTATGAAAAAATTGTAAGTAAGTAGCAAATTCTTTCTTGAATTCACCTGCTGGATAAACAAAAAGACATTTCGTTCAAGAAATTATGACAAAATTCTAAGTAAGTAACAAACTCTTTCTTGAAGTTACCTCTTGGATACACAATGCAGAAATTTCATTTAAGAAATTATGAAAAAATTGTAAGCAAGTAACAAACTCTTTCCTGAAGTCACCTCTTGGATACACAATGCAGAAACTTCATTTAAGAAACTATGAAAAAAAATTGTAAGTAAGTAAGTAACAAATTGTAAGTAAGTAGCAAATTCTTTCTTGAATTCACCTGCTGGATAAACAAAAAGACATTTCGTTCAAGAAATTATGACAAAATTCTAAGTAAGTAACAAACTCTTTATTGTTTTCACGACTTAGATACACGATGTGGATATTTAATTCAAGAAATTATGAAACAATTCTCAGTAAGTAACAATTTCTTTCTTGAAGTCAACTCTTGGATACACAATACGGAAATTTCATTAAAGAAATTATGAAAATATTTGTAAGTAAGTAACAAACTCTTTATTGATTTCACCTCTTGGATATACAGTACAGATACTTCATTCAATAAATTATGAAAAAATCGCAAGTAAGTAACAAACTCTTTATTGTTTTCACCTCTTGGATATACAATGCGGATATTTCATTCAATAAATTATGAAAAAATTGTAAGCAAGTAACAAACTCTTTCCTGAAGTCACCTCTTGGATACACAATGCAGAAACTTCATTTAAGAAACTATGAAAAAATTGTAAGTAAGTAAGTAACAATCTCTTTCTTGAAGTCCCCTCCTGGATAGACAATACGGAAATTTCATTCAATAAATTATGAAAATTTGTAAGCAAGTAACAAACTCTTTGAAGTCACCTCTTGGATACACAATACAGAAATTTCATAAAAGAAATTATGAAAAAAATTGTAAGTAAGTAGCAAATTCTTTTTTTAATTCACCTGCTGGATAAACAAAAAGACATTTCGTTCAAGAAATTATGACAAAATTCTAAGTAAGTAACAAACTCTTTATTGTTTTCACGACTTAGATACACGATGTAGAAATTTAATTCAAGAAACTATGAAAAAATTCTCAGTAAGTAACAATTTCTTTCTTGAAGTCAACTCTTGGATACGCAATACGGAAATTTCATTCAAGAAATTATGAAAATATTTGTAAGTAAGTAACAAACTCTTTATTGATTTCACCTCTTGGATATACAGTACAGATACTTCATTCAATAAATTATGAAAAAATCGCCAGTAAGTAACAAACTCTTTATTGTTTTCACCTCTTGGATATACAATACGGAAATTTCATTCAATAAATTATGAAAATTTGTAAGCAAGTAACAAACTCTTTCCTGAAATCACCTCTTAAATACACAATGCAGAAACTTCATTTAAGAAAGTATGAAAAAATTGTAAGTAAGTAAGTAAGTAACAAATTCTTTCTTGAATTCGCCTCTTGGATAAACAAAAAAAAAGTCATTTCATTCAAGAAATTATGACAAAATTCTAAATAAGTAACAAACCCTTTCTTGAATTCGTCATTGGGTTGCACAATACAGAAATTTAATTCAGGAAACTATGAAAAACATTGCAAACAAACTCTTTCTCGAACTCGCTTCCTGGACAGACAATACAGCAATTTCACTCAAGAAATTATGAAAAAATTGTAAGTAAGTAGCAAACTGTTTCTTGGATTCTCCTCCTGGATTCACAATACAGATATTTCATTCAATAAATTATAAAAAAAAAATTGTAAGTAAGTAACAAACTCTTTCTTGAATACACCTCTTGGATACCCAATACGGAAATTTCATTCAAGAAATTATGAGAAAATTCTAAGTAAGTAACAATCTCTTTCTTGAAGTCCCCTCTTGGATACGCAATACGATACGGAAATTTCATTCAAGAAATTATGAGAAAATTCCAGGTAAGTAACAATCTCTTTCTTGAAGTCCCCTCTTGGATACACAATACGGATATTTTATTCAAGAAATTATAAAAAAAGGAAAGTAAGTAACAAACTCTTTAGTGATTAAACACGTTTTGAAACTACATGCTATTTGCTTGCCTTTCCTTGGTACCTTTCCAAACGAGCGGGGATTCCCCATTGGTTCCTATACATTGCAAAAAAGTGAGCAGTACGAAAACTCCACGTTTTCAACCAGACTGGTTTTTTAGACAACACCCCATTTTTTTTTAGGGGTCAATCAGAGACAGCGGAGATTGCTCAATATACGATAACTTGATTGGTGATTGGTTACACACCGCAACGGCGCATACATAGTGAGAGACATGCAAAGTCGACATAGCTTTATTTCATTTTTTAAGGTTAATTTAGACGAGGTTACGTGCGCGCACGTAACCTCGTCTAAATTAACCTTAAAAAATGAAATAAAGCTATGTCGACTTTGCATGTCTCTCACTATGTATGCGCCGTTGCGGTGTGTAACCAATCACCAATCAAGTTATCGTATATTGAGCAATCTCCGCTGTCTCTGATTGACCCCTAAAAAAAAAATGGGGTGTTGTCTAAAAAACCAGTCTGGTTGAAAACGTGGAGTTTTCGTACTGCTCACTTTTTTGCAATGTGTAGGAACCAATGGGGAATCCCCGCTCGTTTGGAAAGGTACCAAGGAAAGGCAAGCAAATAGCATGTAGTTTCAAAACGTGTTTAATCACTAAAGAGTTTGTTACTTACTTTCCTTTTTTTATAATTTCTTGAATAAAATATCCGTATTATCTATCCAGGAGGGTCCTTCAAGAAAGAGATTGTTACTTACCTGGAATTTTCTAATAATTTCTTGAATGAAATTTCCGTATCGTATTGCGTATCCAAGAGGGGACTTCAAGAAAGAGATTGTTACTTACTTAGAATTTTCTCATAATTTCTTGAATGAAATTTCCGTATTGGGTATCCAAGAGGTGTATTCAAGAAAGAGTTTGTTACTTACTTACAATTTTTTTTTATAATTTATTGAATGAAATATCTGTATTGTGAATCCAGGAGGAGAATCCAAGAAACAGTTTGCTACTTACTTACAATTTTTTCATAATTTCTTGAGTGAAATTGCTGTATTGTCTGTCCAGGAAGCGAGTTCGAGAAAGAGTTTGTTTGCAATGTTTTTCATAGTTTCCTGAATTAAATTTCTGTATTGTGCAACCCAATGACGAATTCAAGAAAGGGTTTGTTACTTATTTAGAATTTTGTCATAATTTCTTGAATGAAATGACTTTTTTTTGTTTATCCAAGAGGCGAATTCAAGAAAGAATTTGTTACTTACTTACTTACTTACAATTTTTTCATACTTTCTTAAATGAAGTTTCTGCATTGTGTATTTAAGAGGTGATTTCAGGAAAGAGTTTGTTACTTGCTTACAAATTTTCATAATTTATTGAATGAAATTTCCGTATTGTATATCCAAGAGGTGAAAACAATAAAGAGTTTGTTACTTACTGGCGATTTTTTCATAATTTATTGAATGAAGTATCTGTACTGTATATCCAGAAGGTGAAATCAATAAAGAGTTTGTTACTTACTTACAAATATTTTCATAATTTCTTGAATGAAATTTCCGTATTGTGTATCCAAGAGTTGACTTCAAGAAAGAAATTGTTACTTACTGAGAATTTTTTCATAGTTTCTTGAATTAAATTTCTACATCGTGTATCTAAGTCGTGAAAACAATAAAGAGTTTGTTACTTACTTAGAATTTTGTCATAATTTCTTGAACGAAATGTCTTTTTGTTTATCCAGCAGGTGAATTAAAAAAAGAATTTGCTACTTACTTACAATTTTTTTCATAATTTCTTTTATGAAATTTCTGTATTGTGTATCCAAGAGGTGACTTCAAAGAGTTTGTTACTTGCTTACAAATTTTCATAATTTATTGAATGAAATTTCCGTATTGTCTATCCAGGAGGGGACTTCAAGAAAGAGATTGTTACTTACTTACTTACAATTTTTTCATAGTTTCTTAAATGAAGTTTCTGCATTGTGTATCCAAGAGGTGACTTCAGGAAAGAGTTTGTTACTTGCTTACAATTTTTTCATAATTTATTGAATGAAATATCCGCATTGTATATCCAAGAGGTGAAAACAATAAAGAGTTTGTTACTTACTTGCGATTTTTTCATAATTTATTGAATGAAGTATCTGTACTGTATATCCAAGAGGTGAAATCAATAAAGAGTTTGTTACTTACTTACAAATATTTTCATAATTTCTTTAATGAAATTTCCGTATTGTGTATCCAAGAGTTGACTTCAAGAAAGAAATTGTTACTTACTGAGAATTGTTTCATAATTTCTTGAATTAAATATCCACATCGTGTATCTAAGTCGTGAAAACAATAAAGAGTTTGTTACTTACTTAGAATTTTGTCATAATTTCTTGAACGAAATGTCTTTTTGTTTATCCAGCAGGTGAATTCAAGAAAGAATTTGCTACTTACTTACAATTTGTTACTTACTTACTTACAATTTTTTTTCATAGTTTCTTAAATGAAGTTTCTGCATTGTGTATCCAAGAGGTGACTTCAGGAAAGAGTTTGTTACTTGCTTACAATTTTTTTCATAATTTCTTAAATGAAATTTCTGCATTGTGTATCCAAGAGGTAACTTCAAGAAAGAGTTTGTTACTTACTTAGAATTTTGTCATAATTTCTTGAACGAAATGTCTTTTTGTTTATCCAGCAGGTGAATTCAAGAAAGAATTTGCTACTTACTTACAATTTTTTCATAATTTCTTTAATGAAATTTCTGCATTGTGTATCCAAGAGGTGACTTCAAGAAAGAATTTGTTACTTACTTATTTACAATTTTTTCGTAGTTTCTTAAATGAAGTTTCTGCATTGTGTATCCAAGATGTGACCTCAGGAAAGAGTTTGTTACTTGCTTACATTTTTTCATAATTTATTGAATGAAATATCTGCATTGTATATCCAAGAGGTGAAAACAATAAAGAGTTTGTTACTTACTTGCGATTTTTTCATAATTTCTTGAATGAAGTATCTGTACTGTATATCCAAGAGGTGAAATCACTGCATTAATAAATAAATTAAATTGATCATACGATCTAAATTATTTCATCAGATACGCCAGCATTCATAAATGATCCTTTTGAAATTCTGCTAACAACATCGATGGTCAAGGTAAAAGTTTGAATTAAACACTTTTAGGATATCGAATGTCCTTACTGAAAAACTAGTGCATTAAAAAATAAATTAAATTGATCATACGACCTAAATTATTTCATCAGACACGCCCACGAAAATCTAAGAAACGTAGGTCTGAAAACCCAAACAGTTAATTAACTATTCTAATTCATGATTTCAGGCACGTCAAGGCCCGAAATACTAAAGTTAACTTCTCAAATAATAAACCCCAGGAAACAAACACCCACGAAAATCTAAAAAACCTAGGTCTGAAAACCCTAAACAGCTAATTAACTATTCTAATTCATGATTTCAGGCAATCCGTATTGGCAATCCGCATTGTATATCCAAGAGGTGAAAACAATAAAGAGTTTGTTACTTACTTGCGATTTTTTCATAATTTCTTGAATGAAGTATCTGTACTGTATATCCAAGAGGTGAAATCACTGCATTAAAAATAAATTAAATTGATCATACGATCTAAATTATTTCATCAGTTACGCCAGCATTCATAAATGATCCTTTTGAAATTCTGCTAACAACATCGATGGTCAAGGTAAAAGTTTGAATTAAACACTTTTAGGATATCGAATGTCCTGACTGAAAAACTAGTGCATTAAAAAATAAATTAAATTGATCATACGACCTAAATTATTTCATCAGATACGCCCACGAAAATCTAAGAAACGTAGGTCTGAAAACCCAAACAGTTAATTAACTATTCTAATTCATGATTTCAGGCACGTCAAACCCCGAAATACTAAAGTTAACTTCTCAAATAATAAACCCCAGGAAACAAACACCCACGAAAATCTAAAAAACCGAGGTCTGAAAACCCTAAACAGCTAATTAACTATTCTAATTCATGATTTCAGGCACGTAAAACCACAAAATACTAAAGTTAACTTCTCAAATAATAAACTCCAGGTAACAAACACTCACGAAAACCTAAAAAACCTAGGTCTGAAAATCCCCAAACAGCCAATTAAATATTCTAATTCATGATTTCAGGCAAGTCAAACCATGAAATACTAAAGTTAACTTCTCAAATAATAAATCCCAGGAACCTAACACCCACGAAAATCTAAAAAACTAGGTCTGAAAACCCAAACAGCTAATTAACTATTCTAATTCATGATTTCAGGCACGTCAAACCACAAAATACTAAAGTTAACTTCTCAAATAATAAACCCCAGGTAACAAACACCCACGAAAACCTAAAAAACCTAGGTCTGAAAATCCCCAAACAGCCAATTAAATATTCTAATTCATGATTTCAGGCAAGTCAAACCATGAAATACTAAAGTTAACTTCTCAAATATTAAATCCCAGGAACCTAACACCCACGAAAATCTAAAAAACTAGGTCTGAAAACCCAAACAGCTAATTAACTATTCTAATTCATGATTTCAGGCACGTCAAATCACGAAATACTAAAGTTAACTTCTCAAACAATAAACCCCGGGAACCAAACACGCACGAAAATCTAAAAAAAACGTAGGTCTGAAAACCCAACTTGGACTTGCAAACACCAACCCGGACATGCAAACAAAAAGAATCAGACATGTAAACAGAGAAAGACAGGCACTTTAGACATTCAAACCAACAAAGACAAATTCTTCGACTTGCAAACATCAGCCCAGGCCTTCCCCTTGAGGTAGATCCCGTTTATTTTCGATTCTGAGTTTTTTTGGTTTTCCCTCCAAAATTAAACCCCCCCCCCTCCCCTGCCCTCAGAAATGGGGGAACGAAGGGCCTCTGAACCTTCCCCTTGAGTCAGATTCCTGTTTATTTTTGATTCTGAGTATTTTTGGTTTCCCTCCAAAATTAAACCCCCCCTCCCCTCCCCTGCCCTCAGAAATGGGGGAACGAAGGGCCTCTGAGCCTTCCCCTTGAGTCAGATTCCCGTTTATTTTGGATTCTGAGTATTTTTGGTTTTTCCTCCAAAATTGACCCCCTCCCTCTCCTGCCCCTCAGAAATGGAGGAACGAAGGACCTCTGAGCCTTGCCCATGAGACTGATCTCGTTTATTTTCGATTCTGAGTATTTTTGGTTTTCCCTCCAAAATTAACCCTCCCCCCCCCCCTCCCCTGCCCTCAGAAATGTGGGAACGAAGGGCCTCTGTGCCTTCCCCTTGAGGCAGATCTCGTTTATTTTCGATTCTGAGTATTTTTGGATTTTCCCTCCAAAATTGACCTCCCCCCTCCCCTGCCCTCAGAAATGGGGGAACGAAGGGTCTCTGAGCCTTCCTCTTGAGGCAGATCCCGTTTATTTTCGATTCTGAGTATTTTTGGTTTTCCCTCCAAAATTGACTCCCCCTCCCCCTGCCCTCAGAAATGGAGGAAGGAGGGGCCTCTGAGCCTTCCCCTTGAGGCAGATCCAGTTTATTTTCGATTCTGAGTATTTTTGGTTTTCCCTCCAAAATTGACTCCCCCTCTCCCCTGCCCTCAGAAATGGAGGAAGGAGGGGCCTCTGAGCCTTGCCCTTGAGGCAGATCCCATTTATTTTCGATTCTGAGTATTTTCGGTTTTCCCTCCAAAATTGACCCCCCCCCTCCCCTGCCCTCAGAAATTGGGGAACGAAGGGCCTCTGAGCCTTGCCCTTGAGGCAGATGCCATTTATTTTCGATTCTGAGCATTTTTGGTTTTCCCTCCAAAATTGACCCCCCCCCCTCCCCTGCCCTCAGAAATGGGGAAACGAAGGGACTCTGAGCCTTCCCCGTGAGGCAGATCCCACTTATTTTCGATTCTGAGTATTTTTGGTTTTCCCTCTAAAATTGACCCCTCCCCTCCCCTGCCCTCAGAAATGGGGGAACGAAGGGAACGTTAGATCCTATTTTAAATTGACAATACTTGTCAAACATCACTTGTGTATTATACAGACCACATCGGAAAGGTAAAGCTAGGTCAAGTCACAATGTCATTCTACCGTCGTTAGCCATTTTCATAGACTGATGATGTTTCAAATTTATAACAAATTACCTGAGTTAACAACTCCTTCGGGGTTACCTTAACTGCTAATCAGTTTAATCCTTTTTTTTCTCCCCCCTTCATACAATCCAATCACTAATTAGAATCTTTGACACTCCTATTATTCAAAACATTAATTAATATCGTTCATAATGTCCAATTTGCGAATCCCTTTTTGCAAAAATGTCAAATACTCACTCTCTTTGAAAAACTAAACCAGACTATATCCACCAAACCAGACTATACCCACCAAACCAGTCCTTGCTATAGCTTCCATAGAATTCCATATATCATGAAATAGAAATCTAGTCTATGTAAATTATGTCAGAAAAACTTGTCCTTCATAACATATTACGCAATTCCTAACTAGTACAAGATGGAGCATAGTCTACCCAAAGTATTAGGCCATGTGAGGGAGCTCTGAATCTCTTTGAAAAGGTGTAGAGCTTCTATAGAATAACGTTGAAATTCCTAGGGGCCTTGGCAAATCCAGAAGGCGCATACTACTCATGTGACTGACCAATTTTTACTTTTCGCAGGCGAGATTCTCCATCCAGAGCTACGCCAATGATTGCTATTCTCCGATTCTACTATTACTAATATTGCCGTTAAGACCATAGAAAACTATTATTGTTCGCAGTTTTATTGCCATTACGACCCTGAAATTGGTCTACTTTTGCCAATTTAACGTTTTACGTTGAGAATTTGCAAGGTTGAAACATAATTTGGCACTCTGTATAAGCAGAACATCTTGAAAACGAAATTTTTTGAACACCGTTTCAATTTTTTTTTTTACATTTACATTAACGATCTTATGCTGAAATTTCCGTAGATATTTTAGGCTGGTATAGAATAAATAGACAACTTCCTCATTTTTATCATTTGAACCAGAAAATAGGTGTTTTGCTCTTGCAGTATCAATAAAAGTTTTGACAAATAGTTTCTAATGGAATTTAATGATACATATTTGAATGATAGAAACACATTTTCTAATTTCGTTGCCAAAAACACAGTGAAAAGTCCTATTAAGAGCTATTTCGGTGAACTTTTCATGGAGATGTCTCATTTCTTTGAGCCGAGACATCTTGGAGCCTTTGAGGACCTCTTAAAAACTAAATTATTCAAATGCTTTCCCAATATAAGGCACATGCGTGTGATCAGTTCCCGTCACCCCGACATTTCATTATTCTTACGATACATACCCGTATTTTCGAGTAATGTTTGTTTAACTTCCCTGTTCTTTTTTTAGCCCTCAACAACCACCAGAAAAATTGCACCCCCTCCGTATAGATGGATTCATACGTTTCTGAAATAAGGTGTTAAGAAGAAAAACTAATTAAGTACGCCTTTATAGTTTGTAGGCTAAATTTTAAAGCACTAGACTAAGTTAACTTTGTGCCACAGAGAAAGCAAAAGGAGTACTTGTGAAATTTTTGTCAGGACTAACTTTGTTTTACTTGCCTAAAATTTCAAGCAGCAGAACCAATCAACTTGATTGGTTGGCAGAACCAACCAATCAAGTGGAATCAAGTAACTTTTCCCTCTTTTTTACTAGCCAAAATTTCTTACATGAGGTACTGATAGCAATCAGGCTTAAAAAAAACGGAGTTATTTATCTTTCCAGAAATAAGTAAGAATTTGACTGAGTTATGAAAGTACCTGAACGACATAGACCAATGAAATTAGAGTACAGTTTTCACTACAAAATAATTGGAAAGTTATATTTTTTATTTTTTTACATATTCACCACATTCAGCCCCTCCTGCGTGGAGGCATGGTAGCTGTTGAACAATGATTTGGTGATCTCAATGGACATCTGCAAGGGAGTGTAAATCCGGAAACTCTCTTCCCAATTAAAAGATAAGGACTACAAACAAGTACCAAATTGTGAAGCGTTCTGAAAAATGTTGCCCTTTCTGGTAAAAACTTTTGTGAAAATTTTGTCATATCTCCCTTGTAAGAGCCTTACAGACTGGTCCAGCATTGGAACACCTTCCATGATGCCCCAAATGCATTTGTACCGATTTGAAATCTTAAAAATGAGACTTCTTGACGTTTTTGGCAGCTTAATTCTTCCTTTTATTGTAAAAAAAATCATCTTTAATGCTAATAATTTTGAATTCTCTTAACGCCCAATAGAATTTCTGATACCAACCCCACCAGCAGTATTTTCCGTTTGTATTTGACAGAGACACTTACTCTGTATCATGGAACTTTCCAGTCCACAACCCCTGAATTTTGGAATTTCCTATGACTGCTTATACGATCCGTACAATGTTTTTCGAAATTGTACCCCTTCCCTCCCGCCATAAATCAACTACGTTCGTGCCTGATTAGATATTGGATTGGATGCGTCTTTTGTGAGTTTGTTTGAGCTTTATCTGTTGTTATGGAAGATCAGCGTATTTCATTCGGCAGCTCCAGTCGTTTCCCTTTATTCAGTTACTTTTGTTTTACTTCTATTCAGCGTCCAAATATCCCTGTTTTAATTTTTCTTCTTTTATTTCACAGCAGTTTTGTTTTTACTCATTTTTCTTAATAATAATTTTTGTTTTATATTACTGCAGGTCTATAATTCACTCTTTTATTATCTTTTTTTTATGCTGACTACCTTTCCTGGCTAGTAGCCTGGATGTTCTGGCTAGTGTTGGGATATTTTACCCTTTATACCGCTAACCTGTGAGCCCTCATAAAGATTATGTATTCCCATTTTATGTCATTTGAAAAATAAGATGATGAATTGCTCCTTATGTATTAGTCATAACAAAAGATAAATATCCGCGTGAGCAATAAAGTATTGGGCTCAAATATCCAAATCTCTTCCGAGTTTGGCCAAATTCAGGCGGCCAATTCAAAAAATTCCGAATTCGGCTAATTCAAAGAACCAGACCCGGAGCAACAAAAATATTGAGGGATGGATTCGAAGCTGAGACCACATATAATGTCGACGGAGTCAGTTAGTAGTGTAGTGAGGGGGGGCAAGGGAGTTTAAGATATCTCATGTACCTTTCGTAGAGGAGTACTAAGTGGTCTCCAAGACAGACAAGATTTTCCAGAAAATTTCAATTGCTATTTTGATCGATATCTCAGGAATATAGTTTAGGTGTTTGACTTGGTGGTTGAAAAACATTTAGGTTCAACACCGCTATGTATAAATTCCTTGCTCCTTTCAACCGACTATATGAAAAGGTGTCACTATAGGACACCTTTTTGGAAAACAGTCTAATACCTAGTAAGGTGCACTGTAAAAAGACAAAAAAAATCTTCGTATTAGGACGATGTTCTAGAATATCTTATTTTTCAACTTCCACAGCATTTTTTCTAGCTCAAATAAAGTATGATTATCTTGTCGTCAACTATGTTTGTTTCGCCACAAAAGTCAGTATTTTAAGTGGTGGCACTGGAAAGAGATAAGGGGATTTACTGCTACTACCAAAAGAGAGAGAAGACAGTGCCCGATGCTGCTCCACTACATCTCGAGATTTTGGGCAAATGTAGTACATTTGTTTTAATGGTAGCCCAAGTTTGGAAGCCTCTATCCTCCAAATGTGTATATTGTATTGTAGATTGTTAGCTGATTAACTTTGTCCCTACTTTTTCGCTGGGTTGGACAAAGCATGGAACTTTGGTTACTAGAAGAACTTTGTCCCTAATTCCTCTTTAGACTAGGATAACTCAGGAAATTATGTTGTTTAAGGATGATACTCTGACGAATTTTGATTTTTGTTTCGGGGGGTGGAGGGAACCGTTCCTATTTCCAATCTCACCATCGGTATTGAAGACATTCGGAAGATAAAGTAAGTTTATTCTTGCCCCCATGCAAACCTATTGAAGTCGCTTGTCTTGCATCTTAAAGTGTCAGCGTTCTCAGTTCCTAACTGCAACAGTTTCGTGGACAGTCGCCATCATCATCATAACCATAAGCACCTCTTGTAAAGGCATGGTATATTCTCTTGTTCCATATTTACTCTTAAGGGGAAAGGAGGCCCTCAGATTTATACAAGGAGGAAGACGTCTTGTATGCAGTAAGATACTCCTAATAGTCAATTACACCCACTCTATTCGTCTCCTTTCAAGACTATCGGTTTTGAAGATACTTGGCACAGAAAACTAAATTCAATCTTGTCCCTGACCTATTGAAGTTGTCTTTTTTACTTCTTGTCGTTCACACTTTCACTTAAAACCTTACTGTTAATAGCAGCGGTTTGTTAGCAAGAGAAAACGAAAGTGGTTGGACATCTAGTTGATGTTGGATGATCTTTGTGTTCTGAAGAGTTGTGATACTACCGGTGCATCTTCCTCTATCACCATTCTCAAACATTTAGAGGATTGAAAGTGGATTAAGGATATAGATTGGATTAAAGGATAAAGTGTGTACCTAGTGTATTTTTCAATAGGATATGTTGCAGGATAAATCTAAGGATAATTACATTTTTGATAAATGTTTTGAAGGTATAAAACTCTTCCGTACATCTTTGTTAGTGACAGTGGCACGCTTTAGCTTGTTTGATTTGTGACCTATTCTACTCTCTGGATAAACAAAGACTACCTTCAACTATTTTTATTCAAATATGATATGGAGTATATTGGAGGAATATATTTGCTGATATTAACAACCATTGTAACAAGCCAACTGCTTTGCGCAAAAAGCTTCTTCTAGCAGTAGTTGAAAGAGCCTAGTTTGCTTCGCTTTCTTTTTCTTTCTCTCTCTAAATTCATTTCCTGACTCCATTTCTTTCATTTTTGTCAATTACTTGAATTTTGAGATCCTAAGTAACCTGCGTTATGTCTCCTCTTCTAGTTTCAGGAAAACGGCAAACCAAAGTGCTTAATTTCCAAACAAAATGTCAACTTTTGCAAGTATTAGAAATTAGTGTCATAATCATGAAATTCGATGGGTAAAATTATAAACAAAATCCAAAGAAAGTTTTTATTCCCATCTAAATGAAAAAATCGATTGATTTTAAACTTTTGGCTTTGTTTTCTGCCAAAAAAAGTTTGATGGATAGGGGAACGCCCTACAGATATGTTAGGTACCTCTATTGAATAGGAGGCGCGGACCAAGATGGGACCTAGTCCCTGGGGGTCTGTTTCAAATGCAGCTGAAATGCAGCACTTAGAAGAACGAACGAATTTATAAAAAATGGTACTTGTCTATTATATAAAACACACTCGAGAAGTGAAGTTTGGTGACAATAAAATATGATGAAAATAGAATACTTTATTAGCGAAAATGTGAAAATCATTTGTGAATCATTAAATTGGGAGCTTCGGCGTTGGCTGACCGTCTCAAAGACAAAGGAAAGTTCCTTATTAACGTGATTCTTAATCTAGTTCATTTTAGTTCATTATTAACGCGATTCTTGAGGACACCGGTTAGTTCTTAGTTTGCTTTTACTAGTGATAGAATATAGTGTCTCACCATGGATGTTCACATTAAGATTTGGGATTTGCCAAGGACCGAAGAACAGACAATTATATTTTTCCAGGACGAGGAGTTGTTGCCCAAAACAAAACACTGCGTTAATGGACACACCATGACTTCAGTGGCGGAACCAGAGGGGGGGGGGGAGCTCCCCCTAACGTAGTCTAAAGTAGTACAATTTACTTAATTAAGGCAAGTTTGCATTAAATAAACTTGCTCCTAACGCAAGTTTATCGGATTAACCTATTTTGCGCCCTACCCCTAAAGAAATCCTGGATCTGCCCCTGCATGACTTTGTACTCTTACGAGAAGCAACATTTTTAGAAGTGTAACACTAGGCCATGTCTGAAAACCGTCAATTTGTGTTTCAACACGTGGTTTTCTAAAAGTAAAACCGGCGCCTCTACCCAGAAAGTAGAGAGAATGTGGGGTTCCGCAAAGTGGAGGAACAAACGGCACCGAGGTACATCCCGCCATCATTTACATTCATACTTAGTAGAGTACATGTGGCGGGCGGAAGTAAAGGCAGAAGGCTGAGTTCATTTTAACGAGATTCTTGAGGACATTTCTGCGTTTCGGGAGCATATTTCCAAATTGCTAGTTTTCACAGTTTTACTAAAAAAGTATTCTATTTTCATCATTTTTTTCTTTTCATTAGCATAAACCAAACTTCACTTCTCGAGCGTGTTTTATATAATAGACAAGTACCAAAAAACAATTGCTCGGAATTGTTTGAAGTTTTAACAACGATTGAAGGGAAATATAGACATGATTTATTATCAAGTTTTCAAGGCTAACGGAGATGGGGTACTATGAGTACCGTCAAAAATTTGGAAAACGAAGACAATTTTAGGTAAAGCAAAGTAATTATGAAATTTCGACACCATTTTTGTTCTTAACCCCATTGCATATGGAAAATATTATGGGGGCAAAATTCAAGTAAAACGCTTTAAATTTTAATTTCATAGCTTTTGATTGAACAAAATACATGGAAGAAGATGGGTTTAGTCTCGATATTCTGCTTGGATTAATACTACCATAAGCGTTCGAGGATTGGGGGAAAGTCATTAAGTCTTGGGACATAATCAAAGCAGCTTCTAAACATTTCTTCCAGACAAAAATCTGTTTATTTCTTGCACGTTATGTATATACATAACGTACGTACGTATGTATATACATAACGTATACATATGTACGTTATATGTTACGCTTCAAAAAGATGACTTTTATTCGACCATGTCCTCTAATGGTCGAAACCGTATGCCCCTATCACCCCTATGACTGACGAGGGTTCCAGTGATTTTGATAAACTCACACGACTGAAGAAAGGGAGTTCCGATTTCGACAACAAAGCATATAAGAGACGATTAGAGAAATATGTTGATATATTGCAAATAATATAATATATTGATATGAGCCCAGTTACGAATACAAACACACTACCCAGGCGAGAGGAGGTACATTTCTGACTTCGTACCAAACCTAGGATAAATATTCCAGCTAGGTACACATACATGCGTTTTTTGGGTGTGATGGAGGGTGGAGGGGGTAGAACATGGAAACATGCAAAGTTAGAAGAATTATTTGAAAAACTGTAAAAATCTTGAAATTTGCCCTAAGGGACCAGACATTCCACCTCATTCTCTCGTGTGCATGTCTGAGCCCAACAGTGGGGTCATTTTGGCTTTTACGATTTTTTTGGGTACTTTTCAATTAGCTGGTACTCACGCGATATATTGTATAGGGAAATGCTAAAGGAAACATGTCAAGCGGGTATCTGTCAATGTAGAATTGGATCGCAAACCGTGGTTTGTCATTGCGTTTACAATATTTAAACTATTGTTTTTTGGGGTTTAGAGGGGAAAAAGGTACATAGGTTAGGTTACGTATTTAATATACGCTATGATTTACCCCCCACTACCCTAAGGTGCAAATATATAACCCAAATTTGTTTCTAAACTATTATATTTTAATCATATTTTGTTTTATTTCATTAACATTAACCAAACTGGACTTCTAGCGTGGGTACCAGCTAATTAAAAAGTACCTTTTTTCTGTAAAATACGATATGAGACCAACAATCCCTCCATCCTCTTTATTCGTGTTTGGCTAGAAATTCTCCCTTTGACAATTATATACCCGTGTGATGGGCCGTATCAAGGATTACTTTCGGGGAGTGTTTTACACAATGATTTTTTCGGGGGGAGGAGATGGGGGTACACAAAAAACTCAAAAAAAACGCATTAAAAAAATTGTTTATATCCATTTTTGTTACGTTTTTACGAGTCAGACAAACATTTCGGGGAGAGGAGGTTCAAACTTCTTACCCCCCCCCCACCCCCCCCCCCCCTGGATACGGCCTTGCACATGTATATGTTGTAATTATTTTTATGTGAAGGACGTACATCTTTCACTGGTTATTTGAACACAAAAAGGAAAAGAGTTAAATAAACACAAACAGGTCCACTTTCTTAAAAGACCTTGTGGTTTGGCCGTCCGGAACGCATAACAGTCTGTTAAGCGATTTTCGCTTTTTCACAAATGCTTTATGGATAGTGAAAACCTGTTATTTAAAAAAGGAGCAAAAGTGCTCTCTTTACCAAATGCCCTTGGCATAGATTTAGTAGATTTCACTTTCTGTTGGCGGTACGCAGCGCGTGCAAGAATCAGCTGCCGGCATTTTTTTTTTTTTTTTTTTTTTTTGTTGCTGGACAATATGGCTGGAGCTTATCTAAGACATTTGACGTCTGGTCGAATATTCCGGTCCATAACGACCGTATATCAAACAATAACCTGTACGAAACGTGTAGTTCTCTCCCACTTTCTAGGCTATGATGAAAGAAAGGCCACACTTTACTCATAATGATAGATGACCAAAATTTTGCTTACTGGCTATCCACCTGGGACCAACGAAAACCAGGCCATCCATGAATCGGATGGAAAGAGCTGATAAAGAATAATTAAAAGGAAACTGGACTTTCATAGAAGAGAGGAAACAGCGAGGCTTTGAATAGATTGGGGCGGAGGCGCTTGTACTGGTCTGTCGGCCTCAGACGGCTTGTTGTTGTAGTGAGGTGTTAGTGATAGTTGTAACCAAGGCCGTACCCATGATTTTTTTCGGGGGGGGGGGGGGGGGTTACTCAAAGATTTTTTTTCGGGGGGGGGTGGGGGTACACAAAAAAACTCAAAAAACGCATTCACAGTTTTGTTTATATTCATTTTTGTTACGTTTTTACGAGTCGAACAAACATTTCGGGGGGGGGGGGGGGGTTCAAACCCCTCTAACCCCCTTGGTACGGCCTTGGTTGTAACCTCCCGTGCTTGTATCGAAAATAAAATATACACTGACATCTTCACACCAAATTATTACTACTGAGCTTTAGCACCAATTTTTGGGGAGGTTTGCAGATCCGGTTCCAATACGCTACTTCTTGGGTCTTAGCCTCCTTTTCTTCAAACACTTGAAAAATATCCACAGGCTTACCTTTTTTAATATTATTTTTTTCATTTGTATTGAAAACGGTCACCATCTTAAGGATTTCGTTGGCATACAAATTAATTAACTTTAACATTAAATACTGAAAACATGGTGCACAGCTGTTACCCGCCAGCTCAGATACGTACGTAGAAAGTTGGCTCAGGGTGGGCGCAACCGAAAAAGCTTCCAAAATAGCCAAGTTAAATGAAAAAAAAATATAGAAAACAACTTAGGAAAGAGCTTTAAAAAGATTTTAAAAAGATTTTGGGTGGAAAAAGGCGTAAAAATATTGGCATTTTGATAAACAATTAGGCGTGAAGCCCTCCTCCAACATTCACGTCACGTCCCCCTTAAAAATAATTGCTGTGTTAAGGAACACCACTTCAAGCCCCCCTTTTGGAGATAAATTGCTGTTTTAAGGCTTCCCAATGGCTTTTAATAAGATTTGGTTCAATAAACTCTCGAATAAAAATAAGTCAATTTATCTTTTTAAACAAAACTAGCAAAATGTATTTGCCTCTTTTCATTTTTATTGAAAATATTCCAAAAAATATTTCGCTGCGTTAGACAACCATGAGTATTTTCCAAGATCCCGGCCTTGACATACTCTAGTTTTCCATCAAACACTCCCGATGACAGAAAAAAAGTTAATTTCGTGTCCAAATCATACGGTCAATGAACCTCTCTGCTTTGCCAATAAATCTGGGGATAGAAAAGACTCGAGAAAGAAACGCAATAGTCCAAACTTTTATGTTTATGTCTAAACTCGCCAAAGGCCTTAAAACGGGAAAAAGCAAATAATTGTAACAAAATTTCATGCAACAGGCCGTAGGGAATCTTATTCGGCCGTAAAAAATTAAAACACGCCAAGGAGGTATGTGCGCAGCCAATTAACTGCGGGGAGCCAAAGCCCGTACCATCGATGTAGATGCCTTCCGTTAAGACAGGCGTTTATGTAGGGATTTTTTATAGAGTTATTGCAAAAATAAAAGTATATAAAAAAGTGAACAACACTAAGAAAAAAAGAAGCTTTGTAAATAATTGAAAAATTCCATGTATTCATGCCTGTTTTAAGAATAAACCAAATATCGGAGTAATTCTGGCCCCAAAGATATACTTAAGCAAGCTTACTAGGCTGTATAGGAACGATGTTACGTTTAGGAAGATTGTTAGCGTCACCAAGCGATAGAGCAACCCAGACGCGTACGCATATTTTTTTCGTGGGGGGGGGGAAATAATAATAAAAAATCATCTAATAATTTGAAGTCGCGAAAATTTAGGACTTCAGAAGCAGGGCTTGGATCCCCCCCCTAAATACGTGCATTTTGTAAGCGTATCCAATAGAATATATAGTAATTATACGTTTTAGAACGTCATTCATTCAATTAGAATGTTTAAATGATTTTTCAACATTTATGTTGAAACAACTCTCTAAAATTTGTTCTATCGTCAACTTTTTTTAGATTTAAATGGCTTTTTATATTTAAATATTTTCGATAGGGATGGTATTTTGTTCTTAATTATGTTGACTTTCCTTAGTTCGTATTTTGTCAAACGGTATCGCATTTTGTACGCCTGGCCACGGAGCGTCATGAGGTCTTTTTTTTAATTGTTTTAATTTAAATATATATATATATATATACTATATATATATATATATATTATATATATATAATATATATAATATATAATATATATATATATATATATATATATATATATATATATGATATATATATATAGATATATATATATATATATATATATATATATATATATAGATATATATATATATATATATATATATATATATATATATATATATATATATATATATATTGCAAGACTTTTCCAAGAGATATCTTTTTAAATCAAATTTTACACCGTGAAGAATGTAAGTGATGTGTTTTGATTTGGACGTCCGAGGAGGTTCTGTGAAAAAACCACAATCGTAGTTTTTTGTTTCCAAAGATGGAATTACGTCATCCGCAATGACGAAATTAAATTCACGCAATAGGCTGTACCGTTATTAGCATGAAACCTCATTGCGTATAATGAAATAGTTTGCTTGGTTTTGAATTATTGTACTCGTTTGTTTTTGCCTTTTTTTGCGTATATAAAAGACGGAAATCTTCAGTCATTGACCGACGAAAATAAGAGTGAAAACACTAAACTTATGAAAGGCTATTGACCAAAGAAAAAAGTTTTAGTAATGTTGATTTTTCCCGAAAAATCGAGTGCCATGTATCGCTTTTGCTTGGTTTTGAATTATTGTACTCGTTTGTTTTTGCCTTTTTTTGCGTATATAAAAGACGGAAATCTTCAGTCATTGACCGACGAAAATAAGAGTGAAAACACTAAACTTATGAAAGGCTATTGACCAAAGAAAAAAGTTTTAGTAATGTTGATTTTTCCCGAAAAATCGAGTGCCATGTATCGCTTTTATATTTCAGGTGAGACAGGTGTCACGAAGAACATCATTTTAGGGGGGGGGGGAGAAGCAAAATACGCGTTTGTGAAGCCACCCCCTTGTGTACATACCTGGCAAAAGGTGACAAGGGGAAACTTTATATGTCAAATGTTTGTTTGAATCTCTTCCTCGATGAAAGTTTCCCCTTGTCCCCCTATATCAGACACGCAGAGAAGGCGGGACAGAAGGATATCATTTTACCATATCAACGATTTTTTTTCCTGTTAAGTAAAACATGTTAAAACATAAAAAAATCCTGTTTTTTTTTAGCTTAAACCCAACTTTTTAAGTATTGGGACCGTCCAACTGCAGGGATGTCCTGTGATCCCCTTGAAAGGTGTGGACTAACACAACCTATGATCAGCTTGACTGTATCCCTGGACCTTTTTATCAACCGATACTGAGTTTTTTTTGCGAAATCGTGAGGAAGTAACAAAAATTGTAGTAAAATCTGTGAAACTGCTAAAGAACCCCTGGTAAATCGTGGTACCGTTTTGAAGACTTTTTTTAACACATTGCGGTTGGTGCAGCCCCCCTTTATCAGTCCACGTAACGTAACTGACGCCTCTGCTTTTAAGTGCCCTTGTAGTACTGCTTGAAAAGGGCTAATATGAGAAATCAGGAATAGGTCACTTTCGCTGGTTTTCTCATTAAATATTTCTCATGTACCTCTCATTTAATATAAATTTTATTTTACCTTTTTTCAAAAGAATGTCATAAAAGATGAAAGGGAGGCAGTTTCGGATTCAGAGGCGGGGCGAGGTGCCCCCCTAACGTAGTCTTAATTAGAGTAATTTACTTAATTAACGCAAGTTTGCGCTAAATAAACTTTCTCCTAACGCAAGTTTATCAAATCAACCTATTTTGCGCCTCCCCTAAAAACATCCTGGATCCTCCCCTGAAGGGAGGCTCACTTTGTTCCTCGCTTGTAAATCTTTTAAAGCTTAGGACCTCCATGTATGAATATTCGTGAAGGTTGTTTAGAGTTGTTTCAAGGAATTTGCTTCTTGTGGACTAGTCAAAAAGAAATTTCATCCCACTAAGAAATTTCTAGTTCTAATACTGCACCCCCAAAAAAAGATAGACAGTATTGATGAAAGTGTTGGACTGCTTAGATTAAGCCACCACCCCCTTAGGCATGGGGAATGTGGGGAGAGCTGGAATTGTTTTTTTTTTAGGGAAACCAAGCAAAATATATCTTAAGAATTCAATTTGAGGGATTTTTCTTTAGTCAAATATCTCTTTGGCTATCCCTTTGGCCACATCCTTTTGGCTACCCAAATTGGCTATCTCTTTGGCCACATCCCTTTGGCTACCCACAAGACCCCTCCCACAAGATATTTGAAAATGTGACGGATAGAACATAGCTTGTAGGGTATTTCCGGTTCCAAGAAATAGTGGAAAATGTTGAAACCACTATAGCTTAAACCGCTATCTTCCTTGAATAAATTTGCAATATAGTCTATAGAGTGCATTAACCTCAACGTGAGTTTTTTAGCACATATTTTCTACGCTACTGACACTATTCGGGTATACTTTTTACACGCTACTGGTTTTTTTTCTGGAATTTGGATTAATAAATGCGTAGGTTACGGTGACTGAACCCGTTAGATTTTTGAGGTTTTTGGGTATTCTATCGCATGAGTCATATCCATTAGTGAATTCTTCCCGTTAAACATGGAAGAAATATAAAGTTTTGATGAGATTGGCTTTACAAAACCTGAACACATTAAACTGTTGCAGGCATCTACGCAGTATCTTATTTTAGGGGACTGAAGATAAAAAAAAGAAGAAAATTTGTTTAAGAAGTACCCAGAAACTCGGCAGTACCTACAAACTTTAGGATTTCGGTAGGGGACAGGCCCCAACGCCCTCCCCATTGGCATGTCTCTTTGTTGTAGGTACGATTGTATAAATGTCTAGAGAGGGTTTGGGGGAGTACATTTAGGGAGAGGCATAAATTCGAAGAGTCTAAAAAAGTGAATCAAATGCAATTGTAATTATTAGGAGACATCACTGGTGATTTCTGGTGAATTTCTATGAAGAGCTATGAAAATTTTGTCCACTTTTAAAGTCAGCTGAAATTTTAGACCAAGAAACTCTGTGTGCAATGTAACCAGAGGCAGATACAGAATTAATGTTTGGGGGATGCACTAACAAATAGTTTTCTGGTGTTAATTTTTCTAATCCATGCCTGTAATAGGTGCAACTTCGTGTTTTCTGGGATGGCACATGCCTTTGAAACCACCCCATGGATCCCTTCCCCCTTAACGTAGCTTTGAAATTATTTTTCAGGTAAGCCCAGAATCTGAGTAACACAAATTTTGCTTTTGAATTTGTTTCTGACTGTGAATTATTTTCTTTTGAAAAGTCATAAATATACTTAAAACATCTTAGTAAGTTAAGATAAAGGCCGTATCCAGGGTGGGTAGCCTATGGGGTTTGACCTTCCCCCATGAAATATTTGTCCGACTCGTGTAAAAACTTAACAAAATGGATATAAACAAATTTTAATGCGTTTTTTAAGTTTTTTTGTAAACCCTCCTCCCGAAAATGAATACCCCCCCCCCCTGAACGAAACCCCTGGATACAGCCTTGACTAAGATATATGTTTGTGTTTTTAAGAAAGAAAAAAATTTAAACAGAATAACCCCATCATTTCAAAACAGATTATCTGTTTGAATCCTGTTGTCTGTATCTGTTGAGAAGCAGAAACGGGAGAAAACAGATAACCTGTCACAGCTTTCTGCTCTGATTTTTAAGAAAACAGAAGTAAGGTAAGCAAAATAAAAACAACAAAGAAACAGTGCCATGCTTGATCTGCGCCAAACAATGCATGATAGGCCTAGAATATCATCATTATCGTCAATACAAACCACAGGCGTATACAGATAGAGTAGAATCGGTCATGTGTTAATCTGAAAACACGGTATTCTGCCTGAGATTCTAAGCAGACAAGCCTATTAGGTTTAGGCGATTAGCGAGTCCAAGCAAATTAAGTCCCCTGTTTTGCATACAAGTCCAGTGGACGTTGTCCGTCATGAGTCAACCCAAAAAATCTCGATCATCCCTTAGTTCTATGACTATCTACCTTAGTTCTGCCCTAGGATGGATGGATGATAGAGTATCTATCAACAAGCGAAAATGACATCATTTTTATAAAAATCCATAAAAAGGCTTATGCCAGTTGTGCCTCTCATTCAGACTATGTCTTGGATTTTTCTCCGATTGGCCATGGCTTGATGGCAACTTGATTTTAATTCACAAATCAATGGTCTTGGTCGGTTGGGTACAATCCGGAGGGTAGAATCAGAGAATTTGTCTAGGGGTTCCAAGCCTTAAAACAAACAGTAGCTTTTTAGGTAAAAACTTTCCACCTTCTGTAATTATCTTTTTCTTCTTCTTTTTTTTAAAGAAAACAAATAATGTTAGCAAAACAAAGACAAGATAGAAAAGGTACCGCAAGAGGGTGCCCACTTTCCGCCACCTGGTATACATCTCATAGTGCCAGGGGTGCCGCGTAGTTCCGCCGCGCTTGGTGTAGTTTTAACCAAGATGGTTAAAGCACAGTTTGTGCCACGTTTGACTGGCATCACCTGGGGTAAGTGATTTTGAAAGTGAATGCCCCTTCGAACAATGCACTGTTGAACATTAGCTTTCGGGAGATTTCGGGGAACCCAAGTTCCTTTAAGGGAAATTCGAGGAAACCCCAAAAAATTCTGGAATTTTGATAATACCGCCGTAGGTGTGCACAGGGGATTTTTTCTAGATGGTTAAAGCCTTAAGACAGGTGTTCTAGCAGGGGCGTAATTTTGTCAAAAATGCAGGGGGGGGGGCAAAGTTGGAGCCGATTTTCTCTAGTCAAGTGAAAATGACTAAGTGAAAAATAAAAATGAGTCATATAGTACCATAAAGGGTAAGGTCTACTAAAGAAAACTGATCTGTTTCTCTGGATGCTTGAATTATGTAGGCCTATCTTAGTTTTGACAAGATTGTTGAAGACGCTAAATTTCAGTTGGGATAAGGGGACTGGGGACAGTTGCTCCCCCTTCCCATAGCAAATTATGCCCCGACACTCTAGGCAAAAACACTCATGTTTTAGCTTATTCAGAGTTATAATATAACAGTGAATAAACAGCAGAGAAATCACTGAATAAATAGGGTGCTAGACTTTACAATGAAATGATACGTATGGTAATTTGTGTTGCTTTTAGTAAAAGCGGAAGTTAGACCTTGGGGTAAAGAGCGGGAAGATCTCAGATGTTTTTTTTTTTTAATTTCATTCAAATCAGTTCTTTTATATTTTCTCTCTCCAAAAATAGAAACAAGTTGTTTGTTTTTATGTCGGTTTTCTCTTGTTTCTGTTTATTCCAAAACTAAAAAAAAAAACAAATTATTTGTAATGTCTGTTAAATTAGATTTAGAGTCCATCTTCTATAACAGAGTAAGATCTATCAGTTAGTTCACTCCGTTCTCTCCATCTTAGGCCTATCTGTTTCAAGATTTTCATAAGTTTCTACTTTTTCCAAACGTTTTTTTTCCTGCTATAATGGGAAATTTTACTACTACTACTACTAACAACACATTGCTGCACCAAGCCGCTTGAAGCGAACACGGCTGCGTATGCTCTTTCTCCATCCCAAAGCTTCATTCCTTCAAAGTTTCACTCTACCTCCTCAGATGAAAATCCAATTCGCAAAAGGTGGGCTGGCCATCTTTAGTCTTTTTTTTTTCACTGAGAAACAGAGATTCTATTATTATTTTTTTTTTTTTTTTTTTTTACGGATCCTGGATGCCTGCATAAATATTTTTAACAGCAACTAAGTCTTCATAAAAAAAAACACACATTCATTGTTTTTTTTTTCGCTTTTCTTTAAAGCGTGTACAGTAGAAGAGACATACACAGAGGAAAGCTAAGGGGCTTGGGAGCCCGCCTCCAAAAATAGCCAAATTTTCTTGATTTTTTGGGTACTTCTTATTAGGATTATCAAGTTTGTTTTTGTTATTGCCCTCTCCCCCCCCCCCGGAAAATTTCTATTGTTCGGTCCCCGCCCGAAAAAAGAAATAATGCGTACGAACCTAGCACTACAACATACCACATTTAAAATTGCCTGTTAAATTGCCGGCTCGAGGGGATGGATTTCCTACCCCCCCCCCCCTTCTTTGCCTGATGATTCAGCTACTGTTATATTTAGAAGAAGCTAAAGTAATTACCTTTCTCGACAAATTAATCCAATTTTGATCTCACCACTCATTTTGTTCACAATGAAATATTCCCTGCTAAATTGTGGCGAAGAACCGCTAGAATGAAATCCGCAACCCTTCTCTTGATTGTTTACAATATTTGCAGTTTATGAATTTGGGACAAGGTTATCTCTTGACGGATGTTGTTGTTTTTGAGTTGGCTGGTCCGCTATCTTGTCATACCTTTAAATCGAGTGTCTTCCAAGGTGTTTTCTAAAATGGCTGTAGGCGTAGAACACATTACCAATTAACTACAATAATGCAAATATAAAAAATTTAAATTTTCTTCTTTTTTGTATTTTTACAGAAAAACAGCAGTATTGTCAGCATGACCATGGGGATACATACTTCTGTAATATTAACTAATTAATTTCGTGGATTACTTTGAGTCGTATAAGCCAATCCATTATTTTAAACCCATTTTAAAAAAATACTTTAACACATGTTATACGCACATTATTTACCTGTCAATTTCTGGTTCACTAAGATGAACGCAAATTTTGATTGTTTTTTTTTTTTTTTTTTTTTTTTTTTATTGAAATCTTAAGTCAAACGCCAACAAAGAACACAAAACCTGATTGGTTGAAAATTAAATTGGTTGAAAATAAGGAAACGTTTTTGAGCTACAATTCTGTTTTTCTGTGATTTTACTATT
>CM051267.1:64860701-65033201 GCA_027921565.1 Artemia sinica | reverse complement strand
TTGACCCAGTTTGGTATTAAACAACATCGGTTTATCCATGTTTACTGATAGGCCTTTCGCCGAACTAACAATTAGTCTATAGAGCATTGAACTTTATTTCCACTAGTCAGTCTATTGGCTGACATTGCCTGCCATTTACAATCTGGCGTCTTATCAAGAGTGTACGCTGAGACTAAAGGTGTATAGAGAAGAGTTTTAAAGTGTATTTCATTGTGTGAACACACTGAATGGTGGATTTTTACATATTTTAAAATGAGGAATTTAATGCTACATTTGCCCTCCTGCTCGGAGGAGAGGGAGGTTTTGTTTCTACATGGATTAAGGCCTGTTGAAATTCAACCGAACGAAAATGTGCAGCCTAAAGTTGAACTGGATATTATCCCACATAATGAACTGCCAATAGGTATAAATCATTTAGTATTATTTATTTCGGTAAATATTTCGCAGTTCATATTACTGACTTACGAAGAAAGTGAATATACCACTCGATGCCTTTTGGGTCAATATCTACCAAATCATATTATTGAGTTAGGAATAAAGTGAATATTACACCCTATTTTTTGTCATTTTCAAGAGCTCAAAAATGGCCTAAATTTGATTATTATATTCGTAATCAGCATAAGAAAAGGCATCGAGTGGTATATTCACTTTATGCGTAAGTCAATAATATGATTTGGTATATATTGACCCTTTACGAATATAATAGGCTAACCATTTTTGTCGCAAATAAATTTTACCCCACTCCTAGCCTATATATACCAATTCATGGTATATATTTGCACATTAGGAGGGAGGGTAAAGTTTACTTAGGCTACCTCTCATTTGCATCAGAAATAACCTTTACCTCCCCCCTCCTCCTAATGTGCAAATATATACCCTTAATTGGTATATATAGGGGGGGGGGGTTAAAATTCATTTGCGACAAAAATGATTATTATAGGCCTATTTGGAAAGAGCATAAAAAGACATAGTTTTAGCCTACTTTATTCGTAAGTCTATAATATGAACTGCGAAATATTTACCTTTCTCTTTATCTACTTATTTATATTTTCACCCTGCCTTTCACAGCTTTTTAGAAGAATTTTAGGCTAGTAGGCTATATGTTGGGCCATATTTTTAGCTGAGGCTTTACCCCCTCCCCCCCCTGTAGAGCCGAAAAATTGCGAAATTTGAATAAAAGTTTTTGAAACTTGGACAAAAAAAGAATCCAGCTGCTGTGACTATTTAAGTTTTGCTTGTTCCCCCACCCCCTATTAAAATTGTGGCTTCACAAAATTGGTGCTATTTCTGAATTAATTTGCTTCTAAACTAAGGCCTAGATCCATAAACTAAGGCCGAAGAATGTAGCCTACTATAGGCAACATAGACTGTAAACAAGGAACATTGTTTGGCTTGTGAAAACTTAACTAGGCCTAGTGCGTTTAAGAACAAGCTAGGCTAAAATTATTCAGGTTAAAGGTCTAAGGCACAAAAATTTTTCAGCTTCACAACTTTGGTCCATCCCAATTTATAAGGATTTAAAGATATGCAAATACATTTCCTAAATAAAAAAAAAAAACATTTGATATGGCTTAAAATTCTACTCAAAGAGCAGGAATTGCATTTTCAGAACTAAAGCCAGAAAAAAAAGAAACCGATAATTGAAAATTAAGTTAAAATGTTATTTTGTCAAAATTTCAGGACCCTCTAGAGGGAGGAGTGGAAGTAGGTACTTCAAAATACTTTCCCGGTACACACTTTTGCCCATGCCCTTTGATTCTTCAGAAGTAGCCCCCTCTTGCCCCCCCCATAAAATTGCCGGAGCTACGCCCCTGATAGTCCTTATAATATGTTTCTTCGTTAATTAAATCTTGTAATGCGTCATAGGCTCTTGTTAGAACGGGTATCTTCAACATTGACTTGATAAAATCAAGTCTGATTAATTGCAATATTTGATTAAAATATTATTTGGAATGATTTTTAAAAGTGAATGATAATGAAAGGAAATATTATAATTTGGCTGGTTCTATCCCATTATGCGGGCCTCTAAAAAGTCAAGTGTGGTTAATGCTAATGAAATAAAATAAAATCGGATGAATATATAACATTTAGAAACAAGTTGGGTTATATGTTTGCACATTAGAGGGGGGGGGGGGGGGAACATTGCATATACTAAATACGTAACCTTACCCCCCCCCCCCCTAAACCCCAAAAAGTACAGTTTAATATCATATACACAATGAAAACCTTGCTATCATTGCCTACTCTATAACAGTTAAGACGTCAAAACGGGTTTTATCATTGCCTATTCTATAGTGACTAACCCGAGAGGCCCGCATAATGGGATAGTACCATTTGGCTAATAGTGACATCTTGCATAGTAAAATGTCATTGCTTTGGCGTTTTCTTGCATATCCGGTGGCTATATAAGGGGCCATCAAAGAGGGAGGGGTGCATTGTCAGAAAAGTGGCCATGATACCTGTAAAGAGCATAAAATAAGGAATTTGATGTTGCTTCTTTTAATTTTATAGCATGTTTCTGTCAGAAGTGGTCAACCAATTCTGATTGATTTCCTCTTAATGTACAGTATTTTTCATACCCTAAAATTTGACACTTCCTTGCACTAAATGAATTTTCGCCTTTTATTCTCACAGAGGACCAGAAAAAGCCATAAAGAATCCAGGAGAAGTCAAAGCCTAGCCTAGGTGATAACTCGAAATTTTTATTCTGTCAAAAAGCTCTTATTTAGGCTATCTGGTACTTGGGCATTATATGGGCCTTTCTAAAAAGTCAAGTTTGGTTAATGCTAATAAAATAAAATAGGATGAATATATTATGTTTAAGAGGTAATTACTTGGCAAAAAAAAAAAAAAAAGCATATATTAAATACGTAACCTAACCTAGGTACCCCCCCCCTAAACCCCAAAAAACAACAGTTTAAATATTGTATACGCAATGAAAACCAAGCTAAGCATTGCATTACTCTATAGCGGTGTCTTGAATTAACCCGTCAAAAATGGGTTTTTCGCGACTGGTTCCCTTGTAAAGGCCCCATATATGGCCCAAGTACCGACTATCTTCTTGCCTCTGCCAGTTGTAATTTGTTATGCCAACAGATTTTGAGGACAATGCAGCGCATTGCACAGTGGTGCAATGCGCTGCATATACCAAAAAGGTATTTTCAATGAAAATACTGGTACTTGAGTATTATACTGACCACACTTCTGTTCTTGATCTGTTTAAAATTGGTTTCTCTATGTGCACTTGGAGATAATCAGCTTGTCCTGAATGAGATAAACTACTGTCGTAAATTTACATGTTTTTGTCGTAAATTTATTGGTTGAATAAATTGATTGATTGATCATAGGGTAGATTACGCGGAATAAATTGATTGCTTGGTAGTCCCCTGTTTAGTTTTTGATTTTTGGATATTTTTTTTCTCTTGTTTTTTTTTCTCTTCGTGTTGAGTCTCTTAAAGGTGTGAATGTATGATGTTGAAAATGTATTTGTTTCATTTTTGTTTCTCCCCTGCTTTTTTCCTGGCCATAGAACCTTACGGGGGAGTTTATATTGAAGTGTATTTTGTTAAGTTTATTGATCGAATAAATTGATTGATTGATCGATTGAATATGCAGGTATATTTTAATTAGATATTTAACATATAGAGTTGGTTAGGTATTTAATGTAGTGCGTTCTGGGCGGTCTGCTTTCCATAATTCTCTATTGTAGTTTCCAAAATTTTGTTAGAAAAGTATTGTATTTTAACATATCTTGGTATATTTCATAGTACACACAGAAACCGGTTTTACAACAGATCAAGAATAACAGTGTGGTCAATATAATATACAAGTACCAAAATACTAAAAATGTTTTATTCTAAAATTTGGGAGGGATGTCAGGGCCACTGCCTAAAACCCCCAATTTACGCCCACGATTGTAGAAACGGACAATGGATAAATTATATAACTGATAAAACGCTTATCTATTTAAATAATAATTAACCTGTAAGTTATCGCTTAAGGTTCACCAACGCTCTATAATAGCAGGCTCGTATAAGCATAATATATAGGCTATAATAGCAGCCTATAATAGCTTCGGCTATAATAGATTCTGCTCTATAATAGCAGCCTACTCATAATCAGTTTCTAGTCTTTTTATCTGTAAGTTGGGTTTTGAGTTTTAGAGTTACTAAGATCAAATTTATTACTAAGAGGGGCTTTATAATGTCTAAATTATATTCACTATTTTTGTATTCTTCAAAAAATTTCAGATTAAGGTAGGTAAATAATTTTTTAGACCATACTGCTTTTCCATTTACGGAAAATTAAGCGAGAAAAAATGGGTGTTAATTCAAATAAAGCACTAACAAAGAATTAAAAACAAACAACACATTAATTTATAAAAAAAATCCGAATATTTCAACTCCACGTCCGGGAACCTTTATCGGCGGAAAAAATGACAAAAAGAAAAATAGTTGAATCATCTAAAGAAAAAAAAACAAAAAATAATTTTTTGGTGTCCTTTTTGTATATTTTGATGTCGTTATATATTTTATATTTTTGGTGGCGTTTCTATGTTACAGTGTTGCAGTATTATGGAAGTTTATTAAGATGTTTCACTTCTTTGTTTTGTCTTTTGGTTTTTTTTCACTGGCTGTTTTTTTTTGTCTTTTTCTTTAGATTTTTTAACTAAATTTTTCCTTTTCCCTTTTTTTCCTTTGACAAAGGCTCCCGGATGTGGTGTTGAAATATCCTGATTTTTTTTATATTAATTAATGTGTTGTTTGTTTTTTATTCTTTGTCAGTGCTTTGTTTAAACTAAACCCATTTTTTCTCGCTTAATTCTCCGACGATTAGGGTAGGTTACCCTCCTCCCAAACTTTATGGGGAATATAATTCTCATATAAATTTTAATCTTCCAGAATTTGATGGCACAACTGTATTATGTAGAGTTTGCGGAGATAAAAGCATCAGGCTTTCATTATGGCGTCCATTCATGTGAAGGCTGCAAGGTAAGATCATTTCCACTCCATCCAGCTGGAAAAACGTAGGCCTAGGCTACTTCGGGAAGGGCGATAAGGTCTGGACCCCTTGAATATTTGTCAGTTGTATTTAGGGGCATCGATTGAATATGGAGGGGGCAGTTTGTTTTTCAAAATTTAGAGGAAAGGGACAATTTCGTTGACTTTCCGTTTTTTTTTTCAGTGAGAATGCCAAAAAATCTAGCTATGAAAATCGGATTTATATTTTGGGTTTTCAGTGCTTACGAGAAATTCGTATTCTATTTAAAGTTAGATCAGCATATATGCCAAAGTTACCATTCTTTTTCCTTTTCAAAACTTCAAAGCTCGTACGATTCGTCCCATAACTTCCTGCATTTTTAATATAATTCGCAGAGATTTCAGCGTTTATTTATAATTTCCACTTCCGGAATAAATCTGTTTATGCGCATGTCCCAAACCTCATGATATAGCCTAATTATAGGCTAAAAAAACTTATTTTTTTTAATATTCTAGTTATTTCCTTGTATTTTTCGTATGATACAAATCTATTGCAGTTTGAAAAACATACGCCCCCCAGCAATAAAAATGAAAAGAAATTTGTCCTTGGCCAACCCCTTAATGCTTTATCTGATATTCTGTATACAATTGGATAACGCAAAATATTCACTTTCATCCCAGGTTGATATCCAGTGTCTGAAGATAAATAAGACGGAACTAAATTTGCTTTGAATGAAAAACGCTGTAAATAAGTATTGTTCCAAGAAAAATGTTTTATTCAAATTTTGGCTTAAGATAAAACAATGTCACTTTAACTTAAATTAATTATTTATACTGGTACAAGAATATCGGTATAGAATTTTAATATTTGGTTCCATACGTCTCTTATGCTTTAAATTATCCAAAAACTGTTAATCTGAATTATCTAAGATATAAATAACATTTGCTTGATGTTAACCCACTTAAAGTAGGTTATATGACTGACATTCAGTTCGTATATACTTTAGAGCAGCGCATATTAACAAAGAAGCCAATCGGGGGGGGGGGGGATCGACATCGTACTACAATTTAATGATAATAGGCATTAATAGATGGGGACCAATAAAGGCACATTTTCACGTTCTCCAATTTTTTTTTACAAATAAAACAAATGGTCCTAATTAATTTTTAAATTGAATTCGAGATTTATCATCCAGAAAACAGAATGTTATTTAAAAAGGAAAATAAACACTTTCTCACTAACCTAAAATCCTATTTGTTCTTATCAATGCATTTTTTAAGTCAAATATTTGACGAAAAACTTTTTTACTAATCTACAGCAAATATGACCGCAATGTAAGGTTCAGTGACCGATAGAACCAGGAAAAATATTTTTTTATTTTTCTTAACTGCTGTCAATATGAAGTCTCTTTTGGACATTAAGGAGATTACAGTTACAATAAATCATCATTAATTTTTATTTATTTACAATTATAAGTCACTTCATCAAGATTTGTAAATTATCGCCTGTCGTGCCTGGAGGGTATTCCTGACATTTTTGTACTTCTGATATAATTGTCAAATACCCTGGTAAACTACCCTTAGTGGGGCTCAGCAGAGGAGTGTAGGTTCAATCACACCCTGATCCTCCTCATCTACATGCTCTTGCGTATCCCCCCCCCCCTTTGAGGACAGCTTAGCACTTTTTTTGTAATTCTCTCTCATAAGCATAAAAATGTCATACAAACTTTATGTAATGACAAAAAGAAGGGGCTTCAATTTGAGGGAGGTATTTGCCCTCTTAGATTCTGAAAAACGTTTTTGAGTGGGTATTTTTATTCAAAATGCCTTTTTGGTATTTTCATCTAAAAACAACAAATTTGCCTCTCCTAGATCCGAAAAATGCACCCCTTTCTCCTACTGTTTCGTGAAGTGACTTAACTGACAGCCATGATATATCTCTTTGGATTGTGACAACTGATATCGCGTCCTCCCTAAAATTGTCATTCCCCCAATTTCACACATATAGATGCCGCTTTGCATGGGCGGATCCAGGAGGTGGTATAAGGGGCACTCGTCCCCTAAAAGGTAAAAAATATCACTACTTTCAGAGTTAGATAGGTGAAAATACCGATGGGAAGCCAAATTTTATCGGTGCCATCACATAGGTTGATCCGAAAATTTTTTTTAGGGGGGGGGCGCAAAATAGGTTGATCCGATAAACTTGCGTTAGGAGCAAGTTTAATTAACGCAAGCTTGATTTAATTAAGTAAATTACACTATTTTAGACTGCGCTAGGGAGGGGCGCGCCCCCCTCTGGATTCGCAGCTGTCTGCTCGTGCCGCTATCTTATACAGTGTTTGCACATCTCTGAATATAACCTCTCGATGTTGAATAATTACGACAATTTTTTATTGATCACTGCCAAAGTTTAATGACCGGGACGTATTCTGGCTATATGCCAAGAAGCAGTTTTTAGGTTACTAAACTCCGCGGTTGCATTGGTGTGCAGGTTTTAAAACATTGGCGCAAAATCCCTAATAATGTTGAGTATGTATTATATTTCGGATAAATTTTGAATCGGATCAGATTGTGAAAACGATTTTTGTAGAAACATTCGAAAAAAGTGCCTCCCTAGATTTTGCAAAACTACTCTTTTTTACCTTCATTTAACCAAAAAAAAAATAATAATAAAAAAAGAAAGAAAAAAAATCCCTGTCTCAGGCCCTAACATTTTCGTGAATTAGCGCGCTTGATCATTGATGCCAAACAGGGTTTTGGTGGAGGGTTGCCCTCTAGCTGACGACCTCACAGCGTGTCAATTTGTAAAAATTCAGGGGTGGTGGCAAAGATGTATCTACGATTTTGTTCGGAAGGGGGGGGGGTACAAAAAAGTCTTCACAAAACGCATAAAAAATTAGTTCAAATGTATTTTTTGGTACTTTTCTATGGGTTCGACAAAAATTTTCAGTGGTTTAAACCAGATAACCCCACCTTGGAACCTTGGATACGGCCTTGGGTGGGGGCACAGTATATTTTTTCACTATGTAGGGTGGGGAATTTTTTTTTTTCAATGACAATATAAAAACAAACATTTTTCAAATGAAATACCCTCCCCCACCCAAAAAAATGTATTTTTCAAAAAAATTCAAAACTGCAACCCCCCCTCCCCCCAACTGAGGTAACTATGACCTCAATGGCTGAAACAAGTTTATAGATGCAGTCTTGGTGACTTGCAGATGTTAATGAATTCCTTTTAATGGTTTTTCTTTTAATGAATTTCCTTGCCAGGAACCTATTTTCCTGTCCCTTCCTTTTGTGCAAGTACGTGTCTAGATTAGGCATGATCGCCGGAATTTGTCAGTGAGGGGGGGGGGATGATATAAAGTTTCCATCAATAATTATAATAAGAAATGTCCAGAAATTTAAAGAACTTTAGGGTTTCAGAGGTTCTAAATTAAATTATGCTACAAAACTGGATTTGCCGATTGGCCAGGGTAATCACCCCAGTTCGTTTTATGATAAGACATTTTTTAAACGCCAAAGTTGTTTCATTCAAAGTATCAAGCACATACAAAAAGTTTTTTGCCCCGGGACCCGTCTGAATCACAAATTTTGGCTGTTTCAAAACTATGAAGCTTTACGGCAGTGCCACATTATCGTCAGTGTTGCCACATTAGACCATAAAAATAAATAAGCAAAAAAATAAATAATTAGTTGAATTAATTAGTTAATTAATTCAGCTGTAAAAATTTAAACATTAACAATCTGTTGACGCCCAAAGAATTTTAAAGGAAACTACTACTACTAACAACTCACTACAGCACCAAGCCGCCCGAGGCCTATAAAATTACACACGCTCCTCGTTCATCCCTGTCTATTTAAAGCCTCATTTGCACCCTCCCAAGAAGTCCAACTTTCCCTTGAATCCTTACGACCTCCTTCCACCTAATTCAAAGGCAACTTGATTTTCGTTTGGCCCTAGATGGCTGGTCGAAAAGAACGATATTTGGCAATCCTTCATCCGCAGAGCGTGTCCTAGCCATCTCAACCTTTCTCTGATTATAGCCATAGAACGCGGGATTGAACCTCATTTTTCGTACATCCTATTGTTTGAATTACGGTCAAGCCGGGTACCCAAAAGAATCCGTAGATAATACCTCTAGAAAACATCTAACGAATCCTTTCCTGTCTTTCAGCGCGAAGAAGCTTACGCTTTTTAAGCTCCATGGTTTCCCCCAACACATTATATAATATATATATAATATATATATATATATAATATATATATATATATATATATATATATATATATATATATATATATTATATATATATATATATATATATATATATATATATATATATATATATATATATATATATATATATATATATATATATAATATATATATATATATATATATATATATATTATATATATATATATATATATATATATATATATATATATATATATTATATATATATATATATATATATATATATATATATATATATATATATATATATATATATATATATATATATATATATATATATATATATATATATATATATATATATATATATATTATATATATATATATATATATATATATATATATCTATATATATATATATATATATAATATATATATATATATATATATATATATATATATATATATATATATATATATATATATATATATATATATATATATATATATATATATATATGGTTATGGAAGTTTCACTGAGCCAATTCAAACGATCGGTTTGCATTTTCACTGTCCTTTGTGCTGGGAAAAAAATGTTCAATTCAGTTTTTGTGAACCCATTTGGCGGAAACCATAATCCTGGCACTACTCACCCTGTTGGCTATTCCTTTAACGCAACAATGAACACAATGCTTGAGTACATAATATCTTACGCAACTAGTTTTTTTTTTTCGAACAAAGCAAAAGTTTAATGACCGCAGTATAGCCTGGGGGCATTTAAAAGAAGTAGTTTTTGGGTCACTAAACCCTGCAATACATCAACAAACGTTTTAGCTGTAAAGCTTTTTAATACTTAGGGTCTTTAAATAATATTGAACTTCTTTATTTTCATGATCAATAGCTAAATGCGTTGTTAGCTGTCAACATACGTGGCAGTTTTCACAGTGTTAATAACCTCATCAAGAATTCAAAAGTGTAAATATTTTAATGAAGTTTAAATATTGCTTTGTCTTTTAATTGATAATCTCATTACAAAATACTATCATTGCATAATGTTTTAAACGATATACTATCTTTTAATTTAACCTAGTATGGATTTACGAATAATCAAACAGTTCGTGGTAACGAACTGTAAGTAAGGAGAGACCCGGCTCAATGGTAACCGATACTCTAAAAACGGAATTTTGATACCAATAGATACATAAAAAAAATCAGATTTTAATTCTGAATTCAAATATATAAGTTTCATCAAGTTTAATCTTACCCATCAAAAGTTACGCGCCTGAGAAAATTTGGCTGATTTTCGAAAAAAGGGAGAAAAACCCAATAAAAATTATAGAACCTTAATGAAAATCACACCATCATATTCTTCGTATCAGAGAACGCTACTGTAGATGATTCAAGCTCCAATCTACAAAAATGTGGAATTTTCCATTTTTTGCCAGAAGAAAGATCACGGATGCCTGTTTATTTGTTTTTTTTTTTCCAGGGGTGATCGTTTCGACCCAGTGGTCCTATAATATCGTGAGAGGGCTCATTGGAACGGAAATTAAAAGTTCTAGTGCTCTTTTTAAGTGACCAAAAAAATGGAGGGCAACTAGGCCCCCTCCCACGCTCATTTTTTCCCAAAGTCACCCGATCAAAATTTTGAGATAGCTCTTTTGTTCAGCATGGTCGAAAATACGATAAAAATGTCTTTTAGGATGACTTAATCCCCCAAAGTCCCCGAGGGGAGGGCTGAAAGTTATGAACTTTACTTAATGTTAATATAGTAGTATTGGTTATTGGGAAACTATACAGACGTTTTCAGGGGGGATTTTTTCTGGTAGGGGGGGAGGGGTGGGTCGGGGGCTATATGGGAGGATCTTTCCGTGAAGGAAGTTTTCATGGGGGAAGGGACATTGTTATGAAGGGGGCGCTGGATTTCCCAGTATTATTAAAGAAAAAGATCAAAAATTAAATAAAAAAACCAACAAGTTTTTCAACTGATCAACTGATTGTGATTAAGGGGTCATTTTTAAAGAATTGGAAAAAAAATTCGAACTTTAGCTTAAAGAGCAGGGTATTGACTAGGGGGCGAACCCCGTAATATACGTGTTAAAAATTTATGAATATAGAAGTTCGGTACGTAAGTTAATTCGTAAGTTACGTATATTTATTATTAATAAAAACGTTCGTAAATAAAATTAAACAAGTTTCGAGAAAGCCATTTAACCAAATAAAAGTACAATTAATGTGCAAATTTTGTTTTAATTATTCATGTACGGTGAGCCAAAATCAAAAACTGCATTAATTCAAAAACGTTCAAAAATGAAGTAAAAAAAAAAACAAGTTTTTTTAACTGAAAGTAAGGAACGACGTTAAAACTTAAAACGAACAGAAATTATTCCGTATATGAAGGGGGTTGTCCCCTCCTCAACGCCTCGCTCTTTACGCTAAAGTTTGACTTTCTCACAACTTTGTTTTTTTTAAACAATAAAAAAACTTTAGCGTAAAGAGCGAGGCGTTGAGTATGGGACATCCCCTTCATATACGGAATAATTTCTGTTCGTTTTAAGTTTTAACGTCGTTCCTTACTTTCAGTTAAAAAACTTGTTTTTTTTTATTTAATTTGTTAATAGAAAGGTGCATGGTTACATCTAGGTTGTGTCACATTATATCCTATAAGAGGGATGATTTTATTCTAGTTTTGTAGTCAAAGAGTTGCACATTCTTGTCATAAGCGAATATTTTTACCCTCCTTAAGGCTGCTTTCAGTTTTTGCTCTTTTATGTATGGAGGAGGAAAAATTCAGGGAGGAGCTTACTTGATTAGCCCTGCCAGTCAAGTAAAAAGAACAATCAATATTGAGCCCTTGATTGCCTTTAGTTCTCTAACATCAACTCCATTTACCAGTTTTAGTTCAACTCCATTCAACTCCATTTAAACTCCATTTAACATCCAGTTCAACTCCATTTAACATCAACTCCAGTTTTAGTGCTTAAAACTTTATTTTTGCCTACAGATCCTGCAACAACAGTCGTTATATATTTGCCCCCCCCCTCCAATAGCACTATTCCTTAATGTTGGTAATATTATCTTATGAAACTGAGTTTGATCATTAGGCAGTCTAGTTTTCATAAGTAAGGCAAACGTTGCTAAACGTGCACTATTTCTTTCTGCATCTAATCACTCATGATTTTTTACTTTTACTTTTAGAGTGCATTGACTTCAAAGTTTTGTGCGAGATGGGTGACCCGAAAACAGAGTGAATGACCGGAATTTGGGTTGCGTATAGCAGAACATACACAGATATTTCGAGAATAGTACGCTTGTTTTAACATGAGTTTTTTTTATTGTAGTAACTGAGGTTGCACAAAAGCAGTCAAGGGACTTCCCATTCCAACACCTGCTGTATACCATTCTCCGTAGTGACTACCCTTAAGAAAAAAAAACTACTCTGCTTATTCGGTCGTCCAAAATCATAACACCTTCTCTGCAACTTAAATACGCCACAGGATGGGGGTGATCACAAGTTAGATTTTTTGAAGGGGTCTGATGTTCGTTTTCGGGCTGAGTCCCCGTCTCTCTTCGGTACTTGTTAAGAATCCAGTAAACACGCGAAGAACCGCATCTAGAATCTAATGAGATCCTAAGGAAAAATAGGTTTCCGCTGCCTTATGAGTTATTGCTCACTCCGTGAAAAATGTTTAAACTTCTGTTTTTTGGGGTTGAAGGGGTGAAAAAAGGTACGTAGTTTAGGTTATATTACGTATTTAATAAATGCTATTCTTTACCCCCCATCCCCTAATGTGTAAATATATAGCCCAAATTTGTTTCTAAACTATTCTATTTTTATCATACGTTGTTTTATTTCATTAACATTAACGAAACTTCACCTATCGCGTGTTTACTGGATTCTTAACAAGAACCCTCTTCCGTATTGATATTTTTTGTATTTTCTTTTCTGGGAGAGTTCTAAGACGAATTTATCCCCTAGTGCGCCTTAAGTACCGTACAGTTGTGTTTTTTTTATAACACCCCATCGCATGATCTTCTTTTGTTCTGTGTAGACGTATATGTTGTTTTTTTTTGGGGGGGGGGGGGGTGGATTAGAAAAAGATCACTTCTTCACACTTGCGAAATACAACCTTTGGTTTTTTTTTTTTTTTTTTTTTTTATATGCACTGAGAATCATTTCTTTAAAACGTGAAACATTAATTTTTACTCAGTGAGGGTGGGGTTCTTGAGACCATTTGTTTACAAACAGGAATTAACGTTTCTGACATCTTAGAGAATAATTTGTGAGCAAACCTTGCTCATCACCAGCTTTTCACACATTGTCAATTCTTATCGAATTTCTACCGAAATTGAATGGAATTGCTATAAATTAAGTAATTAATTAATAGCATGAATTGAATGGAATTACTAATCTAATTAGGTTACTTTAAATGATACTATTCAGTCTTATTTTTGCTCAGAATAGTTTGATTAAAATCTAATTTTCAGGGATTCTTCCGAAGAAGCATTCAACAGAAAATTCAATATCGTCCTTGTACCAAAAACCAGCAATGCTCAATTTTAAGAATAAATAGGAACAGATGTCAATATTGTCGGCTCAAGAAATGTATAGCTGTTGGAATGAGCAGAGACGGTAGGTTTTTTTTTTTTGTCTTTTTTCTTATAGATAATTGCCTATAACATTTAATTTTGGCATTACTTGCTGACGCATCTTGCCAGCTCCGCCACCTAATGCACATCCCAGGGTGCCACTGTTCTGCAAAAGTGTGCCAGAACGTCTGTCAAACCACGCCTCTACCAACTGTGGCTCGCGTCACCTATTGCAAATAATTTTGAAGTGAATAGTCCTTGTATTGTCGAAAAAGATAATATTTTCAGGAAACATTTTCAGGGCAATATTTTCAGGACAAACAAAGCACTAGTAATTGCATAGACTAGCACCATTTCATCTTTATTAATGGCAGCGATTTATTAAACAATTCAAGCTAAGTAACAATTTCACATGCAGGAAATACATTTTATTAGAAATAAAAAAACAATATTTTGAATATTAAAAAAAAACTTTTTCGCATACTGACCAATGGTTTACGTTGCGCAGGTACCGATCTCCTGATTCAATGCCTTTGGCCGGGAGCCCAATGCTTGGTTGGGGGATTGATGTTTTTGATATAGTTCAATATGATTAATATAGTTCAGTATAATATGGAAATAATTTGTTTTTATTGTTATTGCCCATCCTCCCGATTTTTTATTACCCCTCCCCCTCCCTGAAAAGATCCTGGACAGGCACCTGATCTGCTGACAACCAATCAACGTTTTCTGTTTGGGGGGGGGGATTAAATGGCTCTCTTTCTCGGCAGCAGAGAATAACTTTCTTTTTGCAAAATTTATAATCTGTCTGTTTTTTTAGTACAAATTTTTATACATTTTAGGGTTTTTTGGGGGCATGGATTTTCTAGTTCGAATACTAACAATTGTATCAACTTTTTAAAAAGTTCTGGTTTAACTAGTTCCCTCTGTATTTCGTAAGGTTGTTCTTACCAACCAAGCATAAATAATCAAACTTTCTTCTAACAGAATAATCGTTAAATCGTTTGCTTTATGGTGACCCTCGGGGTCTATGCATCTCCAACTTTATTGAAGTCGAGAATTAAAATCTTCAACTTTAATCTATCTCAGCTTTGATAAAAGTTAGTAGCAGATAAGTGCATTAGTTTCATATTTCTAAAGGTTTTTCTTCTCACCCGATAATTAAGGCTCCTTGCTAATCAAGTTTTTCGGTCGGAAGTTTTCTGTCCTAGTTTTGTTCCAAAGTTTATTCACCTAGGCAAGCGAGTTAAACCCTTTGTCTTAGCAATCCTTATTGCATATATGGAAGTTAGTTCCTCCCCGCGCCGGCTCGTATTCAACGATGCAAAGAAGTACCGGTTATTTTGGTGGTTTCAACGAACCCAACGGATGACGTTTTTTTAGCATTAACTTATAAGTGACCCAAATTTTTGTCCGGCACCGGAGCCCATAGGTTAATTGTTAAAACATTCGCTCTTTGGTGACCCGTTTGTGTTAAGATGCCTCATTGTGTTGAATACCCTAGGTTGGACTTAACTCATTTAATGGATAAAAAGGGCCAATTTACATGGTCTAGGAAAGCTAAACTTTATATGGATGAAAAGAAATTTAAATCTGCAGGTATATTTTTTCTCAATTTTGGATTTTTTTTTTCATTGCGGTTTTTGAATAACGAATTTAAGCATATTTAAAAATAATGTTTTTAATTGCGGTAATTTTTAAAACAAAAAACATATATATATATATATATATATATATATATATATATATATATATATATATATATATATATATATATATATATATATAATATATATATATATATATATATATATATTATATATATATATATATATATATATATATATAATATATATATATATATATATATATATATATATATATATATATATATATATAGTCTGTATCCTGGGGAGGGTTCACGGGTTTGACCCTTCCCTCCCCTCTGCCAAATTTTCGCCTGACTCGTAAAAACGCAACAAAAATGCATATAAACAAATTTTGATGCTTTTTTTAGTTTTTTATTGTAACCCCCACCAGGGTTATCTCCACAACGATAGCAAATGCTATGTTTTAAACAAAAATTAATAAAACGAGATGCCAAGTATATTCGGTAATTTCACCCATCTATACACTGTGATGAACAGTCAAACGGTGAATTCCACTGAAACTGGTTTCTTGCAAAAAATGCGATTGATTTTATACAGCCAATCTGTTAGGCGTTAGCGCGTTAGTTGCGCTCAACCCCACAAACCATTCGCTTCCGAAAGTGCAGTTTTCATTTACCTATAGACTGCATTGATACATTTCAATTCGAATCAATTTACTTCAAATTATAATTGTATGAAAGATCATTTTCATAAGAATAACACCGAGTTAGTTCATGCTTTTTCTTTGATGCGCCGATATAAATATATGTAAAAGGGTAAAAAATACGGCACTGAACTTTGCAGTCCATACCGGCGGTGCTGATCTCCATTTCATGGCCCTTCAGCCAGGAAGATCAATTGAGAACTTGGGGGCCAGCCATCCTGTGCCTTTGCACAAAATTTATCTTTCCCTAGAGTTCTTCAGGTACCCATTTAGAGTTGAGTCGACTCTGGCTGAGCTTACAGAGTCACGCCAAATATGGTGTTGGATCTCTACTTTTAGTTAGAAGACAGTTTAAGAAAAGCATACTAATGGCGCTGGAAGAGGGAATAATTTTTCCAAAGTCATAACCTATCTAGATCGTTTTGGTACTTGTAATCCGGTAAACACGCGAGAAGTGAAGTTTCGTTAATGCTAATGAAATAAAACAAAATAGGACGAAAATATAATAGTTTATGAACAAATTTGGGTTATATATTTGCACATTAGGGGGGAAGGGGGTAAAGCATAGCATATATTAAATACGTAACCTAACCTAGGTACATTTTTTTTTGCCCCTTGAACGTCAAAAAACTAAAGTTTAATATCTCACAGAGTGAGCAATACCTCACTAGGCAGCGGAAACCTGTTTTTCATATGGATCTTTGACGTTCTATACGCGGTTCTTCTCGCGTGTTTACCGGATTCTTAACAAGTACCATCGTTTTTGCAAACTGGAAAATTTTAATATGCTAATTCTCAGAAAAAAATTAGCGCCGTTTTTGAAGAAATATATATACATTTGTTGCTCGTTTCAAGATATATTTTGAGGTCGAAGAGAGCTTCGACCTCCAATTGATTTCATCCACTTTTCTAAGGAAGAAAATGTTCTGTGTCATTTTGGTCTCGGAAACTGAAATACAACTGATGACGTTAAACAATTCCGGAAAGGCCAGCGCTCCGAAAGTCACTGCTCTCTTGGAGGCGTTGCCCTAGGGCAGTATTCTCCTGGAACTGCCGCAGGCAATAAGTAAAAAATGTGCGATGAAAATTGTGGATCTATTTTGGAACGGATATTATCGGGTGGATTATATGAGCCTCCCTTCTTAGAAAAAAGAATTGGTAATAATTAATGCATGTTTTTGGATAGCCTATTTAACTTTCGAGAGTCCATCCACTTTTGTATTAACCTGGAATCATGGTTGTCGTTGTATTGACCCCCCCCCCCAAAAAAAGAACTAGAACTGGAAGAGTTAAACATAAACATATACAAAAGACGGAAAACCTAGGCCTATTTCGTCTTGGTTTGTTGACAAAACTGAATCTTGGTTCACTTACCCCCTTGTAAAAGGGGGTAGGCGAACCCCTACCCCCCTGAATATAAATTCATTATGACTTTATATGAATATAAATTCAATTATACTCATTCCATGAATATAAATGTATATCTCATATGGAATTGGGGATAATTTTAATCCCTTCCCCCAAATAAAAAAAGTATGGTACTTGTGCATTACATGGTACACACGAAAGAAGTCAAGTTTGGTTAATGCTAATGAAATATAATAAAATAGGATGAATATATAATAGTTCAGAAACAAATTTGGGCTATATATTTGCACATTAGGGGGAGGGTGGGAGGGGTAAAGCATAGCATATATTAAATACGTAACCTAACCTATGTACCTTTTCCCTCACGATACCCCAAAAAACAATCGTTTAAATATTGTAAACTCATTGAGAAACCACACTTTGCAATAATTTATCTCTTGCAAATAGTCGTTTGACGGGTTTTCGTCTCTGGCTTTCTTGATACAGTCTATAGCGGTGTGTACCATATAGTGCACAAGTACCAAAAGTATTGTACTCAGCAAGTTTAAATAGCAAGTGTAATATTTACTATCATGGGTGGCAGTACATGTTCCCTAGGGTGGGTGTCAAGGCCGCAAAGATTTACGTGGGAAGGGTCTTTAGCATTAAAACTTCCTGTCATAGGAGGCAACATTTTTTCTGAATCTTACAGATTTTGTATATTCTGTGTCTTCTAGAGAATATATCACACCGTCCCCGCCATTGTTTACCTCATTGATGATTTAGCATTCCAGAAGAATATCTATTTAGTCCAAACACTGTTTACTAGTTTTAATTTTTATTATTAATATGTTTTTATTTTTGTAATTATATTTTTTTTATTGAGCAGACGTGGGTCTAATTATAATTGTCGAAAAGCGGTTGGTACTGAGCAAGAAAACATAGCTTTGAACAAATGCTGATGTATGCCTAGATACATTAATTAAAATCAATATTTTAACCTTTATATATGATAAATAGCATTGTGAAAACATAATTTGCTTATTATTAGAATATTTGTTATATTTGGCTATTTTTTAGCTGTTCGATTTGGACGTGTTCCAAAAAGAGAAAAAGCCAAAATTTTGGCGGCGATGCAATCTGTCAGTGCACGCTCCACAGAACGCGCACTCACTGCTGAACTCGATGATGAAGAAAGGTTTGTCAACAGTGTTGTCAGGGCACATCTTGAAACATCCGAGTTCACACCGCGATACCATTGAGACAATGTCTGCAAGTGCCCGCCAAAGAGATGACTACGCCAGTGAAGCCACTATATTTGTAAGTTAATTACGTCCGATAGTCAACTTATTGCTGACTAAATATAGTTTAATTTTGTGTATAATTCATGGAATACGTAGCTGTTTTGTTGAACTGGGTAAGGATGAATGATAAAAATCTTAGAGCCATAGCTGGCACTAGGGGCGACTTTTCAGCATTTTTATGGGAGGTCAACTGCCCCCCCCCCCCAAACGACGCGCCTGGCTGGCGCGTAGGGCGTCAAGATCTCCGTTTCAGTTGCTGGGTCCGGTTTTGCGGGGGCATGTGTTGTTGCTGACTTGATACTTAACTTCAGCTTAAGGCTGACTTGATTCAGATCAACTTCCCCAAATTTACAGGGGTGAAGGGTCTTCGGATGGATCTTTACCTTATGGGATGCCCCTCTTCCATCACTACGCAGGTAAACATGTGAATGCATGTGGAAAAGGGGTGAGGGGGTACTTCGATAAAAATGTGGTTAAATCAGACTTTGCCCCAAATTTATCATCGATGTTGAGAATGTCAAGCCTGATCTTCTTTTAACGTTTTGCAAATAAACCAGGAAGCAAATGAATAAAAATAGGAAAATATTTTTTAAACAGATCATCGGAAGGTGAGGACTTAATTGACGTTTTATCTAGATAGGATATGCAACATAATCCAAATTTTTCATCACGTCTTCATCTTATCGCTGCATAATTTGCACCCGTTATTCATTTCAATTTTGAATCGATCTTCCTTTTCGCATATTTTTTTCTCATAATTAATTTTGACTTCAAAAGACCGGCGCAAATAGTTTACATTTAAATCCAAGGCCAATGGCCGCCAAGGACATTTCCATGACGTCAATAGAAGATTAATAGTGCTACGGAGAAAATGCCTTTCTTAATAGAAAAAAGACCGTTCCGTAAATGTAGGCCACGAGATTAGACGAAGTTTATAGTTCATTTGTTGGGCAATAACTTTGCGGCCTGGATAAATACCAATTTTTTCTAAGAACTAATTAGTGATTAAGTTGGAAGAAATTACATTCAGAAAAACAAAATACTTTTGATCGAAGGGGAAAAGCAAAAGGAATCTAATCATAGCTTAAATGTAATTTACATATAAACCTTTACAGGACCGTATCCAGGGAGGTTATCAGGTTCAACCCCCTCCCTCCCCAGAAATGTTTCTCAGACTCGTAAATTGGTCGTAAAAATACAAATATATAAATATATATATATATATATATATATATATATATATATATATATATATATATATATATATATATATAATATATATATATATATATATATAATATATATATATATATATATATATATATATATATATATATATATATATATATTTAATCTGCTTTGTGAACAAAAGTACAAATTTACAGGGCTGCGAGGGGATGGGGAAGAGGGGTTAATCCTTCGAAAATATTTAGGTCTAAATATCGCCTCTCCATTTTAGATTGCTTTCCAAGCTCCCTTCTGAAAATTCTTAACGGAATTGCTTTCATATTATAGCTTGTTTTTGTTTTTTTACTCGTTATGCAATTTACAATACTAAAACAATTTCATTTGATCGCTCATCACTTTCTTTTTTCTTGAATATACGCTTTCCATGTTTTTCTAATTAATTCCGTCCTATTTTCGTTATTTTTCCTGACTTTCTAGCTCAAAGAACTTCCTGACATTTGTCCTACTTTCTAGTTCTGCTAAGGTTGCCGTATTCCTAGTCCCTTATCTAGGAAAAAAACCGGGACACTTGGGAACGTGATATGAAAAGGAATCACATGGAGGTGGATCAATATTAAAATAGAGGGGCAGTTCACGCTTTGTGTGTACGTTCCACGTTTCACTAAAACGTGAAATAGGGATTGTTAGAAAAAAGATTTTTGCATGGTTTTGTAGGGCAAAGATTGATTTAGCCAACACCACAGGGCCGTATCCAGGATTTTTGTTCAGGGGGGGTTTTACTAATTTTTGACTTTTTTTGGGGGGGGGGTTACAAATTTTTGACTCAGTTTTCGACTAATTTTACTGATTTTTACCTAGGTTTTACTAATTTTCGACTTATTTTCGAGTCGGTCAAAATTTCGGGGGGGGGGGGGGGGGGTCAAACCGGGTAACCCCCCCCCCCCCCCTGAATACGGCCTTGCAACGCCATGCTATTAAAAAAAGTTCTTAAGATGGAATAAATATGCTCCTTTTGTCATAGGTAAAAACAATCAGTCTAGTGGGAGAAAATTTACATAAAATTGGTAACATTTTCTAGTGAGGTGTGTTTATTTTGGGGGGGTTCGGTGAAAAAATATTTTAAGAGCTCTATGGCCCGTGTCGCTCGATATGCCAAGGTTTTGCGATTTTCCCTATGATTTCTTGTATGTCCCAATTGACATCTTTTTTGAAGTTTTATAGTACGAACCCCAGGCAGTGGCCTTTCCCTTACTCTCAAGGCCGTGCCCAGAGGGGGGGTTAGGGGGGTTTGACCCCCTCCCCAAAAGTCTGTCTCGTAAAAACGTAACAATAATGGATATAAACAAGTTTTGTATGTGTTTTTTTTTAGTTTTTTTGTGTACCCCCCCCCCCCCACGAAATCTTTTTTTAGTAAAATCCCCTCCAAAAAAAAATCCTGGGTACGGTCTTGCTTACTCTGACTGGGCTTTTGAAAATCTGCTTAGTCCTATTGAAACAGAAAAAAAATATTCTTCCCAGCTTGTTTGTGAAATGATGGTGCTTATAAAATCGGTTCTCTTTTAGGGATGCCCACTGAACCCAGAGCCCCGAAACCCAGTACAACCCTGCTCAGAACGATTCTCAGCAGCCATACGAGCTGTTGTAGAATTTGCAAAGAGGATACCAGGTCTTTCTTATTTGAGTACTGACGACCAGATGACCTTACTTAAAGCTGGAGTTTTCGAAGTGCTCCTTGTTCGAATGGCAGCCATGTTCAGTTCAGAGGTAAGTTCGACTAATAAATTCACATTTCTCGAGTATAATTACACCTTATGGCTATTTGGTGCTAATATTAATATATACAAACTGGTACTTATACACAAGGTGGGTGAAATAAGTTTTCGGGCCATGATTTATTTACAAAGGAAGAAGGGGGGGGATTTCAACGTAACAAGCGTTTCAAATAATTTAGCCTAATATTAGAAGCTTCCAATTTTTATACATTTACAGTTCGGAATAACGGTAGATGATAATAAGCTTACCTAAGCTATGGATGTCAGGTCTTGAATTTATTAAATGATTAGTTTTCATGGGAGCTATGCCTGTTATCATCATTTGAATTTGAACCTGATTTATCGTTGGAATTTGAACATGATGATGACAGGCACAGGTCCCATCGAAATTATCGTTTAAACAAAAACAAAACCTGACATCCATAGCTTAGGTAAGCTTATTACCATCTACCATTATTGTGTATAAGAGTCAGGTTGACCTCAAAGAATATATTTTAAGTTTCGGCGGGAGGGGTATGTCTGAATGCCCGGTCGGCTCTCCCCCTTCCCCGCAGATGGCTATGTATCATAGGAGAAAAACCCACCATAGGAATAAGTTGTTCATGATTATGTTTAAAGCACAGTTTATAGAATTAGCAGTATGATCATTCTCTATCTCTCCCAATATAAAAACCCGGACAGGGTGCGAGTGCTCCGGAGAACGTTTTTGCAGATAGAAACATAGGCGTTATCAGATCTTTTCGCGGCTAGACAAGTCAGATTTTTCTTGAACACGAAACAAGTGGAAACCCGCTATTACGAATAATGCACTTGGTAACCATTTCTCAGTGATTGACGATAACAAACTAATCCGCTAAGGCAGAAACAAGTGGGAGGAGCTTTTTGTTCGCACCGAGACCGAAGACCAGAAATTATCTGCGATAAGCTTACTGTCTATAAACTGTGGTTTAAAGAACAGGGTTTCAACAAGCTATCATTAAATCATATCCTTAAGTTGTCATCAAAATAACGGCTGAATTTAATGCACTTATCCCGCATTGGCATAACTGCCCAATAAAAAAGAAATCTTGTATTGGCTTGAATTCTACATTTAATTACAGATAGAAATGTAACGGTTGCCATTCATTTGCATATGTAATTTAATTTTCATTAAAGCATTTTACGATTTAAATTACGAGGATCTTATTGAATGCCAAGTTATTTTCTAGTCCTTTTTTTATAATATCCTGTTTTTAAGCTCGGTATAATAATAATTATCTCGGTATTGTCGCCGTTATGTTTTATGAGGCTCTTGAACTTGTTTGGAATACTTTAGCAGAGTAGATAATTTAATTTTAGTCAGTTATAGAATTAGTTGCATACTTCGTATACTGTAAGCTCAAGTTTAAAATATACTTGATTTCAAGGTAAATGTTTCTACCTTTTAGTTGATCTGGGTACAAAAGATTGCTGTCATTGTGTATTGAAGATTTTCTTTCTTATTACCAGAGTGAAATTTAATATGGAGTATTTGATAATGGTAGTACTGTGCATGCATTGCAGGGACGTACGCAGGGGGGGGGGGGGGGGCTCCGGGACCGCCCCCCCCCCCGAAATCTCACGATTTTTTTCATTTTCCCATAATTTTTTGATTTTTCTCACAGAATAATGGGTTTGAAGGATTTGGTCCCCCCCCCCCTGAAACAAATTCTGCGTATGTGCCTGATGCATTGTTATGCTATAATTTACAAAACAATAAAGTGTTCTTTACTAAAAGATTTAAACCAGACGATTTTTAGTGAAATTTAATATAATTACATTAATATTAATATAATATTAAATATTAAGTCAAATGTATTCCTGATACAGTGTAAGCTTATGTTATTTTTGTTTCTATGGAATCTTTATCTCAAAATAATTAAGACGCTTCTTGTTTTTTTTTTTTTTTTAATGTTTTGTAACTTCTTTTCAAAAATACAGAAAAATTTGGAGTTATGAATTTTTGAAGAAGAAAAATAAGTTATGAGCTTTCGACTTTTTGAGTTATCTTGTCGTGAAAGGTAGATAATAATCCTCTTTGTACCAGCAAAGATTTGTTGGGTTTACCAAAAATTCAAAGTTTTTTGCCACCCTATAAGATTTATAACGTGTAACATACCGGCTTTTGAATTACCCCAGTAAAATATATGTCAAGTATAATGTAAATTATGTTAAACTGCGCTACGGTCTAGTTGAATATTAAAGAAAAAGTTTAAAGTCACAATATAGCGTTATAGAAGTATGCTATAAAGTAAAATATAGTGTACTAAAGTATTGTAGATAGTATGCATATTATAAAGCATAGTATCTATTATGAAACATGTATTATTAGACGCGTTTGGTATTTACGCATTATATGGGCCTTTACAAGGAAACCAGTCACGAAAAACCCGCCAGACGGGTTAATTCAAGAGACCGCTATAGAGTAATACAGTGGCGTGGTTTTCATTGCGTTTATCATATTTTAAACTGTTATTTTTGGGGGTTTAGGGGGGGAGGTACCTAGGTTAGGTTACGTATTAAATATATGCTTAGCTTTACACACCACCACCCCCTCCCCCCACCCCTAATGTGCAAATATATAGCCCAAATTTGTTTATAAACTATTATATATTCATCCTATTTTATTTCATTAGCATTAACCAAACTTTACTTTTTAGAAGGGCCCATATAATGCGTAAGTACCGAAGCGTTTTTAGTATTAGTCATAAAATTATTTTAAGATTATCTTTCATTTAGTCTTTCTGAATTATATTAAATAAAAAAAAATATCACGTTTGTTGAGGACTCATACCTCCCAGCCTCGCGAAAACACAGCGTTATTGGGGGTGTTCAAGAATTATAGAAATGTATTATATATTATTCTTTTCTCTGGTTTTATGTAGGTTATAGGAATTTGGGCTGCTTTTTTATTCTGGATATCTCACCTCTTCGCGTCATCAAAATTTTTTGGCGATTTCTAAGAACGGCCATGGGTATAGGTATGGGGGCACTGCTCCTCTTAGAAAACTCGTCACTTCCATGATCCTCAAATGTAAAGGAATTTCTAATAGGAAACGACAATTCCCCTCCAAACTTCCTCAAAAAAAAAAAAAAAAAAAATTACGCTCATCGTTTATTATTGACGAATAATAAGCAATAACCAATTGACATTTTGACAATTTGTATCGTTTGATTGCAATCACTTGAAGCTAATGTTATTTAACTAAGCTACAGGGGGCTAATAGCGGATGCACTATTTACCAAGACTCATTAAGCAGTAGATGACATTTAAATAAAAAAGGAATTTAGGCTCTTTGCATATCTACATAGCCTTCTTTTTTGCAGACCAACACTTTATTATGCTTAAATGGACAATTATTCCGTCGCGAGTCAGTTGGCCACAGTCCCAATGCCCGATTTTTGATGGATTCCATGTTTGACTTTGCTGAGAGGCTGAGCTGTATACGACTAACTGAACCTGAAATTGCAGTTTTCTGCGCCATTGTTGTTGTTGCTATTGGTTAGTAAAGTCTTTTTTTTCTTTTATTTGAGGGGGAAGGGGGTACAAAAATTAATAATTGGCCTAGAATAAATATTTAAATAATGTACATATATATATATATATATATATATATATAATATATATATATATATATATATATATATATATATATATATATATATTATATATATACATATATATATATATATATATATATATATATATATATATATATATATATATATATATATATATATATATATATATATATATTATATATATATATATATATATATATATATATATATATATATATATATATATAATATATATATATATATATATATATATATATATATATATATATATATATATATATATATATATATATATATATATAGGGCCGTATCCAGGATTTTTTTTTCGGGGGTGGGGCTTAAAAAAACCTAAAAGAACGCATCAAACATTTGTTTATATTCATTTGTGTTACGTTTTTACGAGTCGGACAAATATATCGGGGGGTTCAAACCCTCTACCCCCTCTGGATACGCCTCATATTTTGTATATTTTTAGGTAGGGGGGGGATTACTATAGCTAAAACTAAACAAATTTTTATATGGTGTTTTTTTTCATGTTGCATGCAATAATTATGTTTTTTTGTACTTATTGGAAATAAATCCCTTATGATACCACAGCACAACACAGATAGCGTTTCTAATAACTTTTTTTTCTTTTCTTTTTTTTCTAATAACTTTAGTTTTAGAGCTTGCCATATTTTCATATTACTTATGTAATTTTTGATATTTGGTATTAACAACATATAAATGAAACTTAATTTTGTATGGAAAGGGATATTTTTTTCAAAAAGGTAACGTTTGGCTTTGGCTGAAGAAACCTGTAGAAAAGGTTTTAACGTATTTTATTAAGTGGAGTAAATCGACAGATTTAATTTCCCTCCAAAAAATTCCCATCTTGGTGAATATATCTAAGGCAGGACCATATAGCCTGCTGGTTTTGGTTTGGATAGAAAGAACTTTACAAATAAACAAATAAAATAGCCGTGGTGCAAATTGTTTTTTTTTGAATTTTAGCAAGGGCAATTTAATTCCTTTTCCTCTAGAACACTTGATTTGATAAATGCAATATAAAAATCTGCAAATTGCCAAACTTACCTTAGACACGCAGTATTTATTTAAAAAAAAGTGCAAACGTGAAGGGAAACGACTCAAATAACCATATAATTAAAGTTAAAAAAAAGCTGGGTTGCTATTTTGTAGCTTCGAATGTACGCAATAATTATATCCCAGACGCTTATTTTGCTAAAATTATTACATTCAACCATGGGATTTGACAGCGCTGCAAGATAGAGCTGCGAGTGTGAATTCAAAAATTGTGCTAAAAAAGAGCAAACGGGAAGGGAAACAAACGCCTAACCATAAAATTAAAGTTCAAAAAACTGGGCTTCACATTCAAATGTACAGAATGACTTATGTCCTAGAAACTTTATTTGCTACAATTACTGTAATTAACATTGGGATTTGACAGTATTGCCAGATAAGGCCTGTGAGTGTGGGCGTCACCTTATCGCAGAAATAAAACCTCAAGCGGGTCTTGTTAAGCAGTGAGCCAAATCGGGTTCTTTGACCGCGAGCTGGCAATCATTAAACCGTTGTAAGTTAAATTATTAAGTTCTTTGTGAGTCAATGTACTATTGGGTTTTTGGCTTTTTAGATTGCATTTGTGTTTGAACAAATTATCTAATTCTTGCAGTGACATTAAGAAGGTTCAAATTGTACACACTTACTCAATTTTTGTCAGCATTTAATATGCTAATTCGATAGTATACTTGTAAACAGTCAATCCTCAACTTCAGAAGGGGGGTGGGGTCGTAAAATGTTTTTCAGAGGTTGGAAAAGCAAGGAAAAGTATATTTTTAAACATGAAAATCGAACTTTACCAGGGTTTTTTTGGACGGAGAACTGTCTCTTTCCAACCGCATATTAGTATAGCTTTTAGTAATAAACTAAATAAAATACGAAATACTTTTGAGCTGTGAAGTAAATTTCAGTGGTGAAGCTACTTATAGCGCTCGACTGGCCTCGAAAAAAACAAATGGGTAGGAATAGATCTTTCTATTGGGTAGGAACCCAATAGATCTTTCTATTGGGTAGGAACAACGCTTTTAGTCGCCCTATTTAGCAAAAGTAAAGAATGCGTTATTTCCTTTTAAATCACTTTTCGTTATTGCTCGAACGACCAATTTATTTCAGCTAGCAAGTAACGATGCTAGTATACGCCACTCAACAGGGATATATGTGGGTTTGGGGGGACTGTGGCTCAACCCCTCCCCTATCTCTGGAATCCTAAACTTGCTTGAATTTCTGCACACTTCTTATTCAAATTATCTAAAAGAAATTAATATTAACCCTCCTCCCCGAAAAAGTTCCTGATGTCTGTCCTTGACACTTAACCCCTCTAAGAAAGTATTGGAATTGAAGAAATGTGTGAATAAAATAATTCTTCCAGTATATGACAAATATTTCATCATTCCTGTAGGGTCTACGTGAGTTGACGATCGACTTTTTGAGTAATTCTAGAAATTGAATCAGTTCTCAAATAAGTCAGTTCAGCGCTAATTACTAAATTAGTGACTTTGACTAGTGACTTGCGACTGTTAAGGCAAATATATCCACGAAACTTACATGGTTTTGTGATATGTTGGCATAATGTTTGTGCTGAGACAGTTGTTAGTAGCAGCTGCGTTTTTGAAAGTTGTTGCTAATTTCTGGAGCGAGTTCTAACGACTGATTTCTTTTGCAGATCGCCCCGGCCTACGCAATGTTTCCCTGGTTGAGAAAATGCAAAGCAAGCTCCACACTGCTTTTGAGTCGATGTTGGCACAAACACATGGCGAAAATGGCCGCACTGCTTTCAGTGAAACCTTATGCCTAATCCCAGACCTTCGTACCCTCAACTCACTCCACACAGAAAAACTTTTCTCTTATAGAAACCCTGGACAAAGTTCTTGGGTTGAAAGTACGTGGGTCGAAGACCCATCGCACAGTCCAGTAGGAAGTGTTACGAGCAGTGAATCAATGTATTCAGACTTGCCGCTTTTAGCTGGTATCGCTTGTGCGCAGCGAAGAATTCGACCAGAGTCCGAATCCAGCTACGCCTCCGATGAGGAAGTGTATCAACTTCAAAAATCGCCTGGTGACAGCGGTTTTGAAGATAAGGTTTCCCTATCTTCTCGTTCAACCTCAGATTCATTATGCTCATCCCCAAGATATGAAGAGTGTATATACAAAGAAGATATGCCGGTGCTAAAAAGGGTATTGCAAGCCCCTCCTTTGTTTGACACAAATCTATTAATGGATGAGGCTTATAAACCTCATAAGAAATTTAGAGCATCTAGACCGGAAGAACACAGGCAGAGTAACCTCGCCGCAAGTCACAGCATCCTCGCTAGAACCCTCACTGAGGGCCCTATGAAAATGACCGAAGCTCAACGTCGCGCTGACGTTATTGTATCTAACTTAATGAGGAAACCTTATGATAATGAATATAAATATGGACGACAAGGCTACTATGAGCCAGCTAGTGAGTTTTCAAGTCAAGATGAAAGTCAGCCTCTTAATTTGTCTATGAAAACTGCAAGCCCAATTATGGAGCCAAAGTATATACATGTCTAAGATTAAAGGGGTTTAATATAAAGGACTTTGCCGTCTCCCTAAGCCTAAGAAGCATATCTCATAAACTTTTAGCCATGAATGTCCTAGTGGGGTCGTTTACACCAGCCCGCTGTGACGTCCTCTTAAGTTTGGCGTATATTCCCGAAAAAAATAGTATCCATTTTGTAATGTCCGTACACAAATAAAAGGGGATCCCCCTTGATTGATTGTAAGAAAACCACAAAAAAAATTAGCTTGGCATAGAAATATCCTTCTTTCTTTAATAAAGAAAAAGAAAATAATGAGATATGTGTTTTGGACTCAGGTGGACTGTGTAGTCTCTTTTGCTTTTCTTTGTTTCTTTATACTAATCACTGCATAATCAGTGCTAAAGATTGGATAATGCTATTTTTCAAGTACTACTAGTTGTTTTGCAATTGAATTAATTAGCAAAATCTAGTAAGAACTAATTCCAGGAACTTGAAAATTCCTTGTCCAGTCTCAATTTATGTTTGTACCTGTTTTTGTATTCATGTGTATTTTTTCAGAGTATTCCCACCTACTTTGGGCTATTATGTAATCATAGTTGGGGAAAGGTGGAGAGTGGTGTTGGTTTTCCATCTAAATCGAACATAGGCGTACCCAGGACTGGGGGGAAGGGGGCACATGTAGGGAGAGGGTGAGCCAAGTTCCAAGTTTTATTTTTGACATTTGATATGTTCATATAATAGTCTTAAAATACGTGGAAATGGCCGAAAGGGAATGAATAAATTAAACGAAGTATTGTTTAGCTGTAATTGGGTAGGGATACCCAAAGCTTCCCTAGTTACGTCTATGAAATCGTGTTTATATTTTTATTTACTTGTGGCTATATATACGCTGAATAAAATATATTTTGCTATTTGTGATATTTTTGTTGTACAAAAAAGTAACAGTTGTCTTGTTTTTTCAAGAGTTTATTTTTGATTGATTTTCTTTTTTTTGCGTTTTTTTTTTTAAATTCGATTTCGCTCGGAAAAAAGGAAAGCCCAGTGTTGGTAAGGCAATAGGCTTTGTTGATACCATTTATTGGCCCAAAAATTCAGTTTTATATAAAGAATTTAAATAAATTGAGCAGTTATATAAATATCGTGTATCGTTTTAGTGCAAGTTGAGTGTTCAGGAAATCAGTAGGTTAAGCAGCAAAATATTCCAAAAAAGTTTTTCCAAAATTATTCCAAAAAAGTTTAAAAGTAGTTAAAAAAAATTGAATTTTCGTCAAAATAAAATAAAAAAAAAATGAAGAAAAAGGTTAAGAAGTATTCAAAGGCAGAAAATCATCTCACAAAAAAGGGCCAAGCGCCTCTAATTTTTAATGGAATGATGATACATGTTTATCATTCTTAACTGTATGAATGAAGAGTCCTCACAATAGATAACGAGTCCAACAACATTGCTTCATCTAACTAACAGTCAATGACCTTGGACTTTCCTTTAAAAAGGGCTGGATATTTCACTAAAGGTAATGCTCTTCCATATTAAGAAAAAGTCAATGAACTTCTACCAGTGGCGATTCTGGCCTCTCTTGTTCCAAGGGGCAAAATCTTAACTAGCACCTACACCCTTCATGCCTCCAAAAAATTATCAGGCTAAATTTTAACATAAATCTCATTTTTACAAAATTTGAATGCAAAAAACCTCAAAATTAATTAAATTCTGTCAACTTACTATTTTTTCAAGGAATGGTGATGAAGATGTGGTAAAAATAAAAAATTCGGATTCAATTTACTTATACGTACTGTCAATTGCACCGCCTACTCTATTTCAATAAAAATAAAGCTACAAAGCCTATAAAATTATTATAAGCGTTAAATTACTTATTTGAAAGTTTTGCGTCCCTAAAATTTCCGCAGCCGGGGCAAGTGCCCCCCCCCCCCCCCCCTCTGTCCCCCCTAAAACTGTCTCTGTATTGTACTTGGCGAAGGTGGTAGTAACCCTCAAAAAGAGCCTGGTAACTATCCACGCAAGGCCGTATCCAGGGGGAAGGAGGGTTTGAGCTCCCCCCCCCAAAAAAAAAAAATCCGACTCGTAAAAACGTAACAAAAATGGGTACTTTTTATGAAATACCCCCTACCTAATATTCTTCATATATGTTTCTCTGACGCTCAATCCTAATGAAATATCAAAAAAACGTAATGAAAACATAATACTTTATTAGCCAAACAATGGAAACTACAGAGCTACTCTACCCCACCCCCTAACGTGCAAATATTTAGCTTAAATTTGTTTGTCGAAAAAAAAACATCGACAAAAAAAAAACGGTTATACTTAGGTTCTACTTTGATGAAGAATATTAGGTAGGGGGATTTTATAAAAGTACCCAGAAATGAATATAAACGATTTTTTTCGTGTTTTTTGTCCCCTCCCCTCCCCCTGAATAAAAAATCCTGGATACGGCCCTGTCTCCAGGCAACATTGGTTTACATAGGAAACAGTCAATGACGTGATCATGGGCGCCCATAAGCTAAATTCCAGGGAGGGGGGGGGGGCAAACCTCGTCTAATTGGCACTTTTAATGCTATATAATTGAAAAATCAGAACAAAAATATAAAAATAAGGCAGCATCATTCAGCCAGGAGGACACCCCTCCTGCCCCCCCCTCTTATGGGCGCCCATGGATGTGATACTTGTCCTCAGCAAATGTACAGGCGTTCCTCAAAATGAGTATGAGACGCGATACTTAGGAGAATCTACCGTGCTTATGCTCTGTATGTTGGGTTTACTTACTCTACCACAGACTGGAATCAGTCACAGTAGCATATTATTTGAATTCATAAAATTCAATGCAGTCGTGTTCAAATGAAAGGGCGTATATGTAGAAGAATCTTGCTTTACATAAAATACTGCTGAGAAAACTGACGGGATGGTGCAATAGGGCGGGCAGCAACACAGTTTCTTTTTTACTGGAAATCGTATCAGTCAGTTGATTTTGGGATGCTCACAAGATATCATGTGTTTTATGCCTAAGGCAATGCAACGAGATCAAACAGTTCGTGGTAACGAACTGTTAAGTAAGGAGCGACGCGGCTCAATAGTAACCGAAACTCTAAAAAACGAAATTTTAATACCAATAGATATATCAAAAGAATCGGCTTATTATGCTGATCCCGAATATATAAGTTTCATTATGTTTATTATTACCCATCAAAGGCTATTAAGTGACAAAAAATTCGAGGGCAAATAACCCCCTCCCCCGCCTCTTTCCCAAAATCGTCTGATTAAAATTTTGAGATGCCCATTTTGTTCATCATAGTTGAAATATCCCATAATTATGCCTTTGGATATAAAATGACCCCCTGGCCCCAGGGGAAAGGTCCTTAAGTTATAAAATTCGTCCATTTTTTATGTATAGTATTTGTTATTGGGAAGTATGCATACATTTTCGGGTGGGATGGGGGCAAATTTTCTGCTGGGACTTTCCACGGGGAATTTTCTATGGGGAAGGAATTTTTCAGGGGAAATTTTACAGTAGGTGAATTTGCCATAATTTCTATACAAAATCGTTTTTATAAATTGCTTACTCTTTTCCGTCTCAATTTTACGCTTGGAGACGTTAAGGGTAATTGTCCGTGGTAAATTTTCACTGGGATTGAATTGTCTAGAGGATAATTCCGTGGGCAGGGGTATTTCTCCATGGAGGCCTTGCTAGATTTCCCAGCATTACTTAATAAACGTTCAAAATTAAATACGATCAAAAATCAACTGAAAGTAAGGTGCAACATTAAAACTTAAAACGAACAGAAATTACTACGTACATAAATGAAGTTGCCCCCTCCTCAACACCTTTTCTTTACGGTAAAGTTTGAATTTTGTCCCAATTCTTTAAGAAAGACCCCTGAAACGCAAGGGTCGTTTAATTAGAACAATAAGAAGTTTTTTTAGAAGTACTAAAAACTTTAGCGTAAAGAGTGAGGTGTTGAGGAGTGGGACAACCCTCTTCATATACGTCGTAATTTCTCGTGCGCTTTAAGCTTGAATGTTGCTCCTTATTTTCAGTTGAAAAAACTTGTTTTTTATTTATTTAATACCTATAAGAATCACACTATCGCGTCCATTACATGTCTATTTAGTTTGTGTGGGCGACCTATTCAGAATTAGTTGGGTGGGTTTACCATAACTTGTATAGCTTAGATAAGAAATCTGAATAAATGAAAAGCTGAAAAAAACTAAAAGCTGACTCCTACTTTCACTGAAATCTTAGGAAAACTATTTAACTTCTCCTGTTTTGTGTCAGAGACAGTGGCGGATCCAGAGGGGGGGGATGGGGGTATCCCCCCCTAGCGTAGTCTAAAGTAGTGTAATTTTACTTAATTAACTCAAGTGCGTTAATTAAACTTGCTCCTAACGCAAGTTTATCGGATCAACCTATTTTGCCCCCCCCCCCTAATTTTTGTTTCTTATCAACCTATTTTGCCCCCCCCCCCCCCTAAAAAATCCTGGATCCACACCTGGTCAGAGATTTAATTGATTTCTATATTCAGAGATTAATAGAAATTAATTAGAAAAGAAAAAAAGAGATTAATATTCAGATTTAATGAAACATCATTAGAAACCGTAAATTTAGTTGTTTTTTTATTGAACGGAGCAGACTTTTCTTTTAGAGTTCATTAAAGGGCTGTCCCTAAAATTTGTCTTGTATACCTGCTTGGAAAACATTAAAATTCAACTTAAAAGAAGTCTCATTGAATAATTTGACAGCTTTTGAAGTTTCCAGTTGTGCTAACTGCTTTGATTGAAATCTTTGTGGACACAGGGTGTACATTATTTTTGCTAAAGGAAAGCTTGCCGAAGGAGCCTTTGTCTTTGAGACTGTCAGCCGACGCTAAGACTCGCAAATTTACATTTTCGTTATCGAACCCCCTTAAAAACCCAAAACCATTTAAATGTGCTAATATTCCGAGAAAACGAAACGTTTTGGCGAATGCCTAATTTCAGACGTATCTTACCTTTACAAAATTTTGGCCTTTTCACTTACCTAAAAAATAAAGAAAATGTGTTCATTATTAGGCGTTTAAGATGCACCATGATTTTGAAATGCATAAGGTCCATTTCCTAAATATTTCTTTGAGTGAGAAAAGAGGATATTACCAGCGGTGCCAATGCACACAAATGTAAGGGGGTAATGTATTTTTTTAGACTTAGGCGGGTGGGGGCAGTTTTGTGGCTTTTTATTTTTTTCGATGAAAATACCCAAAAAGTACTTTTCGATAAAAATACACACAAAAACTATTTTTCCAAACCTAGGGTATAAGGACCATTGGCACTCCTAGATATAACAATAAAAAAAAGAATATATATATATATACATATATATATATATATATATATATATATATATATATATATATAATATATATATATATATATATATATATATATATATATATATATATTATATATATATATATATATATATATATATATATATTATATATATATATATATATATGTTAAACAAATCAGACAAGAGAAAACGGATTGAACCAGTCGACGACGTTGTCCAGTTTAAGAAGTTGAACTCAAAACGTAATTTACTCAAAACGTCAACTAATGCCTTTTGAATTACTGCTGTCGCAGAGTTTTTTACCCGTGAGATGAATTTTTCTTTGATAAAACATAGTCCAATAATATTGGGTTATGTTCAAAATATTTTCAGAAGTAGGCAAGGGTGCTTTTTAATGGGCATAGGCATGAAAAAAAAGAAACAAAACAAAACAGATAAATCGTTTCGGCCTTAAGTGGGTGTAACATCAGGTTCTTGGTGATGGCACTGGATAACAAAATTGATTTTGCGAAACTACGGTTGCGCACCAGAGTCCAAAGGGGCAGAAGTTGTCAGCAAACGGTACTATTGCCACCTTGTTCAGAAATCCTCAATGGACAAGCTTATAGTTCAAATGATGTGCCAGAAATGAAAAAAAATGGTACTATTGTCTGATGGGAGGCATTTGTGCCGAATCCTAACCCATTACGTGGCACCACCTCCATGTTGAAGATGCGGTAATGAGGTGCATTCTGGCACTGTTCCCTGTCTAATGATGCAGGGAAATGGTTGCATAGGGCTTGTCGGGCTAACCAACCGGCAAAGCTTCTTTTACCTGGTTATGATTGACAATAATAAAAAGCTTCGGATAAGATAGACCTTTTGTAGACGACCCTTAGCTCATCCATCGACAATCCAAACGGACCTGTTTACGGTGGCCCATTGCTTGACCCCTTCCTACATTTAGTGAGCTCGGTCAAACCGTCTATCATGTGCATCACTGAGACTAATCTCAACCGTTGACATACAGAGAAGTGAGATTGCCATACAGGGATACACACATCTCAGGCGAGATCGTGAACATAGTAGCGTTGGTAAACACGGAGGAGGAGGTGTTGCTGTTTATCTACAGAGCCATATACCATATTTATGCCTAAATATACCAGATTCAGCAGGCGAAAAACCTCCGTGGGTTAGGGTGACCCTCCCAAATAAGTCTGTGATTGTTGGTACCGTGTATAACCCCCGAACCTGCCAGATTACCAGCTAACTAGAAGCCTCCCTCGAATATATTCGGGGTAAGTACGCTAAGCCTGCTATTATCCTCCATAGAGACTTCAACGTCCAACATAGCGTGAGGCTTAGCGGAAAAAATACTGACAAGGAGGGATGGTAATTGTCTGGTCCATCTCTCTCATACTGGCTGGAATAACTTGTCAAATTTGACACGAGTCAAGACCCAACTTCTCTTGACCTCTTCCTTTCAGATTATCCTGACTCCTTTAAGGTAGAGGCTCATGGTTTCATGAGTGACCACGTTGCCGTCGTTGCAAGCGGAAACCTTCGTATTCCGCTTCCAGTAAAGCATGAGTGGAGAATCTGGTTATACAAAAGAGACGATTGGGACGGTTTGAGAAACACTCTTTGTTCTCAGCAGTGGATAGCCTCTCTCCTTGAAGGCTCAGAGAAAGCTGTAGAGAAGTACCAGCAGGCCATAGTTAACTCTGTTAAAAAACATATCCCTTCAAAGCGGATGCAGGTGTCCAGTAAGGACAAACCTTGGTTCAATGCCCAATGTAAGAAGGCTACCCGAGCAGATCAAAAGGTACACAAGCGATGTCTACTTTCAAAGAGTGAAGAGGACAGGATTGCATTCATAAACACGCGCAAGGATGCAGTTCATGCGATTCGGCAGTCCTGGGTTCGGTATAAGGAGAAATTTGCCACCAATGTTCAGCATGCTTCGGCAAAAGTTGATGGAGAATTGTCAAGGAACCTTTACGGTCTTCCAAGGACTCTTCATTTCCTTCTCTCAGATTAACGGGACTGTGGTACAAGATCCATATGAAAAGGCTTAAACTCTTGCTAAGACTTTTACTGAATTTTTGAATCTGGATGAAGACGGTAAGAAATTCGAAATTTCTCAGACCGAACCTGTACTGTCCTGGATCGTGTGAATTTTCCTGCTCCTAAGATTCTTCGCATTTTGTGGCGCCTTGATGTGACTAAAGCCACGGGTACTGACAACATACCAAATGTTGTCCTCAAATCCTGCAGTGCTGAACTAGCTGAATCTTTTTCCGGATATGCTTTCGCTCTGGAGCCTTCCCACAAACATGGAAATTTGCCCATGTTATACCTTCTCTAAAGTCAGATGGCGATCCCACGAGCGTCGGCTCCTATAGATCTATTAGCCTCCTCTCCTGCGTTAGCAAAGTCTGTAAGAGCGTCTCCAATAAAACATTTCAACAGTTCCTGGAATCAAATGACCTTCTAGGCGATCGCCAATATGGATTCTGGAGAAAAGGCTCAACATTAGACTGCCTAGCGGTCCAGCATCAGGATTGGATCGAACTTTTGGTAAAGGGGTACGACATTAGACTATTATCATTTGACATTGCCAAGGCTTTTGACAGAGTATGGCACTGTGGCCTGCTAAAGAAAATCCATGAGTACGATGTTCGTGGATGTCTGTTAAGACTGATTGAGAGCTTTCTTTCAGATCGTTCACTGCGGGCTGTCCTCGACGGGTTTATTTCCCGAAAATACTCATTGAGAGCAGGGGTTCCCCAGGGCAGCGTATTGGGACCTATACTATTCCTTATATAATAGTAATAATAATCTATTGAAAACCCGTCGTATACAGTAAATGTACAATGACAGAGTATACAAAATAGTGCGAAAAGAGGGAACAAAAAGAAAATATACTAAAAAATAACAACAAAGCAACAACTTCTTAAATAGTATACAAAATAGTACGAAAAGAGGAAACAGAAAGATAACATACTTAAAAATTACAACAGAAACAACGAATTCTTCGAAAATAGCAACAAGGACAACAACTTCTGAAAGGAGAAAAAAAGGACAAAAAAAAAGGGAAAATTAAACAAGCAAACTTGCCCACTCGTGCTTTAGAATTGCTGGTTTTATTTTTTGCCGGCTAATAAGTGTCTCAACAGCTAGGTTTGCGTCCGCTAGGTTGTAGCGCCGAATCAGAAAACTATTTTTCGTCCATGGTGGCAATTTTTGTAGGTACTTGGTAAAACGGAAAAATAAAGAGCGGATTTTAGACTTTTCACGGTTTGCGAATAATTTCCAGAAAGGGGTCACATATAATATATGTGGCAGAGCGGTAGCGTTGTAAATACTTGCCAGTAGTGGATGGTTAAATCTCAGAGTGGATTTAACGATCAAAGCATAGGAGCTGGAAATTCGCAGTTCAAGATGTGACATCTGGAGGGAGCAGGTATGCTGTAATGAGGCACCTATTGGCAGCCCCATATATACTATTTTATCAACTGGTTTTACATAAACCAGTTGATAAGCTGGTTTATGTAAACCATATACATATATTATGTATAACCATATGCATAAATGACATGGGAAACAACCTTACAAGCCCTCTGCGTCACTTTGCCGACGATAGCACGACCCACTCAGCCATCCCAAAACACGAAGATCCAACAAAAGCCTCCCTTTCCCTACAGATGGATCTTTATAAAATCGAAAAGTGGTCTAATACATGGATGATCAACTTTAATGCAACGAAAACAAAGGAGCTTGTTATTATCCGATCAAAGGTACCGCTGTGAACACCCCAGTTTCATTTTAAAAAATGAAACTGTAAAGCAAGTCGACGAGCTTCGTCTACTGGGGATTCATTTCTCCCTCGATCTCTTTTGGAATAACCACCTTGATCGGGTAAGAACCTCCTACGCAAGACAACTCAGAGTCATTCTTTGCTTTAAAAACCTTCTCCCATCCAGCTCGATTATCCCACTTTACAAGTCCTGTATCAGACCAACAGCTGAATATGGATGCTAGCTATATGCTGGTGTCCCGAAAACGCTGTTAGCACCACTTCAAAAGATCCAGAATAGGGCTAAAAGGCCGCGCTGCTCCTCTACACATGACTCGGTCCAGCCTCTAAAATAAAAGGTTTGATGTAGCGTCGATGGCTATTTTATATAAGTACATGAATTTGCCTCCTTCAAACGAGCTCTCTCGTATTGTTCCCCCCTTTGTCAAACCGGCAAGGGAGACATGAAGACACACAGCTCGTTCTAAAGGAGGAGACGCCAAGAACTAAGTACTTGAGGAAGAGCTTCATCCAGCGTTGCACTTCTATCTGGAACAATTTTCCTGAGGATGTTACTCATGCAAGTCGTTCTGTTGACTCCTTCAAAAGAAGGTTCAACAGACATTTAAAACCTCGAGGTTTCAAAACGAGGTAATTGAATAGCGGCATATCAGATATCTTTAAGTACCTGGCGCCGTGAATATAGTAATAAAAAAAAACAATAAAATAGAATAAAATTCTTCCCACCAGAAGCACAAAGAAATTATAATATGAGAAATTTAGTGGCTTTCATGACTACATAATATAATATAGATTAATTTTTTTTGCCAAGTTTGCAGAATAGTGGCTCTCCAGGAGGAGACATGCTAAAACAAAACAAAAGGTATTTTCAGATTGCTTATTGCATAGTCTTTTTTTATAGATTAAATAAAAAAAACTGTTTTTTTTTAACTGAAAATAATGAGCGACATTTAAACTTAAAACGATCAGAAATTATTCCGTATATGAAAGGGGCTGTCCCCTCCTCAACGCACCGCTGTTTACGCTAAAGTTTTTATTGTTTGAAAAAGTAGGGTTGTGAGAAAGAGTCACACTTTAGCGTAAAGAGCGGGGTGTTGAGGAGGGAAAAATACCCCCCGCGGAAAATACCCCCCCCCCCCGAAAATAACCCCACTTCTCGGAAAATACCCCCCCGCGGAAAATACCCCCCCCAAAAATAACCCTCCCGGAAAATACCCCCCCCCCCCACGGAAAATACTCTCCAGAAAACACCCTTCCAGAAAATACCCCCCCCCCCTGCGGAAAATACCCCCCCCCCCTCCCCGTGGAAAATAAGGGTTTCCAAATTTGAGAATTTTATTTGAGTTTTATTTTTTAATTTCGTAGGGGGAAGGAATTTTGGCACTTGTGTATTATGCGCCACTCACTCAAGTTTACGCTGGGTAAAATTCGAGAAAACATCGGTTTTTTCGTTAGTTTCTTCGTTACTTTAGAAATAAATTTGGGCTATAGGAGAATAGCGGGTCTGCATGCAAAATGTGTTTGGTACAATTATTCTGCATATTAGATAGATAGAAAAATAAGTGTATTTTAAAGCCGAATATAGGGCCATGAACACAGTAAAATAACATAAATGAAAGGCATAAATAACATAAACTTTGATCAGAGATCAAACAGTTCGTAGTAACGAACTGTAAGTAAGGAGCGACCCGGCTCAATAGTAACCGAAACTCTAAAAAACGGAATTTGGTACCAGTAGATACATCAAAAGAATCGGATATTTATGCTGATTTCAAATATATAAGTCTTACCCATCAAAGGTTACGAGCCTGAAAAAATTTGCCTTATTTTCGAAAAAAAGGGGGAAACGCCCCCTAAAAGGGATAGAATATTAACGAAAATCAAAACCACAAGATTCAGCCTAACAGAAAACCCTACCGTAGATGTTCAAGCTCCTATATGCAAAGATGTGGAATTTTGTATTTTTTGCCTGAAGAAAGATCACGGATGCGTGTTTATTTGTTTGTTGTTTTTTTTTTTTTTTCCAGGAGAGACCGTATCGATCCAGTATTCCTAGAATACTGTGAGAGGCCTCATTTGAACGGGAATTAAAAGTTCTAGTGCCCTTTCTAAGTGACAAAAAAAATTGGAGGGCAACTGGGCCCCTTCCTACGCTAATTTTTCCTGAAGTCACCAAATCAAAAATTTGAGATAGCCATTTTGTTCAACATAGTCGAAAATCTAATAAATATATCTTTGAGGATGACTTAATCACCCACAGTTCCCGGGGGAAGGGCTGCTAGTTATGAACTTTGTCCATTGTTTAAACATAGTATTGATTATTGGGAAGTATACAGACGTTTTCAGGAGGGATTTTTTCTGGTGGGGGGAGGGGGTTTGGAGGAGCGGGTTACGTGGGAGGATCTTTCCATTTTGGATGTTTGCTAGGGGGAAGAGAAATTTCTATGAAGGGGGCGCCGGATTTCCCAGCATTATTTAAAAAATGATCAGAAATTAAATAAAAAAAACAAGTTTTTGCAACTGAAAGTAAGGAGCAACATTAAAACTTAAAACGAAGAGAAATTATTATATATATGAGGGGGTTCGCCCCTAGTCAATATCTCTTTCTTTACGCTAAAGTTTTTTTTTAGTACGTTCAAAAGAGCTATCTAGTCTAATTAAACAACTTTTAATTCAGGGATTTGTGATTCGAACAAAATTTGAACTTTAGCGTAAAGAGCGAGGTATTGACTAGGGGGCGACTCCCCTCATATACGTAATAACTGGGGGGCAGGGGGGCATACCCCCTGGAAATTTGGGACTATAAAGTAATTATAAGGAAACCAACGGAAAAAGAGCAGAATAGGGAAAAAACTTGATAAGAATGTGTTTTACCCCATTTTTATAAACAGTTGAGTCTAAAGGCATTAAATATTTTGGTGTTTGATAACCAAGTTCAAAACTGTGGATATTGTTAAAAAATATCCGTCCAACACTTCGGCATTGCTCAGCAGAACGGATTGCTGGGAGTTTATATCTTAGTTTTTGTAAGTAGGCTATTGTTTTGTGTATTTTTTTTTGTAATTAATTCCTTTTTTTCATTTTTATATACTTTTACTTTAACTGGCATATTTTTTCCATTGCATTTAAAAAAAATGTTTGTCTCTAAGCTTCATTAAAAAAAAAGTTTTTTCAACTAAAAGTAAGGAGCAACATGCTGTTAGATATAGGAATGTAACATTTTAGCTGAATAGAGAAACAATTTAATTAATTCCTACTCCCCCTACCTCTTTCAACATTTATGTGAAGCCTCATGAAGAGTAAGCAATTTGCCCATTAAAATGTACTTGTTTAGGTACACATTTTGCATGCAGACCCGCTATGCTCCCCCCCCCCCAAATGTGCGAATCTATAGCCCAAATTTATTTCTGAGTTAACGAAGAAACTAACAAAAAATCCGGTGTGTTCTCGAATTTTACACAGCGTAAACTTGAGTGATTGGCGCATAATACACAAGTACCAAAATTCCTTCCCCCTACAGAAATTAAAAAAATAAAACTCAAATAAAATTCTCAAATTTGGAAAGCCTTATTTGCACGGGGGGGGGGGGGGGGTTACCAGGGGGGCATTTTCCACGGGGGGGGGCATTTTACGAGGCGTATTTTCCGGGGGGTATTTTCCGCGGGAGGGGGGTATTTTCCGGGGAGTAATGGCCAGGGGTGGGGTAAATGCCTAGACCCCCCCCCCCAATGATAGATACACTTGTCCACTGCAGATACAAAACCGGTTATACTGTGTATACTTGAAATATCCAGTTTAGCCACTGTGATTGTGCAAAATATTAGACAAAAAAACTATTTTAAATAAGTTAAAAATGTAAATAATAAAAGTTAACATGGTAATATGATTAATATAAATATGTTGCATATTATAAAGTAAGAATTTCATTTTATGTTTTTTAAAGTTTTTATGTTTTTTTTTTTTGTTTTTGTGAACTGTTTGTCTAGATACGTTAAATATGTTTATATGACCATTGTCGATGGCATCTCAATGCTGTCGGTCAAAATCGGTTTCTTGATCACTCCGGAAATACTCCCTTCCATGGAAATTTTTTCCGGAAATCACGACATGCGGAAAATAGTCCCTGGATAGTTCCCAGGAACATCTCCACATGCAACATTGAGTTGGCAAAGAGAATGCAAGATAGTTAAAAGGAATTTCGTATAGGAATTCTGTTAAATCTTCCCAGTGTAAAAATTTACCCCCCCCCCCTTCGGAAATTTCCCTCCCCAAGGGAGATTCTCCCAATAGGATCCACCCCAAGCACAAAATCCCCCCCTTCGAAGAATGTCTTTATTCTTCCCGATAACAAATACTATACGTAAACAATGGGCAAATATCCTAACTTACAGGCCTCTCCCCACGGATTGTCGGGTGTCTTTTTACGCCTAAAGACATAGTTATTTGATCTTCAACTATGCTGAACAAAATGGTTATTTTAAAAATTTGATCAGATGACTTTGGGAAATAAATGGGTGTGGGAGGGAGCCAGTTGCCCTCCAATACTTTTTGTCACTTAAAAAGGGCCCTAGAGCTTTTAATTCCCGTTCAAATGCGCCCTCTCCCTATCTTATATATTTTTCAATACATATTCATTATTTCAATACGATTATCCCTCGAGGAAAAAAAATAATAAAAATAATAATAAATAAACACACATCCGTGATCTGTCTTCTGGCAAAAATAGCAAAATTCTACACTTTTGTATATAGGAGCTTGAAACTTCTACAATAGGGTTTTCAGGTACGCTGAATCTGAGGGTGTGATTTTCGTCAAGATTCCTTGAATTTTAGGGGGTGTTTTACCCCTATTTCAAAAAACAGGAAAATTTTCTTAGGCTCGTAGCTTTTGATGGGTAACACTAACCTTGACGAACCTTGTATATTTGGAATTAAACAGTTCGTAAGAACGAACTGTAAGTAAGGAGCGACTCAGCTCAATAGTAACCGAAACTCTAAAAAACGGAATTTTGATGCCAATAGACATATCAAAAGAATTGACTTTTTATGCTGATTTCAAATATATAAGTTTCATTAAGTTTAGTCTTGCCATTAAAGGTTATGAGCCTGAGAAAATTTACCTGGTTTTCGAAAAAAGGGGGAAACACCACCTAAAAGTCATAGAATCTTACTGAAAATAACATAATCAGATTTAGGGTATCATAGAACCCTATTGTAGAGGTTTCAAGCTCCTATCTACAAAAATGTGGAATTTTTTATTTTTTGCCAGAAGAAAGATCACGGATGTGTATTTGTTTGTTTGTTGTTTTTTTTTTTTCAGGTGTGGTCATATCGACCTTGTGGTCCTATAATATCGGGATAGGGCTCATTTGAACGGAAATTAAAAGTTCTAGTGCCCTTTTTAAGTGACAAAAAATTGGAGGGCAATTAGGTCCCCTCCTATGCCCCTTTTTCTCAAAATTTTCTGATCAAAATTATGAGATAGCCATTTTGTTTAGCGTAGTTGAAAGGCCAAATAACTATGCCTTTGTAGATATCATGACCCCCCCCCCCGCAGCCCCTGGGGAGAGCTCTTTTAGTTCCAAAATTTACCCATTGTTTACATATAAAATTTGTTATTGGGAAAAGTTTTAATTTACTTGTTTAATTTAGTTCTTGTTTGTTTTAAATTTTAATGTTGCCCCATACTTATAGTTTTAATTTTGTCTATTTAATTTACCTATGTAGAAACCTCAAACAATATTTTTTTTAATATAATTAATGAATTACTGAGATTAATGACTTAATGAAAAATTGCTACTGGTATTTACAGTTCACGTGTGTTCACTTTTTTTAATTTGAAAACAGTTTTGAAGTTTTTGCCGCAGTATTAGCAATAAGCGTTTTCAGCTATGGGTTCCAATCCCCTGCTCTGGCTTTAAAACCAATTCTGTGAAAGGCTTGATGTACTATGCGGATCCAAGCCCTACTTGAGCCTGAAAACGAAGCTAAAACTTTTTGGCTCGTAAATTTTGACGAAAAAATTTCATTTTGTTTTTTTTCCCCAAAAAATCCCCGAATCTTGAAGACTTGTCCCCGAAAACTCCCCGAATTCTTAAGACTTGTCCCCAAATTTTAATATTCGAGAGTGGAATCCCTGATTCTTTATGCATTTATGTCAATTCTTTTTTTGGAGATAGTTAAAAGAAATATTTAGAAAAGCGAGAATAGATGAAGTCAGCATGGTATTATACATTGGGGCCATTCTGCATTTATGGGTTAGTATGTGAATCCAAAATGTAAGGAGTGGGACGTTATCAGCGCTTATTAGGCATTTCAATTACAAATAAGAGAATTTGGAGCTATGTTGGAGTTTTGATTAAATACCGGAAATAAAAAATAAAACAATTAAATTGTTCCTGGAGTGGACCCCCCCTCTATCGAATTCCATGACGAAATTACAACCGATTTGACCTATTTGGCTATAGCACGAACATTATCATAAAAAGTAATGAGCCTTATTTTCTTTTTCAATGATTTTATTTTCATTCAGGAAATTATATTCACGGTATATCTACTTTCTTATTCTTCAATTATTCCATTTTTGTTCTGTTTGCAGATGTAGAGGGCATATTCATTTCCATTTTAGAATTTTTTAAAACAAGAAAATTTAATCTTGAACTGATAGCAAGGCCGTACTCAAAGGGGGGGGGGGGTATGGGGGTTTTGAACCCCTCCCGAAATATTTTTTCTTGACTCGTAAAAACGTAGCAAAAATGGATATAAACAGATACTGTATGCGTTCTTTGAGGTTTTTTTTCGCGCCCCCCCCCCGATAAAAAATCTTTGAGTAAAACGCCCTCCGAAAAAATATCCTGGGTACGGCCTTAAATGATAGATTTTAGGAAGTAAAAGCACCTTAAATATCAGGGAAACAAATTTGAACCTGTGCAAATGTGACGAAACAAGAAGCATAGTACATTTTTGCAATTTTGCCAGTAACTAGGCTCACCTACTTACTTGATGATAAGGTGCTAACGATATTATATTTGGAAAAATATTAATGTGGAACATATTATGAAGTGTAATGGACCCCTGTTTTCCCCGTTTTCTTTACATTAAAAACAAGCATGGATTAACTAAAAAAATTATATGCTTGAAGTAAAGAACAAAGTTGACACTTAAAATGAGCAACAGTTTTAAAGCTACTTTATAGATTATATTTTTTCCAAATTATTGGGGGCAACTGCCCTCTTGTCCCCCCAAAGGACTCAACTTGTGATTAGCTGATTGCAGTGTTACACCAGAAAGTTTAATGTTTTAAACAAAAATTTCTATCTGTCCGAATAGATAGCAGCGCTGCTTTCTTAAAAATGTGAGTTTTTGTTTTAGATGACAATATAATGGCGTTAAAATTAATTTAGCTGCAAGCATGGATGTTTTAGTTGGAACTTATGAAGAATTTGTTCTTGGATTGAAGTTACAAAAACAAGAAGAGGTGATTTACTTTTGAGCTGTCTAGAAAATTTTGAATAGTATAAAAGAAGGTAAATATATACCAAATCATAGCCTATTATTGAGTTAGGAATAAAGTGAATACACCATTTGATGCCTTTTTTTATGCTGATTATGAATAGGCTATAATAGGCTAATCATTTCTATCGGAAATGAATCTCAGCGCCCCCCCTATATATGCCAATTAAGGGTATATATTTCTACATTAGGGGGGCAGGGGAAAAGTTTAAACTAACCTCCCATTTACATCAGAAACAAAATTTGCCCCCACCCCTCTAATTTAGAAATAGGGTAAAAGACCTCTTTTGGGGATAGACCACTTTTCTTTGGCATTCTAGAAAAATAGTAATGTGTTTTTGGACCACCCCTTTTTACTACAACATGAAGCAATATGAGGGCAGTAACAAGAACCCTGCCTTCTTGATCAAATTTTCACCAATGATTTGTCAGCATAAATTAAAAATATGGTCTCTGTTTTGAAAAGCAATTGAAAAAACATTTCTAGAATCAGAAGAAAATCAGCTTTCTGCTAATATATGAATAAAACTGAAAAACTAAAAGGATATAGGCTATACATCAAAATAGGTAGGCCTATTTCCAAAAAGAGGTTCCTGCAGGTAAGTAAATAAAGTAATAGTTTCAAGTGGTTGATCTTGAATAATTTGAATAATAACCATATTGATGAATTGCTTAGCTTTTAGCTATTCATTAATATACCCAATCCTTCTCAATTCCTCTTTGGTAACAAGATGTGAGGGTTTTAGTTTTACATAATTTTGCTCAATTGGATACTGTTTTTTTACCCTGTATACCCTGAATTGGCATATATAGGGGAGGGGGCTGAAATTCATTTCCAATAGAAATGATTATTATATTTGTAATCAGCATAAAAAAGGCATCAAATGGTGTATTGACTTTATTCCTAACTCAATAATATGATTTGGTATATATTTACCTAAAAGAAAAATAGATAAATTTGCAGGTGGCACAATAATTTAGCTAGGATTAATGTGAATAGGCTACATCATTTGATGCCTTTTTTTGCGCTCTTTCATAATTCAATAATTGCTTCTGTTGCAAATTGCATCTTGAGCCCTTAAAGGGGCCCCAAAGGTATTTCATTTTTGTAACCAAGTTAGGTCATTGAAAAGTGGTTAAAACATATCACTAGTTTATAAATAAGTTGTTCAAGAGTAATATATTCCAAAAATACTTATTTATGACAATAGAAACCTCATTTAATGGTCAACACAAATATAAACTGTTTTCATAAAGTTTCAAGTTTTTCAAATACTGTCAACAAAAAAGCTGCATTTTGCAATTTGAAACTTTGCTGTCAACAATTCTGGGTATATTCCAATTCAGGGTATATAATTGCAAATTAGGGGGGTGGGCAAGGGTAAATTTCATGCTAACTTTGCAGTGGACCATACAATTTAGCTAGGATGAAAGTGAAAACATCATTTGATGCTTTGTTTATGCTCTTTCATAATTCATATAAAATACCTTTGGGCCCCTTTAAGGACTCAAGATCCAATTTGCAACAGAAGCAATTATTGAATTATGAAAGAGCATAAAAAAAGGCATCAAATGATGTATTCACTTTCATCCTAGCTAAATTATTGTGCCACCTGCAAATTTACCAAAAAATAGAATAAAAAATATGTTGGCCTAATCACTAAGCCAAAAGTAGCTAAAGTATAATTTTACAGTAGTAAAATTCTACTTTAGCTACTTTTGGCTATCTTGGAAAGGGGTTAGGTTAGGAAAATGAAACTTTGAGGGATAGATCTACAGGCTAAAGTAAGGGTAAACTTTTTGTTATTCATGTTATTGACTTATGAATAAAGTAAACATACCACTTGATGCCTTTTTTATGCTCTTTCCAAATATAATAATCATTTTTGTTGGAAATTAATTTTACCCCCACCCCTATATATACCAATTCAGGGTATATATTTGCACATTAGGGGGTGGGAAGAAATTTTAAACTTACCTCTCATTTACATCAGAAATAAAATTTACTTTAGCCATACTTTAGCCTGTAGATCTATCACTCAAAGTTTCATTTTCCTAACCTAACCCCTTTCCAAGATAGCCAAAAGTAGCTAAAGTAGAATTTTAAGTCAATAATATGAATAACAAAAAAATTACCAAAGTATGTCCCAGGAAGGTATTTTGAAGTACCTACCTCCACTCCCTCTCTCTCTAGAAGGTCCTGACCTTAGATGACCTTTAAAAATCTGTGTGTTATAAAAGTGAAACCTTGAAAAATAGATCTTCTGCTTAAATGAAGTATAATCAAATTGTTTTCAGCTTCACAGCTTTGCTCAATCCCACATTATAAGGTTTTAAAGATATGCAAATACATTTCCTAAATGTAGAAAAAAAATATTAATATGGCTTAAAATTCTATTCAAATAACAGGAATTGTATTTTCATAACTAAAGCCAGAGAAAAAGATACTACTACTACTACCACTACTACTAACAACTCACCACAGCACCAAGCCGCCTGAGGCCAACACAGCTACGCATGCTCCTCCTCCACCCCAATCTATTCAAAGCCTCCCTTTTTACACCTGCCCACAAAGTTCCCATTTCCTTTAAATCTTTCTTTATGACGTCCTCCCATCCCAGATGGGGATGACCTGCTTTCCGTTTAGCCCTAGATGGTTGGCCAAAAAGGACAATCTTTGGCAATCTGTCATCCTTCATCCGCACAACGTGCCCTAGCTACCTCAACCTTTTTTTTCATTATAGCCCTAGAGAGCGGTATTAAACCACATTTTTTGTATAGCCTATTCTTTGAAATACGGTCAGTCAGCCGGGTACCCAGAACAATCCTTAAGCAATTTCTCTGGAAAACATCTAGCAAATCTTCATCTGCTTTTCAGAGCGTCCATGCTTCAGAGCCATATTTGACCACTGTCATCACTGTAGCTTCTAATATTCTAATCTTGGTTTGCAGACTTATCTTCCTATTCTTCCAGACTTTTTTCAACTGTGAAAAAACACCCTGAGCCTTGGCTATTCTATATTTAACATCTTCACTGCTCCCACCATCTTTACTAATAATACTACCAAGGTAAGTGAAGCTGCCCACCTGATCAATCTTTTCATTACCCAACGTCACCTTTTCATCTTCACTTATTCCTAGACTTAATGACTTAGTCTTCCTAACAATAATTTTCAAACCAATTCTAGCACCCTGAACTTGCAAAACCTCTAAAACTTCATTCATTTTGCTCACACTTTCAAATTAAGGTAAAATGTTGTTTTGTCAAAATTTCAATAGGTATAGACCTATCATAAAGTCAAATTTCAGGACTCTCTAGAGGGAGAAGAAGTAGACGTAGATACTTCAAAATACCTTCCCAGGACATAATTTAGCCTGTAGACCCATCCCTGAAAGTTTCATTTTCCTAACCTAAGATAGCCAAAAGCAGCTAAAGTAGAATTTTACCCTTTTTTTCTCATGATTTAGCTAGGAAGAAAGTGAATACATTGCTTTATGCATTTTTGATGGTCTTTTCAGACATAACAATTGCTGGTAGGAGACATCTCATTTTGAGCCCTTAAAGAGGCCCAAAAGGTAACTCATTTTTGTCACCACACAAAAAAGTGACCATCACTAGAAATTTGTTAAAAAGCTTTTAAAGACATAGCCTACCATTTGCTTATAAATCAATTATTCAAAAGTAATACATTCCAAAGGAACTGATTTAAATCAGTCCAACTCCACAAAAATTTGAATATATAATTATTATTTTAAATGTCAAATATTTTCCTGACATCTATAGAAAGAATTTTTTTTTCTGGCATGATAAATTTTGCTGTAACCTAACAATGGCAAAGAGAAAAAAGTAAGTAGAAAATTACAAGATTGCTTTTCTTCCATAAAAACAACAGGAAACAAACAAAAGGAGGTGCAGAATTCTTTTTTTTTAGTTTTATATTTTTCTCAGTTGAGGCACTGTGTAATTTAGCTTCATTTCCATCATTCTTGTAGAAGGATGACACTGGGGTGGATCTAGAAAAATCTTGGGGGGGGGTATAGATGTATGAGCAGTCCACCACATAAAGAGACATGTTAAGAAAACAATTATTACTTCATTATATGCACAATAATCCTAGTTTTATATATTTTATATATAATAAGTTACATTTTAGGGCTCAAAATGGAATTTGCTCCAACAACAATTATTATATTAAGTGGTGTTTTCACTTTCTTCCCAGCTAATTCATATCAAAAAAGGTAAATTTACCAAAAATTTGATGTTAGCCTAATATTTCACAGTCATCCATTGGGGTGCAGGGATTTATTATGATCAAATCTAATTAGTTGAACTATTTCTTAGTATTTTTACCTGGTAGAAGTTTACAAAAGTACCAGTAGCTCTTATGAAGGGGTTAGGGTTAATATAATCTATAATCAAAAATAGAACCATTTGATTCTCCAATTGATGCTAGATGAATGTTAAATATCAGCTTAGCATTAGTTCTACTTGCAAAAAAAGATAAGTTGAATGTCTCACTTCAAGGGCTCAGAGTGGAATTTGAGGGGGCACGAAAAGTTAAAATTTACCCTAAAAAGTACAGTGGCGGATCCAGGGGAGGGGCGAGGGGGGGGGGTGCGCCCCCCTAAAATAGTCTAGAGTAGTGTAATTTACTTAATTAATGTAAGTTTGTGTTAATTAAACTTGCTCCTAATGCAAGTTTATTGGATCAACCTATTTTGCCCCCCCTCCCTCACCTAAAAAAATCCTGGATATGCCACTGAATAAGTATCATCATGACAAGTAATGGCAGGAGGAAAAAATAATCAAACTTCCTTTAATATTCTATTGGAAATTGTAGAACCAGGTAAAGGAAACATTATAGGGTAGCTCAAATAAAAATTCTAGGAAATCTGTAGATTTCATTCATATAGCTCAAATATAGTCTTTATAAAATTGAGGAAAGTTTCCTGGAAAGCTATTTAGCATTGTCTTTTTACCTAAATTTGCTAGCTAAAGGATGCATATGATCTTCAATGCCTTTTTCAAATATAATATGCCTTTTTCAAATTTTTCAAATATTAATATTAATTTTTCAAATATTAATATGCCTTTTTCAAATTCCTACCATCACAATTGTGCTCCAGCCTCCTTTCCTAATGCATTGATATTTGAAGTAAACAGCCCTTGTGGCCTGAGCCTTGACTGTGGTGAGTCTGCCCACAGTAATGCCTAGGTATGGCTCCATGCCATGTACAAAAATTGGCTTATTTTGTTTGTTTACTGATTGTGTTTGTTTGCAGGATTCCATTGCACTTATTTCTCATCAAAAGTTCGTTTGTAATGCAAAATTAAATAAAAAATACAACTAAATCAGCAGTAATGATTTAGGTCTCATAAACTGGGGGGGGGGGAGGCTTGCAAGAATCACAATTGTTACTATTGTTTAGTCAATTAAGTACCTTAATAGGTGTGTAAAAATATAAAATAAAAGGAATTAAATGTCCGAAAACTGGGGGGCAATTGCTCCCCAGCCCTAGAACCATCGCTGCAAATTTGTGAACTTCTTTGCTCCTAATTATGCTTTTTTTGGAGCTTCTCACCTTTTTTGTACTTGAGATGATTTTAGATAGATCACCAGTCAAAATTTTGTTCCTTTGTATCCTATTGCTTTAGGTAAGAGTTTTGCAAAAGCAATGTTCACATCCAAGCCTAACAAGACTTCCATGCCCAGACATGTGCATCTGGCAATTCAATATGGACATTCAGTCAGACTTACATGGAAACGCCAATCTTAAGCAAAGATGATAATTATACTGCAAAAGAGGCTTCCTGATTGAAAGAATTCAAAATCCTAGACACAGAGCTCTACACTGTAGAACTAGATCCTCAACTACAACTTGTTGTAGCCAAGCACCAACTTTTGTATTTGAAAAGAACTGACTAGATGTTGATGTCTGGACAGACCCATGTCTAGACATACAAGACTAAGTAGACACATATTGTCACATCACTTTTGTGCAAAAGAAGCAAGTTTTTCTCAGATGAAAGCCTGGTAAAAAGTTGCTTTCTGGACAAACTTTTGTTGATATTTTAAAAAAATTATTGGAATCAAGTGTATGAAATTTCTGGGGTTTGTAAAAAGTTGCTTTCTGGACAAACTTTTGTTGATATTTTAAAAGAAAGTTTTGGAATCAAGTGTATGAAATTTCTGGGATTTGCTCAAATCTCAAGAAAATCTAGAAGTTTCACTCATATAGTTTTTTTTTTAAATATTGATAGAAGCTTACTCAGAAACTTATATATACATAAGTGTATTTAAAAGCCAATGGCCATATACACAGAAAAAAAAAAAAAAAAAAAAAAAAAAAAAAATTTGACAAATCCAACAATAGCACTCCACACATTGAAGTTATATCTTCTCTGTCTCTAAAACATTCTAGAAGAGGTCTCCAAGATACCTGGGAGCTGTAGTGCATCCCCACATAAAAAGCTATTCTTTCAATTCTCCAAACTTTGGCAATTACTCAAAAATGTTCCAGGTCATCCCTATACTTCACCCAAAGAGGCCAAGCATACCTACCTCCCAGCCATCTTCATCAAAAGAATCCCAATGTCCCCTATGCAATGAAACATAATTTGGTTGCACCCGCAACCAGCACTTCAGTGCCCCCCATGGTAGGTTCAGTCTCGAGTAAAACTCTTCTCTATGCACTACTTTAATCTGCTTATTAAATCTTAGAGTACATGACTTCTCAACACCAGTAAGCCAAACCTGAAACTCCTGGTTCTGAAGTTGTGAATCCAACTTACTAAAGAAATCATCAGGTTTACAATGGGGATCCTAGCCCTCATTCCATGCCCACAAAACGATCTTTAGGAATGGCGTTGATCTGTCACCTCCTGTCCATATAGAGTGAACTTTAGTGAACCCTTGCATTAATATCGTGATGTTCTAAGAGTTTGCAATCTTACATGGATTCTAATGGAGTTTTTCATACTGTACTGGAGTTTTTTTTCCTTTGTTTAGAACATAGCCCATAATGAAAATCAAATTATATCTGCCAATTTTTGAGATAACAGACATCATCACTGGAATATAGAGCCAGTTTGGAAGATTGGTGATGGGATATATTGCAAAACTAGGATTACATGTGTCTGTAATTAAGGGCTTCATTCTGTAACCTTAAGTTTAACTTATGTTTTCCTGAAAGGATTACTCAATAAGCACACATGCCTGATGCATACTTGTCTTGCCTTGAATTAGCCTAGTAATTTCAGCCCTTGGTTTGAAATTGCCATTTGCCAAAAAATGGCAAATAATGCAATTTGCCATTTTGCTTAAGCCAAATGCAAGGCTAATTTACATGCTTCCGAATATGTATCATTTATTAAAAACATCAGTCACAGTCACAATCAAGACTAAATTAACTAAGGCTAGGATTAATTAAGCAATCAAGACTATATTAATTAAGACTATAATTAGTTAAACAATCAAGACTATATTAAATAAGACTATAATTAATTAAACAATCAAGACTTTATTAATTCTACACAGACCCTGGTTTGTAGCTTTTCAAATGAAATTGTTTTTTCTCAAACATTTCTCTTTGCATTCTGGACTCATACATATTGTGGTCTAGTTATTTTGAGAGACCACACTGCCTTTGCATGACGTACAAATAACGGTTCAATAGGTTCAATGGTTCATTGGTTCAAAAAAATCTCTGGTTATTTTTGTGATGCATATAGTTGCCCTCATCAGCAGATAAAGTGTCTATCTGCTGATGATGGCAATAGTATATATGACAAAAATATCTGGAAATTTTTGTTTTATTTCACTGTCAAATAAAAGGATTTGTCCCTATTGAACTGTTATTTGTATGTTATGGAATCAAGTCTGCTTTTATTTAATTTTTGTTATTCATTTTCTTTAATTATTGTTTTTTTTTTATTTTGGTTCAAACAAAACTATGGAATTGCATTGGGAAGTTTTCCAGCAATTTCAATAAAGACTCAAACTTCACAGCTCCACTTCCAATCCCATTGGATGAAAAGAGGACACATTGGGTGGAGAGGGGGGTGCACCATCAAATTCTGCTTAATATTATCAGTTTTTTTTCTAGAAATACAGATTGTCCCAGACATTTAGTGACCATGGTCAGTGTGGAAGTGTTAGATGTATAGCAGTTTCTGGAAAATTTGTAGCCTGTGGAAGCTCTGATGAGACAATTAAAGTATATGATTTGCAGAAAAGAATAGACTTTGGAAATCTAATCAAACATAATGGTAATATCTCTTTTGATTTCTCTTTTATGCATTGCCATAATAATTCCAGTGATTTAAACAATCTATAAATTGTGGCATAGAACGTTATTATGTTGAAACATACCTTTTGTTGAAAGACGCATATTTTGAATTCAGACATTTTGACCCAGATTTGCTAGGAGTTTCAGGAACTCATCTCCCAGGGTTCTGGAAAGATAAAACTAGATGGTATAGAATGCATTTATTCAGGAATGGAAGAATGGGGAAATTATGGTATGAAAGCAGTTTCTGGTAAATTTGCAGCGTGGTAAGCTCTGATGAGACAAATAGGCTAATGCATATGATTTGGTGACAATAACTAATTTTCGGAATTAAATCAAAGATAATGGCTTGATTGAACCTTTAATTTTTGTTTAATGTGAGGCCATAATAATCTCAGTGATTTAATGTGAAAATGAGTATAGTGTGAAAATTGTGACATAAAACGTTACGTCGTTAAAAGACATCGGTCTTGTTGGAATTTTGGTTGAAAAGTTCTGACGTTTTGAACGGCGTTTTTTTTTACTAGTTTCAGAAACTCATTTTCTAGGGCGTTGGAAAAACAAAATTAGGTGTCATGGATTGTTTTTTATTCAGGTAGGAAGGATGGGGTAGATAGGTAGGGAGTAGGGCTAGTGATGAATAAAGAATCTTTCAAGTCTTGCTGGGGTCAGGAAGGTATTAATACTAGAATTCTAGCTACTCATTTTATGGCCAAAAAGTGCAAGGTATCAGGTATACTGGTATTTGCCCTACTAGGGCCACCTGACAGGGTCAGTTGATACCCTTATGATTGTTAGTGGTAGAAATATATTATTTCTATTAGGGAGCCTTAACGCTCTGGGTGGTACAAATAGGGATAGATGTTATTATAGTTCAGGTAAATTTGGTCTAGGGGAAAAAATTGCAATTGTATTAAAATGTTACAATTTTGTACAACTGTGTAGTTTTGTAGGTATGATAGTCTAGTTACAACTAAGACAGTATTTGGTTGTAAAATTGTCCGTAAGTTAGTATGTTACTCACATGAGAATAGGCCAACCTTGTTGATTCTGTAATTCCAAATTAAAAACTGGCAGGATTGATGTAAAATACTGGAGTGCATAGGAGAATTCTTATTGATGTTCAAGTTTAATTAAAAGCTGGAATTTGATGTTAATTATTTATGTCTAGAGTTGATTTAAAGCTGGCATTCCATTAGCTGTTATATTGATATTCAAGGATAAGAATTTGAGAAGAACTGTACAAAAAGTGGTTGGATATGAAACGGGAGATTTTAGAATTGGACAATGTTGAAGATTTATGGTAATTTTAGGCAAATAGTTTGCAAAGTAACAGAGCATGTGCTTGCAAAAAAGTTAAAACTCAACTAGGAATATTTGTGGAAACGCTTTTAGCTTACTAAAAGAAAGAAGGAGTTTTTGCCCCTTCCCCTCCCCCCCCCCTGTGTGGAAAACGATGTTTTCCAAAGGAATTGTCTAAAGATTAGTTTTAGATGTTAGCTTGATTGACCTTGATAGGTCAAACATTAAACTTCATGAGAAATATTCTTCAATTCAGCTTTCTCGGATTAGGATGAAATCAAGGTTAAGCTGGTTTGGTCATGTTTTGTGGACGATGGATAAGAGAGTAGAAACGACTGTGTTTTTGACTACCCATCTAGAGCTAAGTGAAAAAACAGGTCGTTCCCAAAGGGGCAGAGAGAGGGCATTAGGAAAGATTTAAAAGGAAATTCAAAAACATATTCAGGGGATAAAGAGTGAAGCTTTGAGTGGATTGGTCTGGAGGAGGAGCCTGCGTAACTTTGTTAGCCTCAGACGGGTGGTGCTTCTGCGAGTTGTTAGTAGTATTAGTGCTAGTATTACCTGTGTCATCTAGGTTATTACCCCCCCGCCCCTCTTCACAAAAAGTCAAAGCACCTTATTGAGTTAATACAATGTAATGTTTAATTGTGTCTCTCATCAGCACATGCTCAAATGATTTCAGTCATAGAGTAGGGGGAAGAGCTGGTGCTTCTGGCAAGTAAGTCTCAACAAGCGAATTATGATAAAAATTACAGGAAATTCTGGTGAAAACTACAGCGGATTCAGGTTTCGATGGATCAGATCCTGTTCCCTCCCCCTTCACTTGAATATATGCCTGATTATGCTAGCTAGTATCGAACTCATTGATGCCATGTTAGGATAATTTCCAACTATTTTGGTAGAAATCTTGGTTGAATACGTAATAGCCATTCCTCCACACTTGTGGGAGGAGGGCGGGTGGAGTCGGGATTGAGAGGATTTATCTCACCAGAATATTTATTAAGACAAAATTGGCTTCAGGTGCATGGCTTAAATTGTGATAAAAAAGGGCACCTGGTGCAATCTCTTTTCTAAATTGTTTGAGCTCTTTCCGGACTTTTAGGAGGTTTTTCTGAAGGGGGAGTTGGGGTACTGGTGAAACCGATTTTATCCCTTTGGGCTGCTTTATGCATTTTGATACCTCGGAGGATCACGCTATGCCCCCTTCCTCTAAATAGTGTCTTTGTTCTTGGACACATTTTAATTGCCGAACTTTAACCTATTAATTTTAATTTGAAAATGCTTAAAAAAAATCGCCTGGAGAGTTTTTTTTACCAATTGCTGTCGCCAAAACTCTTCTGTATAAACTGTAAATATCTATCCTGGTAAAACACTAAACACTAAAACACTGGTTAACCTGGTAAAACACCACCTGTGCCAGATCAAGACCACAGCAAGGTCACCATGGCAAGGACAAATCACTTAAACCTAAACCAAATCACTCAACTTCAGATAATCAGTAAAACGTCTTTACCAACTTTTTTAGGTTTCTAGGTTTCCTTGATCTAAGAAGACTTGCCTAGAACTCTAATGTAATTAGGATTGAATACTGACTAGCTAAAAAAGAAGAAAGGTCTTTTTTATTTTATTTGTCAAACGCTATACAATTCAACTTAGGTTCACACAGGAGCGACACTCGCTTGTCATGGCAATTTACAGTTGCCATCACAAGCTCTTAAAATTTATTTGTAAATAATTTATTATATAAAAAATTTCAATTTTAACCAGACAACTAACAAGACAATTTTTTCTCTATTCAATGATTTTTTCGAGAAAACAACAACAGCCATTGAAGAGACAATCCTGTGTGAACATGAAGACAGCGAAATTTGCCCATTAATAAAATTCATTAATGTTATATATTGTAGCTGTTTTTGTGTGGGACCCTAAAGTAAGTGGTAAATTGCATTAGAACATTTTTCTTAATTCACAAAAATGATTTTAACCAGGCAACTAGGAATTTTTAAGCAAACAGTGTGTATATTTTATAATATTTTTGGGTATGTATTAAACAATAATTAATGTTTACAATTTTCGAAAGAACAACAGCAGCCCTGGACGAGACAATCCTGTGTGAACATTAAATAATAAAAAACAAGATCTGAAGCAAGGAGCGACATTAAAACTAAAAACGAACAGAAATTATTACGTATACGAAGGGGTTGCTCCCCTCCTCAATAATTTGCTCTTCACGCTAATGTTTCTGGCACTTTAAAAAAAACTTCCTATTCTAATTGAATGGCCCTTGTGTTTCAGGAGTCGTTCTTGAAAAATTGGGACAAACATTCAAACTTCAGTGTAAAGAGCAAGGCATTGAGGAGGGGAACAAGCCCTGCATATACGGAATAGTTTCTGTTCGTTTTGCGTTTTAATGTTGCTCCTTACTTTCAGTCGGAGAAACTTTTTTTTTAAAATTTAGTTTCTGATGATTTTTCAAATACTGCCGGTAAATCTGGTTCACCCTCCTTGAAAAATCCCCACCCCCTCACGGCAAACTCTTCCATGGAAAGTACTTCCTACGTAAAATGCACCCCTCTCCTTTTCTATGTTTGGTTGATAATGTTATTTAAAAATTGTGGTAAGTGCCAGTTAAGTATGATGTAATTATTAGTTAAAATAAAACCCATCTCATATCCGTAAAATTCCTTACGGACAATTCCATCCTCACTGAAAATCCCCACCCTCTCCCCCGCCGTAGAATTTCATGTAGAAGATTCAGTCTGAAAAATTCTCCTTAGCGTACTTTCATCTGAAAAAGCCTTTAAGTTCTAATCGTTTTTTCGATTACTGTGGAAATCGCCCTTCCATAGAAATTATTTACCGGAAATCCAAACACACTGAAAATTTCCCCCTGACAATTCCCCTGGAAGATCTCCGCATGTGCAATTGAGTAGACAAAGAGAAAGTAAGACATATAAAAAGAATTTAGTATAGGAATTCCGTCAAATTCCCCTAGTGTAAAATTTTCTCTGGGAAGTTCACCCCTGAAATTTGCCTCCACACAGAAACTTATCCCCATAGAAAACCCACCCTGAGCACAAAATCCCCCCTCCCAAATGTCTGTATGCTTCCTAATAACAAATACTATACGTAAACAATGGGTAAATTTTATGACTTAAAGACCTATCCCCAAGGGCTGATAAGGGGCGTATTATCTCCAAAGGCATAATTTAGGGATTTTTAACTATGCTGGACAAAATGACCATCTCAAAATCTTGATCGGATGATTTTGGGGAAAGAAAAGGTGGGGGAGGGGGCTAGTTACCCTCCGATCTTTTTGGTCACTTAAAAAGGGCACTAGAACTTGTCATATCCGTTCAAATGAGCCCTCTGCCGATGTTCTAGGACCATTGGTTCGATACGATCACCCCTCGGAAAAAAAACAACAAAACAAATAAACAAATTACGCATCCATGATCTTTCTTTTGACAAAAAATACAGAATTCCACAATTTTGCAGATAGTAGCTTGAAACCTCTACAGTAGAGTTCTCTGATGCGCTGAATCTGATGGTGTTATTTTCATTAAGATTCTTTGACTTTTAGGGGTTTCCTCCCTTTTTGGAAATCAGGCAAATTTTCTCAGGCTCGTAGCCTTTTATGGGTAACACTAAGCTTAATGAATCCTATATATTTGGTATCAGCATAACAAGCCGATTCTTTTGAAATGTTTATTTATATCAAAATTCCGTTTTTTAAAGTTTCGGTTATGCTGTGTTACTCCTTACTTACAGTTGCTAGAATTGCTTGACAAAGGCGATAAAAATTGTTTATTCATGAAATTCACAATATCGCTTATTATAGCTATTTTTTTATATGACCCTAAGTAGCATCAGACCTTGAACAGAAATAAACTTGGAAATTACATGGATTTGAGAGCCCTAAAAGAAACTTTTAGAGCTCTTACTTTTTACTTGCATTACAGAGCTCTAAAAACATCAGTAGTTAGTATTGCATTCTTCAAAACGAAAATATAAATGACAGAACGAAAAAATTATCATCTTGTTTAGCTATGTACAGCACAAAGTCATTGATCAAATACCACAGAAGAACGAAAGTTCGCACGAATTTATATTAAAAACATAGTAAGGTATTGAGAGAATATTAAGAATTTGTTTTAGACCCCCCCCTTTTTTTAGAAACTTCTTGTCTTTGATTTTAAACTAAAGCAGAGTTTGTACTTTTGCGATGTCTAATAAAAAAATCTTATAATTTCCAATCAGCAATTGTTTAATAAGGGAAATAGACAAAAGATGGTAAAAATATAAAAATAGATGATGGTAACAAATAGATGGTGTGGTTAGGCCTCTGCCAATAAAATTTTTGTCGGTCAAGTGTCAGTTTTTGCTGAATATTTTCTGGTGAGGGGATTACAACAGGGAAACAGTGCCTTTTTACATCACATTTTGTCAAGGTTTATGGGAAGAAATTACACGGGAAGGGGACTCCCCCCCATTGTCCTCCTATGTGCAGGTATGAAAATAAGAATGTTATTTTGACCTATATAAATCCTTTGGCTGTGCAAAATTTAAAAGCATTTTACTCATTAGAAATAAGTAACTGATTTCACAAAAGTGAGAAATGTGAGAACCATTACCAAAAATCACCTACGATGCCACCTATACCGGCTAATTGGGTACTGGAACCTTGAACGTTATACAGGACTACTACCCACAGGGTTGAATTGTTTAAGAAGATGTACTATGGGAAAATTCTGTGTTCCAAATTTCTTTGGTTAGGATAGTAGATGGCACTAGTTTTTAGTTATGCCCACCTTTCTACTACCGCTTTCGCTTCCTGGCTAGGTACGGTCATGTGTATAGATGGACTAAACTCAGTTAATTCGTTAGGCAACAGTCAGTTCAGCACTATTTGTCTTCTTCTGTTTATGTTTTTAAGAGAAAGCAAGGGTAGCTGTAAATTAAGCTTCTTCTTTTCCTTCAGGTACTGTCACATGCGTAGATGGATTCAAATCAGACAATTTGTTAAGTGGTAGTGAAGATGGCACCATATGTATTTGGCGCACTAGAGGCTGGGAGTGTGACAGAACCCTAGTTAATGCTCATAAAGGGGGAGTAACCTCGCTTTCTATACATCCATCAGGAAAATTGGCACTATCAGTTGGAAAAGATAAAAGTCTTAGAACTTGGAACTTGATAAAAGCTAGAACAGCATATGTGAAAAATCTCCATGCAGGTAATGGATTTATTTTGACAATAAATATGAGGGAAAATCAAGCATGTACATCATAATAAAGTTTAACGAGTTTTAAATAAAATTAAACAGTAGAACGTAAATGATTTTAGTTATAACAGGTCTGTGTAAAAAATTATTAAATTTGGCAAAGAATAAAGTTTGACTAAAAATCAAAACCAATTCTACTGATCCGAAAAGAAAATAGATAATAAATATCTTTTTTACTAGTTTTAGATTGAATTTAGATGTTACATGCAAACGGTGAAACTGATTATTGTACCTGAAACACTCATACGAAAGAACATTCTGTTTAAAAAGGAACAAAAAAAATATAAAAATTAGGACAACAGAAAGGAAAAATTAATCAAGGCTTATCGGACAGATACCACAAACCTCTGTTGACTTTGTCCTTTGAATCTACTTTTTAAACCTTATCACAACTGAACGTCGATTATTTTTACCAGACCACATCTTCATAGGGGACACTTTAAACCACAACCCTGAAGGTTTACGGGTACGGTATACTGTTTCCAAATAAATATATCCTAATATGTTGCGCAAATTGTGTATGCTTGGATATACGTATAAAGAATGTGTTCAACAAAATAAAATGAATAAGTAAAGGAAAGGAAAAGGAAATAAGAAAGAGGAAAGAAAAAGGAAAGAAAAAGAAAATTATACAATTGAATATCCCTGTCAAAAAGTAAAAAAATGCAATAAAAAAAGACAAAAGAAAAGAATAATGACTTAGGGTTCATCAGAGAGATACCCCCACTTCTTATTGATTTTGGTCCTTTGAATCTACGGTTAAACCACAACCTTGATGGTTTCCGGATATGGTTGTTACTTTGTTTCAAAATAAAATACTTCCTTACATAAAGCGTCAATTGTATGCACATGGATACACAAGGAATGTCTTCAACAAAATAAAACGAGATAAGCAAAAGAAAGAATACGGAAGTATGCTTATAAAGGAATCTTTCCTTATAAACAAGAAGGAAATGAATAAGGAAAACTGTTTTCATTACTATACTTGTATCATGTCAATACAATTTTGTATTTTGTTATTTATTAGCTCAAATACCTTATTGCCCTTCGTCCCAATCTTATATTATGGAAACAAGCAATGGACCTTTGTGGCCTGACCATGGATCTAGTTTGGTGTGTCCGCTCATGATAATAAACCGGCAAAGATGAAAACTGTGACTGCTAACTTGTTTTCCTTCCGACTTTAAAACAGTCAGTTTTTTTTGTATAATATGGGCCATTTTATCCAATGTTTTTATGACCTCTTGCCACCAAAATATTTTGTCATCGCTTTGGTTTCATCGACCAAAAGTTCCATTGCCTTTTCCTTTTGTAATTCCGAGGTTTTGTCCGTCACTGAGAAAAATTTCCTCGTTTTATCTGTCAGTGCCAAATTTTCAACAATTTTGTAAAGTATGTCATCTTTTTTTTTGGCTGGGCTGGATTTTGCCACCTCTCCTTATAATATTTTCATTCTGTCACCTATTATTCTAACAACTGGATACATTTTCATAGTTCTGGGAGAACTACAGCCAAATAAAATTGTACCAACAAAGAATTGAGCCCGTGGAAGGCAGCTACATCTGCAGACTGCCTACAGAAGATTATATGTATAAAATGTTTCTCCATAGTGATATATAATCTTGTGGTCTTTACTCATAATATTCTTTTCTAATTAGTCAGTTTTTATATGTTCTTTTTGACCCAAAAACATAGAAAACAGTTCCACTTAAAGTCGCTCCATGGGAGGGCCACCAATTCACAAAAATGTAGGAGGCAAGGATGTTTTCTCCAATTTATTTAATGTAGATACAAAACAGTATCTTTTAAAATATACGGAGGGGAGGGGGGGCGTGTGATCATTTTTTCAATTTTTTAAATGAAAAATACCAAAAAAGGCATTTTTCAGTATCTCCGGTATACCGAAACCGGTATAGGTATTCTAGTGGTCAGTATCCCCGCTGGTCACATAGGAGACCAAAGTTTGATTCTCCTTCGGGGAGAATTTTTTGAGCCATCCTAGCCGAGTCGTTAGCGCACTAGAACTGATACCGTTTATCCGAGAGGGCATGGGTTCGGATTCTGGTGTCACTGGTCATTTGGTTTGAACGGGGTCAGTGGACCCCGTTCAAGCTCAGCCAGAGTCGACCTAGCTCTAAAAGGGTACTTGAAGAAATCTGGAGAAGGTAAACAGGAAGGTATGCGAAAGCACAGGATGGCTGGTCCCCAACCCCCGTTGCACTTCCTGGCTGAAGGGCCATGAAACGAGATCAGCACTGCCAGTTGGGATTGTAAAAATCAAATGCCATCTTCTTTTCCTATACCATTTTAAGGGCGGGGGGCAATTATCCCTCTGAGTGGCACCCCTGCTTCAAAACAAAACTTAAGATTTTTATAGTATAGTCTTTAAAAAGCTAATATCCATTAGGGGATTTTGTCGAAAAGCTAAATCAATACATAGGTTTAGTGTTATGACGTTTTGTACTGATTTTTCTCTAGTCTAGGGTTTTGTTGACAATTTTTGCTTTGATTTTTTCTTGGGTTACTGGCAATCCTTACGGTAGATACCTTACCACATCATCTCCAGATGCCATTGACACACATATGGTTGTTACTGGAGAATTCTTCTTTAAATAAAATTTGGAAAAGATTTTCATAGTCTATTAAGTGCAATTAAAACGATAATAAAAGAATCGTCTTCATTTTGTAATTTTTGGACTGCTATGGATGTGTTTTCGCATAATCTCATCACTGGGATCGGATACTGCATCCTATGGCGGGTTAATGTCGCTGAGAATGAATCCCGGGGCCCGTATTACCAAGCAGAGATCAATCCTACTGCGCCACCATGGGACATATAAAGAGTATTTATAAGTAAAAATAACCCAAGTCCTTGCTTGTGAGGGGGGTCAATGGTGTGACTCTGCAAAATCAGCCGCACGGGGTGTGGAGGCAATGGGCCTGAGCTTCAATCCAGTTGGCTCTATTTCACCCCAAATTATAATAAGAGAAAATGCTCATCTATATAAATCATTGGAAAGAAATTTTAATAATTACTTCTTTTTCTTATTTGGACTAATATGACAACACTTTCATACACTCTCATCACCGGAATCAAATTTCGAGCCCTCTAGCGTCTTGCTACTGCTGAGTTCAAATTCTTGGTTCGGTATTACTAAGCTGAAGTCAGTCCCATTAGTCCTGTACAGGACATATCGATAATTACCGAAGTTTTTGAACAAGCATCTATCTTGATAATTGGCTTTTCTGGGGATAAATTCTTACTGCAGATTTTCTGTGATACTATACTTTCTGTTATGACGCTGCAACTTTTTGCCATGACGCTACAGCCTTCCGTTATGATACTATTCCATGATCCTCAAATTAGACAATTACTGAAAATTGTAAAAAAAGACTGAATCTGCAGCATTATAAGAGTCAGTTAAAATTTTTTTAAAGAAAGTGTGTTCTAGATTAATGTGTTTTTCAAATATATCACTGTTTTTCAGATAAAACCCTGTAACTTTTTATTACGACGCTACAACCTTCATTAGGGCACTGTTACATGACATCCCCTAAAAAAAAAGTGAAAAAGTGAAAAAAGCTGAAAGTAGTGAAAATAGCAGAATTTGCGACATTATAAGAGCTAGTGTAATTTTTTTTCGAAAGTGTTTTTCAGATATATTAGTGTTTCAAGATACAACGCTTCGACTCTTGGTTATGACGCCACAGCCTTCCGTTATGACCCTATTCCATGACCCCCCCCCCCAAAAAAGGTAATTACTGAAAATAATAAAAAAAACTGAATCTATGCATTATAAGAGCAAGTGTCCATTTTTTAAGTAAGTGTTTTCCATATTAGGGTGGTAGAAAACTCATAGAAGTTTATTTCTATTCAAAAATCATTTCATTCATAGCCAGTCTTGAATTGTGGATTGAAACTAAATTTCAATGGTAATGTTAAACAGAGCTAAGAGAATTCAAATGAATGTTCAGCTTCAAATTAACATTAATGATAAAGATGCTGTTATAGTTGAAGGTGGTTCGTGTCCACTAAAAAGTAATTTGCAAATAGCAGGTGTCACAAACGATTCAGAATCTCACTCAGGAGTCCAAATCAATTAAAAATCCTTTCTGAAACTAAGACACATGAAACTCACAAGAAATGTGAAGGGCATTCTATTCCTGGCAAAATCAAAAGTCCGCAATATTTCAAACAGAACTGCGAAAATATTCGGAGTGAAGTTTTAACGGCAGGAGGGTTTCAGAATTCCCAGACTTAAAAAAGTCGTTGTTGCAATGCCGATAATTTTTTAACTAAGTTTTCAGCCCCTTAGGTCATAGTAAATTATGACAAAGTTGAGGGCACAGATTTCGAACGAAGAATTGGTACCCCTGGGAAAATCTTAATTCCCGAAGCTTTTACCAAGAAGGTATGCAACAAACCCACTGAAAATGTTAATGGACCAAGGCAGTCTATGGTTCGGGTTTAAAGTGAAAGGCCAAAGTATTTCAACGGTACCCCTGGGAAAATCTTAATTCCCGAAGCTTTTACCAAGAAGGTATGCAACAAACCCACTGAAAATGTTAATGGACCAAGGGAGTCTATGGTTCGGGTTTAAAGTGAAAGGCCAAAGTATTTCAACGGTACCCCTGGGAAAATCTTAATTCCCGAAGCTTTTACCAAGAAGGTATGCAACAAACCCACTGAAAATGTTAATGGACCAAGGCAGTCTATGGTTCGGGTTTAAAGTGAAATGCCAAAGTATTTCAACGGTACCCCTGGGAAAATCTTAATTCCCGAAGCTTTTACCAAGAAGGTATGCAACAAACCCACTGAAAATGTTAATGGACCAAGGCAGTCTATGGTTCGGGTTTAAAGTGAAAGGCCAAAGTATTTCAACGGTACCCCTGGGAAAATCTTAATTCCCGAAGCTTTTACCAAGAAGGTATGCAACAAACCCACTGAAAATGTTAATGGACCAAGGCAGTCTATGGTTCGGGTTTAAAGTGAAAGGCCAAAGTATTTCAACGGTACCCCTGGGAAAATCTTAATTCCCGAAGCTTTTACCAAGAAGGTATGCAACAAACCCACTGAAAATGTTAATGGACCAAGGCAGTCTATGGTTCGGGTTTAAAGTGAAAGGCCAAAGTATTTCAACGGTACCCCTGGGAAAATCTTAATTCCCGAAGCTTTTACCAAGAAGGTATGCAACAAACCCACTGAAAATGTTAATGGACCAAGGGAGTCTATGGTTCGGGTTTAAAGTGAAAGGCCAAAGTATTTCAACGGTACCCCTGGGAAAATCTTAATTCCCGAAGCTTTTACCAAGAAGGTATGCAACAAACCCACTGAAAATGTTAATGGACCAAGGCAGTCTATGGTTCGGGTTTAAAGTGAAATGCCAAAGTATTTCAACGGTACCCTGGGAAAATCTTAATTCCCGAAGCTTTTACCAAGAAGGTATGCAACAAACCCACTGAAAATGTTAATGGACCAAGGCAGTCTATGGTTCGGGTTTAAAGTGAAAGGCCAAAGTATTTCAACGGTACCCCTGGGAAAATCTTAATTCCCGAAGCTTTTACCAAGAAGGTATGCAACAAACCCACTGAAAATGTTAATGGACCAAGGCAGTCTATGGTTCGGGTTTAAAGTGAAAGGCCAAAGTATTTCAACGGTACCCCTGGGAAAATCTTAATTCCCGAAGCTTTTACCAAGAAGGTATGCAACAAACCCACTGAAAATGTTAATGGACCAAGGCAGTCTATGGTTCGGGTTTAAAGTGAAAGGCCAAAGTATTTCAACGGTACCCCTGGGAAAATCTTAATTCCCGAAGCTTTACCAAGAAGGTATGCAACAAACCCACTGAAAATGTTAATGGACCAAGGCAGTCTATGGTTCGGGTTTAAAGTGAAAGGCCAAAGTATTTCAACGGTACCCCTGGGAAAATCTTAATTCCCGAAGCTTTTACCAAGAAGGTATGCAACAAACCCACTGAAAATGTTAATGGACCAAGGCAGTCTATGGTTCGGGTTTAAAGTTAAAGGCCAAAGTATTTCAACGGTACCCCTGGGGAAATCTTAATTCCCGAAGCTTTTACCAAGAAGGTATGCAACAAACCCACTGAAAATGTTAATGGACCAAGGCAGTCTATGGTTCGGGTTTAAAGTGAAAGGCCAAAGTATTTCAACGGTACCCCTGGGAAAATCTTAATTCCCGAAGCTTTTACCAAGAAGGTATGCAACAAACCCACTGAAAATGTTTATGAACCAAGGCAGTCTATGGTTCGGGTTTAAAGTGAAAGGCCAAAGTATTTCAACGGTACCCCTGGGAAAATCTTAATTCCCGAAGCTTTTACCAAGAAGGTATGCAACAAACCCACTGAAAATGTTAATGGACCAAGGCAGTCTATGGTTCGGGTTTAAAGTGAAAGGCCAAAGTATTTCAACGGTACCCCTGGGAAAATCTTAATTCCCGAAGCTTTTACCAAGAAGGTATGCAACAAACCCACTGAAAATGTTAATGGACCAAGGCAGTCTATGGTTCGGGTTTAAAGTGAAAGGCCAAAGTATTTCAACGGTACCCCTGGGAAAATCTTAATTCCCGAAGCTTTTACCAAGAAGGTATGCAACAAACCCACTGAAAATGTTAATGGACCAAGGCAGTCTATGGTTCGGGTTTAAATTGAAAGGCCAAAGTATTTCAACGGTACCCCTGGGAAAATCTTAATTCCCGAAGCTTTTACCAAGAAGGTATGCAACAAACCCACTGAAAATGTTAATGGACCAAGGCAGTCTATGGTTCGGGTTTAAAGTGAAAGGCCAAAGTATTTCAACGGTACCCCTGGAAAAATCTTAATTCCAGAAGCTTTTACCAAGAAGGTATGCAACAAACCCACTGAAAATCTTAATGGACCAAGGCAGTCTATGGCTCGGGTTTAAAGTGAAAGGCCAAAGTATTTCAACGGTACCCCTGGGAAAATCTTAATTCCCGAAGCTTTTACCAAGAGGGTATGTAACAAACCCACTGAAAATGTTAATGGACCAAGGCAGTCTATGGTTCGGGTTTAAAGTGAAAGGCCAAAGTATTTCAACGGTACCCCTGGGAAAATCTTAATTCCCGAAGCTTTTACCAAGAAGGTATGCAACAAACCCACTAAAAATGTTAATGGACCAAGGCAGTCTATGGTTCGGGTTTAAAGTGAAAGGCCAAAGTATTTCAACGGTACCCCTGGGAAAATCTTAATTCCCGAAGCTTTTACCAAGAAGGTATGCAACAAACCCACTGAAAATGTTAATGGACCAAGGCAGTCTATGGTTCGGGTTTAAAGTGAAAGGCCAAAGTATTTCAACGGTACCCCTGGGAAAATCTTAATTCCCGAAGCTTTTACCAAGAAGGTATGCAACAAACCCACTGAAAATGTTAATGGACCAAGGCAGTCTATGGTTCGGGTTTAAAGTGAAATGCCAAAGTATTTCAAACGGTACCCCTGGGAAAATCTTAATTCCCGAAGCTTTTACCAAGAAGGTATGCAACAAACCCACTGAAAATGTTAATGGACCAAGGCAGTCTATGGTTCGGGTTTAAAGTGAAAGGCCAAAGTATTTCAACGGTACCCCTGGGAAAATCTTAATTCCCGAAGCTTTTACCAAGAAGGTATGCAACAAACCCACTGAAAATGTTAATGGACCAAGGCAGTCTATGGTTCGGGTTTAAAGTGAAAGGCCAAAGTATTTCAACGGTACCCCTGGGAAAATCTTAATTCCCGAAGCTTTTACCAAGAAGGTATGCAACAAACCCACTGAAAATGTTAATGGACCAAGGCAGTCTATGGTTCGGGTTTAAAGTGAAAGGCCAAAGTATTTCAACGGTACCCCTGGGAAAATCTTAATTCCCGAAGCTTTTACCAAGAAGGTATGCAACAAACCCACTGAAAATGTTAATGGACCAAGGCAGTCTATGGTTCGGGTTTAAAGTGAAATGCCAAAGTACTTCAACGGTACCCCTGGGAAAATGCTAATCTCCGAAGAGTTTATTAATATTTTCATAAAACTCGATTCTGATGAAAAACAGGAAAATAACGATATGCCACTGTCGTCATATGGTTCATCAATGGTTTAGGTGAAATTAGAAAGTGATGAGCAAGTAGAGGATAAAGCACCACTGAACGACATTGAGGAGAAAGCCCAAGACATCGTAAAGGTACTTCAAAAGGACAAGGAAGGAAAATTGCAACCCGTAAAGAATGATAAAACTGATGAAAGTACTGAAAATAGGATAATAGATTGGGTGTGTGTGTGTGTGGTTGGGAGGGGGGATGGTGTGTGTGGCAGCTGCGTGCTTGCAGTTGTACGTGCAGCTTTTGGCTTAGTTTTACCTGTAGATGTTGTATTAAAAGCATGTGGGTTTTTAGGTTAGTTAAGGCTAGGTTAGATTAAGTTAAGTTAGCTTAAAATGGGGTAAGTTAGGCTAAGTTATGCTAAGTTAGGTTAAATTAGTTAAGTTAGTTCAAATTAGGCTAAGATAGGTCTACTTTTTAAACCTTATCACCAGGCACGTACGCAGGAATTTATTTCAGGGGGGGGGTAAATCCTTCAAAACAGAAGATAGAAAGCACATTATATTACGTAACATCTACAAAAACCAAAAGCACATATATCAAGAAATAGAGACTCGCCCTATATTGCAAATTGCAACCTACGAGCAGAGCTAAGAGCAAGCTTTCCAGAATCTCATCCACTGATACAGAAATATCTCGATGGACATTCAAAAGTGCCAAGCCATTTAGTCGGCCTTCATCCATTCGGCTGCGGAGATAGTGTTTTTAGCCTTTTCATTGAAGAAATGACCTCTCAACACATGCTGTAGAAGCAGGAATGACGCAGAAAAAGCGGAGTAACATATGGAGATTGGGAAATATGCCTTGCTCACCCTCAGCCAGGCTCTGCACTGTCGTCTTTGGAAAAAGACAGGGAGCTACTTTCAGCCACTTAGCCCGCCATAGTTGAAACTCAGCCTTCATAGTGGACTCCGAGCTTGTTAGATCTGAGGCATATAACTTGATCAGTTCTTTAACATCGCCAATAGGCTCTTTTACGACAAAAGATGGCAGGATTCCGCTGAGGCCTTTCAGAATAACTTTGTGCTTTGTGAATCGAGATTCGAGTGATTGTATGAGTTGGTCCACGAATGGGATGAAAGGGGAATCTCGATAGTAAAATTCCATGTGCTTTTCTGCCGGGATATCATGTGGGATGTTGACGACATTTCTGTTTCGTGGCATGGCAATAGTGACTTCCAGTTCTTGGCATATGCACGTGACTTCCGAAAACAGCTGACCGAACTTCTCTTCGACCCTATTTCGTGTATCTTGAAACATTTCTGTCACACTTTCGACACACTGAATGCACATAGCCATATCGGTGTTTTCTGATTGCAGCAGCTTAGACAAATTCAGTGTGTACCCCAGAAAAATCCATCACAATAAAGGGTCACTATATAGTCTAAGCTCACAAGCAAACAAAGCACAATATTTGCAGAAACACCCTTTTTTCACTGAAGAAAATACTAGCCAAGCGTACTTATCCATCCAGCTAACTTGAAACTTCCTTGTTTTTGAGCCTGTGACATGAACTGGAAAAGGATAGTCCTTGTTTGGCTTAAAATGCCTTTTCAGTAAATTATACTTTGTTTCATCGGAAACCGAACCTCTTATTTCAAAAAGGTTCCTATGTCAAGCTCAACGTCAATACATCATTTAAAAATATTCAACTAGAACTCAGACAAAGAAGGGAATACAACAAAAAAACCACAACTAATAAGTCAATCAAGGTAAATTATGTCAACCTCACTTATTCAACAAAAGGCCTATCCCTAGTCCTAAAACAGGAAACCACGATATATGTCAACCTTCAAAAACAACTGATGATCATACCCTATGGCCATGTCCCTTACCAAGGGCACACTCAAATATAATATAAAAATTCTAATACTATAACCCTTAAATCACCAGAGACAAATCACGCCATTTTAAATCTAATCGATATTATATTATTCCCAAAAAACATATATCTATAAATTAGATAATTCAATAATATTAGGTTACAATTTTTTCACAGGTTCTTTAACATTAACAGAGTCCGCTGCACGCTAATTGCTTATTTTTTTCGAAATCGCTAATTTTCTTCGATAAAATGACTAAGTTTTCAAATAACTCATTATTAAATCCAGCCTTGGCAGACTGGTCTAAAGAGCACATATTTAACATTACAAAGTGTATTTCATCAAATAGATAGATAGATGGATGGCTATTTTATTTATGGAATATACATAACGCTACAAAATACACCTGCGCACATGCCAAGTGGCATAATTGAGTGCATTAAAAATTAAAACTAATTATTAAACACCGTTAGCAATTAAAATGAAAACAAAAAAAAAAACCAACAAGCCTCTTGGACAACTGCCCAAGTACAAACAAGGTAAATAAAACCAAAGTCGACCTTCAGGGATAAACTTCCTCATCATTCTGCGAAACTGCTGGTAATCAGCGCACTCTCTAATATCCAAGGAAATAGAATTCCACACCTTTGGACCAATATGCCTCAAACTAAATCCTGCTCTAGTTGTTCGCCTAATCTCGTGTAAGGAATTGAACCTGAGTGATGTCGGATATGAATGACGCTGCGAGTTAAGAGGGAAAATTCCATGGAAATGTGATGCTAACTGGCCAAAAACGTAATTGTGACATATCTGGAATATTGGAATGAAATGAAGTTGATGAAAAGAAAAAAATCCAGCTGATCCAAAAAGATGAGTAACAGAAGACCTATTCTGAAAAAGTATCCTTATCGCTTTATTTTGTAAAATTTGAAGGGGTTTATAAAATGAAGGAAAAGTTGAAGCCCACACTGATACACAATATAGAAAAAAGGGTGGACCAGAGAAAAGTAAATTGATTTAAGTATATTAACCGGAAAAACATGGCGGAGACGGCACATAATCCCAACATTCCTAGAAAGTTTTACCGACAGAGTTTTAACATGTTCATGGAACGACAAATTTTCATCAATAATTATCCCAAGATATCTAAACTGTTGTACCCGTTTCAGTTCCACATTATTTAAATAAAGAGAAAAAACATCAGAATTAACTGAACCAACTCGCGAAAATAGCATATACTGGCATTTCCTTTCATTTAATAGAAGAAGATTTCTATTAAATGAAATCAAGAAATAATGGAACTTGATTTTTTTTTTCAGAATTATAATTTAAGCTACAAAAAATTCTGGACTGGTATAAAAATTCCTTAAAAAAAAGCTGACCAAAGCCATTCAACCTTCGCAACTTCTAAGCCTATACCAAAAAAGGAAAAGAATGGAGGCATGTACCTCGGATAAGCCAAATCAACAAAATTTGGACAAATTCAACTTCAAAGACTTTTCTGATCTCAATAAGCAATGCAAAAAAATTATAACCGTCAACAACCTCCAAGACTTCCACCTAACTACCAAGAGATAACAGGGTAACCTTATATACAACACCACTGATTACTGGAACACTTACCAGCTGTATTACACAACACTGACTAGTTGGGGGGGGGTGTTATACTCCACGTGACAGAGATACCAGCTGCTTCAAACAACACCGATAACATAGTGCTAACCAGCTGCTTCACACAACAATATTTATTTGGGGGGGGGTATATTCCACTTGATAGAAATACTAGCTGCTTCAAGCAATGCCGATAACATAGGGTTAACCAGCTGCTTCACACCACACTAGTTGCCCCCACACCCCCCCCCCCCCCCCAAAAAAAAAAAAAACTCAAAAAGAGAACAGGATGGAGGGGGTAATCCGGTTGCCTAACACAACACCGAACACCTAATAAAATATGCGAACAGCCGCACCATCCACGGCAAAAAACCAAAAGAGAGAAAACGAAAAACCAAAATCTGACAAAATTTGCGGTTTTGAAAACTTCTAAACTTAAACAAAAAAAGAAAAACAATTCATCGAAAACATTCCTAAGTGGAGAGAATCTTACCTCAATAAATTTCCTCATATAAATAATTTCAATCAGAAGAACCTATTTAATTTTTTTCCATCCTTTTTTTTTATTATTCCATTGAAAATTCATCTAAATCTATCCTCAGTCGCACTCTATCTCGAATGTTTATAAATGAATAAAACAAATAAATAAATAACTGACAAAAATGATTAAGGGCGCGTACCCATGGAATGAAATCAAATGTCTAATTTTGATGACCTTAACACACAGGTTAAGAATAAATAATGATCCTAAATGGCGTGATTAAGTGCGCTTATCCGTGGCGACAAAATGAAATGAATATTTTCACTAATACCTTGACGGCGGGGGGGGGGGGGGTATTAAATTGTGATTGAATTAGAAAAAATTCACGAGAAAGAAAGAGAAAAAAAATACATAAATTACAAACAAAATCTTAGGAAATGTAGCGCTAAAAGCTACAAAAAAAAAATAAATGCTACCACAAACTCGTAAACACTGTATTCATTAATCTTAAAAAAAGATGAAAATTTCTATTACTTTTACAAAAAAAAAAAAATCAAACCGGGTAACTTGAGTTAACAGATCTAACTTTACTTTGACTATAGCAAAAATGATTAAATCTTAGGAAATGGCCGAAAAAAAAAAATTCGGAGGGGAAAATAAATATACGGGGCTGTGAGAGGCGGCAATCCCACTTTTGACATCAATGTAATGGGTTTGTTTCTCTAACCATGGTTTCGAGCATGCGGTTCGAGATTGCTGCATCACAACCCTGTAATTCTTACTCTAATTCAGAAGGCTACCATATTAAAGTGGCTCCCGGCCTGAAAAGGACCGGGACGGCCAAACGCCTATCTAGCCCTCCATACTCATTATTTGCTCATCAAAGTTAACGGACAAAACCAATTATTTATTGTTAGGATGTTGATTGACAATTTTGACAATATATAATGAAAATGATAATAAAATAAACTGATACGGAACGATACAGCTTACCGCCCTGATCCAGTCCTGGTCACCAAATAACTGCCTTCACTGAGATTCAATTCAAAACTAACTCATTCCTTCGAGGTCTTCATTCAATTTCACATTGAATGAATCCTTCGAGGTTTCCCATATAATTTCAAAGCTGACAATTCCTCTCCTGTGGGATTTCATGACCTGAACCTACTTCATTACATAAAAGCTTTAAGCGTAAAGAGCAAGGTATTGAGGAAGAGGACAACCCTTTATATACGGAATAATTTCTGTTCGTTTTGAGTTTTAATGTTGCTCCTTAATTTTAGTTAAAAAACTTGTTTTTTTAATTTACTTTTACAACTTAAAGACCTATCCCCATGGACTGTGGGTGTCATGTTATCTCCAAAGGTATAGTTTTTGGACCTTTTAATTATGCTGAACAAAATGGCTACCTCAAAATTTTGAGCAAAATTTCCCAAAGTTTTTTGGGAAAAAAGGACGTGGGAGGGGGAGAAGGGCTAGTTGCCCTTCAATGTTTTTGGTTGCTCAGAAAGGGCACTAGAGCTTTTAATATCCGTTGATATGAGCCCTCTCCCGATGTTCTAGGACCATTGGTTCGATAGAATAGAATTTTTTTGCGTTAAAAGCCCATAGGCCATGGCAAAAAATATAAACGAAGAACGATTACAAAGAAATTGCACATATCCTAACATTATCCTACAGAAATCTACTAATATGATTCATCGCGAGACGAAAAAATCGTGCCAAGCATCTGATACCCATAAAACACTCATCCGCACACACTCTCACCAACCACTCAAAATCGTAATCCCCCCTACCAAACACTTCAAGTCTCCAATCACTCAGCTCCTCACATTCACACATCAAGTGATATACGTTCTCATCTAAACCTCCACACATAGGACAATAATAAGGACTAGCCTTTGACCTTTCCCTCCCGATAAATTTTCTCTTTTGGCCCTGGGAAAAACTATCAGCCCCCATTTCAATTAATAACCTTGTTTCATTTTAAATTAAAATCCACCTTAAAAATAAAATTTCACCCCAAATCTCCTTCAAGCAACAATAAAGACCCAGTGAATTTGAAAGCTAACACTGGGCCTGCCATGCCTGTATTTCTTGGTCCTGCAAAATCTGTTCAACTAATGCACTTGCTTGGTCCCCCATATCCTCGAGCCCTAAGCCACCCCCCACATATGCCTTAGTCCACACTGATCTAATAAATTCTTAATTTGGTGCGACCACCTCCCTACCTGAGCTGCCCTTCAAAATTTCTAAATAAGCCGTCTTCATCACCCGCACCCTAGGCATCACTATTTTTTTTTCCCAAAGCCTAACCATGTTAATTAGCCTACGACTTCTTAAAGAAAAGAAACCTAAATCACCTCTAACTAATAAACTATTTGTCTGCTTGCTTATCCCTAGCCACCTCTTAGAATATCCTAATTGCACTGTCTCTAGTCTACCTCCCTTCCCATACCCCCAAACCTCATATCCATAATGTATCACACCTAAAAGTTTAGCCCTGAAAACTTCCTTAATTACTTGGATCTTTTTAATATCCCTAAGCTGACTTCTTAATACCATATTACAACATGCCTTACCTTTTTCGGTCCTACTTTCTATATGGCTACTAAATAAATTTCCCTTCGTCTTAAACTTAACACCTAAATATAACCACTCCTCCACTAATCTAACCCCTCTACCGTTAAAACTAAGTTTTACATCTTCCTCAAGTCTACCATATTTACGAAATACTAACACTACGGTTTTATCCATATTAAGTTCTAACTTTTTCCTATCCAAATAATCACCTAAAATATCAAGTAATTTCTGAAGGTTCCTTTGTGAATCGGCATCCAAAACAATATCATTTGCGAACAACATCATGCAAATGGATACAATATCCAAACTCACCATCGGCGCCTCCTTCTTTTCCATAAACGCCACTATAGAATTTATAAGTAGGGCGAATAATTTAGGAGACAATGTGCAAGCCTGTTTAACACCTTTAACTCCTGTAAGTACCCTTGAAACTTGCCTACTAACTCTCACAACTACTCTAATAAACCCTCTACAATTGAACAAAAACCAACACTAATGGGACCGGCCGACCTATCTTTAACAAACTTCCCATTAATAGAAACCTACAAACATTATCAAAAGCTCCTTTAATATCTATAAATGCCGTGTCTAACCTTTCTTTTTCAGCGCTAGTATATTTACTAAAGCCTGCAGATTAAATATATGACCAATCGTCCCACAGCCTTCTCTAAAACCCGACTGAACCTCATCCAAAACATCCCTATTTTCTATCCACCTCCTTAGTCTAAAGTCTAACACCTTACCAAATAACTTCGGTAAACTATTCCCTAAAATTTTTCCTCGATAATTATTATGATGAGAACTATCCCCCTTCTTAAGTAATGGTATCATTACTGACAAACCCCACTCTTCAGGCCACTTACACGAACTTACCAAAACTGAAAATAAACTAATTAAAATTGCAACGAACTATGTTTTTCCCCACTTCCAAATTTTCATCGGGATCCCATCCGACCCTGGTGCAGATCCCCCATTCATAGACTTCAGGGCTTTACCAATCTCCTCATTCGTAGTTGGTGAGATAAGTTTGTACTCCTCCGTTCTGAGTGGGTAGCACGCCTGTTGGCTTAAACTCTGTGATAAATCCTCCGGTCCAAAATTCTTTCAAGGTATTCGGGCCAGGTATCAGCTCCCAGTATTTGTTCTGTAGCCTATTAGAGAGTTAATAGATCATCGTACTTGTTGCCAGAATTTTTTTTGTTCCTTTGTTACAAATTTTTTCTCAATTTCTAAGTTCCTGACTTTATCTTGTTCCCTCTTTTTACTTCGAAGTGTCTGTTTGTATTCCCTCCGCTTCTGTCGATATACCAGAAGAGCAGATTCCTCTGGATTCTTTTTCAGCTTTCTTAGTACTGCCACCGTTTCCATTTTCTTTTCTGCACAATCATCATAAAAAAACCTTCTCCTTCTTATTTTTTGCTATTCCTCTATTTGCTAAATTATAAGTCTCTAAACTCTCTATTATCTGGCATAATTGTCCTAACCCTTTATCCTCTTGACCATTTTCGGCAATTCTTTGGGTTTCCTCCGAATTCCTCTCATCTGCACTCTCCTCTCTCCTCGATTCCTCTCTCCTAGCCATTTAACCAGCTTATCCTCTCCAATCTCATCTACCTCAATTTGTTTCTTAATGAAATTAGATCTAATACTATCAGAAATATTCCCGTCATTCTTATTTATATCCCTATCAACCCATATATCTGCTACAGTAGGCTGATGGTCAAACCCCACGACTTCCAGAACTCCAAAGCCCCCACATGCCGACCAAAGGCTTACATCAACTAAAATATAATCAATAACACTGGGATTACCAACCCAAAACATGTAAAATCCCCCTTTTCTTTATTTCTTCCCAACCTCCCGTTTAAAATTACTAACTTTTCAATTCCACAAAAATCTAAAAGTTTAGTTCCCCAGTTATTTTTCCTCCGCGACCGGTCCTTACTTCTCCTTTTTCCATAAATCTTCAAATCTCTTTATCTTCAAATCGCGTATTCTCGTCATTCATACCATCATCCTCTTCCTCAGTCTGCGAAGGATCAATGCTCTTCTCCAAAATCTTGCTTGTGTATGCATTGAAGTCACCTAAAAATATACACTTGTAATCTTTATACGACCTCTTATACGTGCTTAAACGCCTCTGAATACAAAATGTCCCGCGTATCCTCCTGCCAACTATAACTACTTGATTCTGGAGGGATATACACCGCACAAATCATAAACTTCAAAATTCCTATAGCAATCTTCAACCAAATCACATTCTCTGATTGCGATTTCAACCTAACACGTGTACTAAATATTTTTTTCCTAGTCAACAGTGTAATACCAGCATAAATTCGATTATTCTTACTTCTCATTCTTGAAAAATCGAAACTTAAAAAACATTTTCTAAATACTGGCACATTCGCCATGTCTCAACTAAGCTGATAACATCATAATCGTCTAGCCTAAAAAAATAATTTATTTTGTCATCATTATGACCTTGAATATTCCACTGCAACAACTTAATGCATGTACTACTTTGCCCATGGGCCAGCTCCCGCTATTGACTATTATTAGCACTGAAATTACCCTCAAAATGTCCACCAGAGAACCTTCGATCAACAGAATGCCGTTTGAACACCAGGGTTCCGGTCTCCAAACTGCAACGCACGACGGCCGACCGTCATCACCCTGTCATCATAACCCCCACGGATACCAACTCTCCTTTTATCTCCCCCACTATTCTGTCGAATATATGCTGCACTAGGTTGACTATCCTGGTCATTTGGGCTCGCCACTCACAGTTTCTTTTCATCGTGGTAGTAGAATCTGATTCATGGGATGATATTGATGCATTTCCTTCTCTGTCCACTATGCCAATATCACTGTTTCTCTCCCACGAATTCCCTGACTCGCGGACTGTAGCTTCCTCAATCTTTTTTATTTCTTTCACTTTGTCGTTTACCTTATCATACACAAATAAACGATTTGCAAGAAAAAGTTTCACACCTCTCAACTTAATGTTTGACTCACCTTTTTTCGCTTCTATCATAACTGGTATAAGATTCCCTCGGGCGAGCCGTTCACTAGCTGAATAATCGGGAGCTACAGTAAGTTATATCTTTGAAAATTCTGAAATTATTTCAGGATTGCGAATTTGAGATCTATAGATAGGATTCTGATCACAATAGGTCCGACGCTTTTTCGTGATGGTAAACGAAAATCGTCAATAATATCATGTTCAGTTATATCTAAATGGGGCATCACACGTGTGAAACACGTAATAAGATCATCTTTTAGATATCTTCCTCTTACATTCGGAGAAAAATTATATAGAATTACATTGCACCTTTTCTGCTCTTTTTCTATTCTTTCCATTCTTGCTATGCTACATGCTAGTTCTCTTCTAGTGCTCTCGATTCGTTTTGCATTAATGTCTACTGCAGAACGTACTTCACTAATTTGACCAGAAAGACTTGTAGCCAGGCTTTGGAAATCTTTCAATAAATGATCAACTTTGAGAGACATAGGATTACGAGATTTTAACTTTTCTTCCTCACTTTCCAACTTCGCCAATATTAATTGGGTTGTCTCTAATTGATCGTTCGTAATTCTGTTTCAGTTTGCCTACTAAAATTGCGAAGGCCTACTTTAGAATATGCCAGCCATGTGCTCTGGCGCTAGAATTATCAAGTGGGTCCTGATTTAGACAAATCAACGCTCAGGGCGCAGCGTGTTAACACAAGTGGCGGTATGAAGTGAGCAATCACTCACAATTAAATCAGCTGGATTTTTCACAAAAAGATAATTGCGCAATCTAACACAGTAAAAAACAACAACAAATAAACACTCATCCGTGATCATTCTTCTGGCCAAAAATACATAATTTCACATTTTCGCAGATATGAGCTTGAAACCTCTACAGTAGGATTCGCTAATACGCTGAATCTGATGGTGCTATTTTCATTAAGATTCTTTGACTGTTAGGGTGTGTTTCCCCCCTTTTTCGCAAATCAGGCAAATTTTCTTAGGTTCTTGGCCTTTTATGGGTAACACTAAAATTAATGAATCTTATATATCTGGAATCAGCATAATAGAGCCGATTCTTTTGATATATCTATTGATATCAACATTCCAGTTTTTGACTTCTTTGAAAATGCAGAAATATTTATTGTTTTGGTAAATAAAATTTACTTTTAAGTAAAGTAAACAAAAACAGAAAATAGAATAACCCCTTCTGCAAGCAGTATTAAACACTACCCTGGATTATTTTCTGCAAATGTGGATTATTGAACTCTTGCACCGATATTTCCAGGTTTCCATTTTAATCTTTCTATGTATGAGATTGGGATGTCATCAGCTAGTGTCAGAACCGGGCGCATACGCAAGATTTTTTTTTTTTTTGGGGGGGGGGGGTTGGGAGACGAGGGGAGGCAATACTTTTTTGTTAAAGTTGGAATAAGAAATGCCCAGAAATTTATAAAAAATCTTTCTTTTTTGTGTGGGGGGGGGGGGGAGGGGGGAGGGGCACGTGTATATCCAAGGCCGTATACCCTCCAGGGGGGGTACCTGGTTTGAACCCCCCCCCCCCCTGAAATTTTTGACCGAGTCGAAAATTAGTCTACAAAATACCTGTAAAGACAAAACCTTACCAGAAAAAAATATGCTCCCACACTAAATCCGTAAAAACCCCGAAAAATCGGGTACACCCCCCCCCCCCCCAAACAAAAATCCTGGATTCGACCCTATGTATATCCCTTCACACAACCACCATATTTCCAGCAGTTCCAGCTCCTGTATGAGGATTTCTTTGTACTTTCTGCAAACTGCCTCAAGACATAGAGAAAATAAAAGTTAATCTTTTGTAGTTGGTGATTTAGTTCGTTGGTCTGATGAAGGAACTAGATACTTAGTGGCAATTAACTCAACTTTGACCGTTTATTCAACAGAATCGGCAGATGTAGTTTATGTTGTGAAAACGAAGGGAAGGATACACAGTGCAGTTTTTGTACAGGTAAGATGGTAACGGGTAATAGTTAAGTTTTTTAAACACACATAAAATTGAAAAATCAAACAGTTCGTGGTAACGAACTGTAAGTAAGGAGCGACCCGGCTCAATGGTAACCGAAACTCTAAAAAACGGAATTTTGATACCAATAGATACATCAAAAGAATCAGATTTTGATTCTGATTCCAAATATATAAGTTTCATCAAGTTTAATTTTACCCATCAAAAGTTACGTACCTGAGAAAATTTGGCTGATTTTCGAAAAAAGGGGAAAACCCCCCTAAAAGCTATAGAACCTTAATGAAAATCGCACCATCATATTCAGCGTATCAGAGAACCCTACTGTAGAGGTTTTAAGCTCCTATCTACAAAAATGTGGAATTTTGCATTTTTTGCCAGAAGAAAGATCACGGATGCGTGTTTATTTGTTTTTTTGTTTTTTTTTCCCAGGGTGATCGTATCGACCCAATGGTCCTAGAATATCGTGGAAGGGCTCATTGGAATGGAAATTAAAAGTTCTAGTGCCCTTTTTAAGTGACCAAAAAAAATGTAGGGCAACTAGGCCCCCTCCCACGCTCATTTTTTTCCCAAAGTCACCTGATCAAAATTTTGAGATAGCCATTTTGTTCAGCATGGTCGAAAATATGATAAAAATGTCTTTTAGGATGACTTAATCCCCCAAAGTCCCCGGGGGAGGGCTGGAAGTTATGAACTTTACTCAATGTTAACATATAGCATTGGATATTGGGAAGTATACAGACGTTTTCAGGGGGGATTTTTTCTGGTAGGTGGGGGGAGGGGTGGGTCGGGGGCTATATGGGAGGATCTTTCCATGAAGGAAGTTTTCATGGAGGAAGGGACATTGCTATGAAAGGGGCGCCGGATTTCCCAGCATTATTAAAGAAAAAGATCAGAAATTAAATAAAAAAAAACAAAAAAAAACAGTTTTTCAACTGATCAACTGATTGTGATTAAGGGGTCATTTTTAAAGAATTGGAAAAAAATTCGAACTTTAGCTTAAAGAGCAGGGTGTCGACTAGGGGGCGAACCCCCTAATATACGTGTTAAAAATTTATGAATATAGAAGTTCGTTACGTAAGTTAATTCGTAAGTTACGTATATTTATTACTAATAAAAACGTTCGTAAATAAAATTAAACAAGTTTCAAGAAAGCCATTTAACCAAATAAAAGTACAATTAATATGCAAATTTGGTTTTAATTATTTATGTACGGTGAGCCAAAATCAAAAACTGCATTAATTCAAAAACGTTCAAAAATTAAATAAAAAAAAAACAAGTTTTTTTAACTGAAAGTAAGGAACGACGTTAAAACTTAAAACGAACAGAAATTAATCCGTATTTGAAGGGGGCTTTCCCCTCCTCAACGCCTCGCTCTTTACGCTAAAGTTTGACTTTCTCACAACTCTATTTTTTTTTAAACAATGAAAAACTTTAGCGTAAAGAGCGAGGCGTTGAGGAGGAGACAGCCCTCTTCATATACGGAATAATTTCTGTTCGTTTTAAGTTTTAACGTCGTTCCTTACTTTCAGTTAAAAAAAAACTTGTTTTTTTTTATTTAAGTAGAAAATGAGCCGAAGTTTGCTCGTTGTGTTCCAAGTAAATGTTATCAGTAACCATTTCCGTTAGAAAGGAAACTTGGAGACAAATGAAGTCATAAATCTTATAATATCTGTCTGCGTGAAATAAGCAATCATTTATTATTAGTAAAAATTATTATTAATAAAAGAATTATTATTAAATTATATTATAAAAGAAATATTATTAATAAAAAGAATCGTAAATACTTGCTTTTCTCATTTCTAAAGGTGCTTTGATTTAATTTTAACCCCCCCCCCCCGTAATGGGGCAATATATAGCCGAGTTATATATTAAAATTATATTTTACGATAAATACATTCTAATACCACACTGGCTGTACATGATATATGAAACCAAGAGAGGAAAGGATAAAATAAATGAAAAATGAAATCAAATAGGTGAGTAAATATTTAGGATATTTATATATTCATTAGATATTTAAGACAACTTGTCCGCATATCTAATGAATTTTCTAGATTTTTTTTTTTCCTTTTTTAGCACTGAAGACGACTTGGCGGAGGTCCTTGTCGAAATATTTGCTTGTTCTTCGTCTTCATATTTTGCCACTGGCAGACAAAATCCTCGTTTTTCACCCATTTGGTTTTATTTTTCATTTGTTTTATCTTTTGCTCTCTTGGTTTCATACGATATTTTACGGTAGCGCTACTCTTTTCATCGCCGCTTAAGCAGTGTTCCCTGGTGTAAAATTTTAGCGCTTGGCGTCTGCTATTGTATAATAAAATGGGATTTTTTGTATGGTATCTTTAGGTGGCTTACGAACGACATCTACGTTGGAGTTGGTGAAAGTTAGGTGGCGATATTGTTTATATCGAAATTATGAATTTGCAAAATCTTCAGTGTGAGCCTTGTAAAATGGAATGTATTTTTTTTTAATTTTTGTTAATTGTAAGTGAGACTTCGTTAATTTAAATCTTAACCATGTTTTCGTGAAAGTAGCTGGCACATTGATCAGAATCTGTACCATTTCGTCTGTTATTTCAAAAGTTTCTCATTTCGTTCGTATTTCCCACCCTAAAAACTCTGTCAAAACATTAAAAAAAAGAAAAAACAATCCTCGCCCCCTAAAAAAAGATCAATGGTCGTGCCTGGCAAAACCGTCCAAAAAAATGAATTATATGAGTATCATATAATACTCGTATTATAATCGTATTATATTCGTATAATCTTATTATAAATACAACAAACAGAGCTCAACCCATTATTCTTACCTGCTTGCTACTAATAGGTAGAGGGTAGCTGCTGATTATAATACCTTTAGGTCTTAGTCCGGATGAGGGATGGAATCTCAGGATTTATGTCAATGGGAAGGGTTCAGTAACAAGAAAAAGTGAATTTTAAAGCCACAGTTTTTAGATTTTTGGGAGGGGGGAATATTTTCAAAAAAAATCCTATCCCTCCCTCTGCTTCTGTACAGGCCTGATGAGGATCGCTTCATTATTCAATTACCGAAACATTATATTGGATTTCCAACTTTATGCAAGTTGAATTATGTGTTAATGACTTAATATTCTTAACAATGGCCCCTTGAAGCTTCCTACTAGATTTTCTATGATATATTGATGTTTGTTTTCAATTCGGTACGAATGGAACTGTGCAAAGTAAATTTTTTTTATGTTCTAATTCTGTTCAGGTTTTCTAACTAATGCACTTTTTAACTTTTTGTCACATTTTTGGTTTCTTTTGCAAGGACATACATACAGTTAGAGACGGTAAAAACGGTAAAAAAGTTAGAGACGGTAAAAACGCAAAACTCTCAAAATGCAATAAAAATTAGAATTCCTTTGGGCAATAGGCAGAAGGAATCCTTAGCTTTCTCTGAAAATTGTTTCCTAAATATTTTCATTAACTATCTCTTAGACACTATTCATTATCAGTTTAACTATAAAAGTAAGTGGTTGGCGTGGTTGGCACGCTGCGTTCGGAATCCTTTGTCCAAGAGACACGGGTTTGATTCCTGGCGTGGCCGGTTATTTGGTTTAGGTGACTGAAGCTCAGCCAGAGTCGACCTAGCTCTAAATGAGTACCTGGAGAAATCTGGGGAAGGTAAGCAGGAAGGTTGTGTGAAATCACAGGGTGGCTGGCCCCCAACCATCCATTGCACTTCCTGGCTGAAGAGCCACGAAACGGAGATCAGCATCGCCGGTTTGGACCTTAAGGGTCTAGTGGCGTTATACTTACTTACTTTACTTAGCAATAAAAGATGGTAGCGTATCATTTATTTTTTGTTTTGATTAAGAGTGGATCAAAGTATGCCAACAGATTACAGCCAATATATTTTTAGTGACAGCTGAAAGTTGTGTTGATTTGACATCTTCTAAATATAAATCGATATAGCTAAACTAATATAGACTGCTCAATGATGTCAATTTTAATAAGTAGGCTCTAAATCTTGGTTTGGAAAAAGGGGAAAAAAAGATTGCATAGCGACTTCTGCGGATGAAGGATGGCAGATTGCCAAAGATTGTCCTTTTCGACCAACCGTCTAGGGCTAAACGGAAAGCAGGTCGTCTGCGGTTGGGGGGGGGGAGGATGTAAAGAAAGATTTAAGGAAAATAGGAACTTCCAGGGAGGTTGTAAAGAGGGAGGCTTTGAATGAATTAGGATGGGGGAGGAGTGTGCAAAGCTGTGTTGGCCTTAGGTGGCTTGGTACTGCGGTGAGTTGTTAGTAGAAGTAATTAGTAGTAATATGGGATGCTCAATAGTGTGCCGAGTTTAAGAAACTTGGTTATAAATCGTGGTTTGGAAAAAGGGAAAGAAAAAAGGTTGCATAGCGACTTTCGAATGGTCACAACGAATATATTCTTCTTTGGCAACTGACAATTGTGTCTCCTAAATTTAAGTCGCATGGCTACACTAATATGGGCTGTATTTGTAATCTTCCAAATCCTATTTCTCTATCTATCTGTCAAATCCTATTTTATCGTTTAGGAGGATATTCTAGCAATTGGCTCTGAGTCACCAAACGTGGAACTGCACAACTTGAGGACCGGTTCACTACTTGTCTCCTTTGAAGCCCATGAAAAGAGGGTGAAGGCTTTGGCATATGCGACAGCTGAAGGCGAGACTTTCCTCTGTACTGCTTCCAGTGATGGCTTTGTCAAAGTCTGGAAATTGCAGGTAACTTTCATTGTTGCACATTCCACTATTGCAGGCAAAATTATAACATGTTCGCTATTACAGGCAAAAGGATTAAATTGTAGGCGAAATGGTAGAAGCTTAGAAATTGGAGTTTTTAGTGCGTTCCGCGATTCGTTTTTATTTTCTCTTTTGTTTTCAGCTCTTTTTCTTTTTTGAACTAAATGTGAACCACAGACAAAATTGTCATTTAAAAAAAATAAATACAAAAGTTCATTTTTGTTCTTATTTTTATGAAGAAGCAGTGTAAGAATGCCATACATGATAAAAAATTCGATACTTCTCATATATTTGTAATAAAAAAATATTACGTGAACTTTTTCGGTTATTTGTTTGAAATGACCCTGGGTTGATTAAATGATATGGATGGAGTCATTTTTATAAAACATTTGTTTTGTTCTTCTTCTTACTGTATCGTGTATTTTTTTTATATTTTATTTTTTGAAAATAAAAATTTGCGTAAAAAAAAATAAATTGTTCGTATTCACCCAAAAACAAATGGTTGAACATAGTGTGAATGCAAAAAAAGAATAGACTCCATTCGGCCACTTAAGATCTACTCTGCAAAGTAATGGAATATAATAAGCAATGAAAATAAGAAATAATTCCAATAATAAAGAAATACTTACCATGGCCACACTTACTAGCGACAAACTACTTACCATGTCCATAATTTGGGGGTCAAAACCATCCAATAAATTAAATATTGCCAACAGTTTAATTCCGAACAGCCGATTTCCAAAGCGGTTACCTCGGACTTTAGGTTAGGCTGGGACTTTTAACAACCTAACATGACCTTCAGTCTGAACCGAATTCGTGCTGAAGTTTGCATATCTGTATCTAAAACACCACAAACATTCTTCCGTCGAACTCATCCAAAGATCTAAAGTTTTAGTTCGAACTGCAACTGCAAAATATTTGCAGTCAGGACCATCCCTGAACCTCCAGCTTAAACGGAACACTGAACCTCGTCTTAAACCTCTACCCTAAACTGAACCTCACGTAGGTGTTAGGTGTTCCTCAGTTAACTTTGCATACCTTGGCAAAGCTGTTTGCTTAATTAATTTGTGAACTCGTTTCAATTGTGAATTGGTGGCATTTTGAGGGGTAAGCAACTCGACAAGATTAACCATGCCTCGTTATCTAACCACATAAGCTGGACGCTCTTCTGGCTAAAAGTATTTACACCTCTTTCTGTGAGATGTTTTATTAAAGTAGTTGGTTCCTTATCAATTTTTTTGACGGAAACTTTTTCTCCAAACGATGACAGATTGCCAAAGATCGTTTTTTTTCGGCCATCTACCCAGGACCTACCGAAAGTAGGTCCCGTAGGACCTACTTTTAGAGTAGGACCTGAACGATATCGGAAAAGGTCTTAAGAAAGGATTTAAGGGAAACTGGAACATCTTGGGAGGATGTAAAGGGCTTTGAATTGATTGGGATGGAGGAGGAGCGTACATAACTCTACTAGCCTCAGGCAGCTTGGTGGTGCAGAGTTGTCAGCAGTAGTAGTAGAAGTATAAGGTAGAAAAAAGGTAAAGAATACGGCATTGGACTTCACAGTCCCTACCGGTTTCGCTGATCTCCGTTTCTTGGCCCTTCAGCCAGAAAGTGCAATGGGGGGCTGGGGGACAACCATCCTGTGCATTCGCACACCCTTTCTGTTTACCTTTCCCAGATTTGTCCAGGTACCCATTTAAAGCTGTGTTGACTCTGGCTGAGCTTACAGAGTCACGCCACTGACCACCGTCCCAAACCGAATAATTGGTATACTAGGATTCGAACCCTCGTCCTCTCCGACAAAGGATCCCAAATCCAGCGCACCAATCCACTCGGCTAGAAGTATAAAGAATAGGAGCTATTGTATGACAGTTACGTTGCATTAGAGAATATCCGCCTCTGGGACTGGTATTCTCTAGTTAAGAAGGACTTGAGGCTTTCATATTCGAAATAAGGAGGGGCTTTTTCCCCAAGTTTAATTTTATTTGGTATCATCTACCTTAACTCCTCCCTCAAATAAGAGCGTCAAATATGTTCCCTTAACTACAATATAGTTTATGTACTGTTTAAGATGGATTAGGGCACGTTGTGCGGATGAAGGATGACAGATTGCCGAAAATTGTTCTTTTCGGCCATCCGTCTAGGGCTAAACGGAAAGCAGGTCGTCCTCGTCTGGGGTGGGAGGACGTCATAAAGAAAGATTTAAAGAAAATGGGAACTTCGTAGGCGGGTGTAAAAAGGGAGGCTTTGAATGGATTGGGGTGGAGGAGAAGCGTGTGTAGCTGTGTTGGCCTCAGGCGGCTTGGTGCTGCGGTGAGTTGTTAGTAGAAGTAGTATTGAAACGGTTGCCTGTAGTAAAGAGCCATAAGCCTTATATGTACTATTTTTTTTGTCTTTTATCCCCAGAACCCTTTCATGTGTTAGAGGTGGTTGTAGAAACTTCAGAGGGGGCTCATTCGATTGGAAATTGAAAAGAAAACCTTTATTAAGCCACTTTATAAGAAAGGTGATAAAAGTGAGTGTGGTAATTATCGAGGCATTAGTCTGGTCTCTGTAGGTAGTAAATTACTTGGTAATATGACACTTTTTAGACTGAGAGATGCCGTAGACAAAATTTTAAGAGAAGAACAGTGCGGTTTTAGGAAAGGAAGAGGATGTGTCGACCTAATTTTCACTCTTAGGCTAATAATTGAGAAGTGCCTGAGTTGTCAAAAACCTTTGGTCCTCAGTTTTATAGATTATGAGCAAGCGTTCGATTCTATTGATAGAAGAGCTTTAGTAAAGGTTTTATCCTTGTATGGTATACCAGACAAATACATTAAAGTGATTAGTGCTGTGTACGAGAATAACACTGCTGCGGTTAAGGTAGAAAATGAGGTTAGCAGCTGGTTTTGTATTAAATCAGGAGTTAAGCAGGGCCTTTATATGGATTATTTTGATGGACTTTGTTTTAAGGAGCACAAGAAAGGCAATGGGAGACCACGGAATCAAATGGGGAGGAAAAAGTCTTCTGGAATTAGATTATGCTGATGATTTAAGTATCTTAGATGAAAGTGTGAGCAAAATAAATGGAGTTTTAGAGGTTTTGCGAGTTCAGGGTGCTAGAATAGGTTTAAAAATTAATGTTAAAAAGACTAAGTCACTAAGGCTAGGAATAAGTGAAGATGAAAAGGTCATGTTGGGTAATGAAAAGATTGATCAGGTTGGCAGCTTCACTTACCTTGGTAGCATTATTAGTGAAGATGGTGGGAGCAGTAAAGATGGTAAAAGTAGAATAGCCAAGGCTCAGGGTGTTTTTTCACAGTTAAAAAAAGTTTGGAAGAATAGGAAGATAAGTCTGCAAACCAAGATTAGAATATTAGAAGCTACAGTGATGACAGTGGTCAAATTTGGCTCTGAAACATGGGCACTCAGAAAAGCAGATGAAGATTTGCTAGATGTTTTCCAGAGAAATTGCTGGGTACCCGGCTGACTGACCGTATTTCAAACAATAGGCTGTACGAAAAATGTGGTTCAATACTGCTACCTAGGGCTATAATGAAAGAAAGGTTGAGGTGGCTAGGGCACGTTGTGCGGATGAAGGATGACATATTGCCGAAGATTGTTCTTTTCGGCCAACCGTCTAGGGCTAAACGGAAAGCAGGTCGTCCTCGTCTGGGGTGGGAGGACATCATAAAGAAAGATTTAAAGGAAATGGGAACTTCGTGGGCGGGTGTAGAAAGGGAGGCTTTGAATAGATTGGGGTGGAGGAGAAGCGTGCGTAGCTGTGTTGGCCTCAGGCGGCTTGGTGCTGCGGTGAGTTGTTAGTAGTAGTAGTATAAGTCATTATTGGTCAATCAGTCCCCTTACCTCACCCAACTACTTGCTGAAGCCACTGGGGAGAAGCAAGCACAGTACGCAGCTCATAAAAGACAGAGACGGGAAAGTCATCACTGATAAGGCGTTGAGGATGGAATGATGATGACCATATTTCAGGTCTTTCTGAGTCCGCAAAGTCCCCAATTGAATTTTTCTGAACCTTCTGCATCACCTCCTACCGGGGTCCCATCCTCCAACCAGCCCAGCCCTCTTCATAAACCTATAAGGGAGTGAATGTTGATCCTCCAACGATTGGGGAGACAAGAACAATCATATGAATCCTCAAGAACAACAAATCACCGGGAGAAGACTCAATGCCACCTGAAATCTACATCAGGTGGCATCCCTTCCTCTCTCAGGGTGGCAAGCCCTTCCTCTCTGAGCATTACAGGAGTTCGTTCAGACAAGATCCAAAGTCTGGGAGAAGCAATATGTACAACTATATTGATGTAGCAGTAAAAATCATTGCCATAAATTTGCAAACAGGTTCCGCAATGCCCACGATAGGAGAACTAGACCCAACAAGGGATTCTTCAAGTCTGGGATTGGCTGCTCTGAAAAAATATTCAACTGAGGACAGATTCTAGGGCACAGATTTGAACACGAGCAAGAGACGATCCAAGTGTACATTGACTTAATTACTACCTTGACTCGGAGATGTGCGACGCCATGTGGGCCGCAGGTATGCAGGTACGAAAGCTCAAGTTAGAGCTGATGGATCTCACTTTTGATACCTGTTCTCACTTTTGATATTGAGCGGGGTTAAGACAAGGATGTTTTCCTGTCCCTGGCCTTATTTAATTTCGAAATAGATTGGGTTCTAAAAGAAATTGAAAGGCGTCAAGTAGTTATGATAAGCCCTCACCTATATTATGCCGATGATGTTGGTCTACTTGCCGAATCCGTCGAAGAAGCACAATCTATGCTCGATGACCTATTTAGTAAGGGCAAATCTATCTTCCTTCATATAAGTCAGCAGAAAACAAAGACGATGAGGACAATTGGCAATGGAGACGCGCCCGTTCTGCCCGATGGAATTTCAATCGAAGATATTAACTCTTTTAAAGACCTCAGTTCTATGATGGGCCCCTATGGCAGCACGGTGGAAGAACTCACATTTCTTCAGCCTGGGCTGTTTTCCTCAGTCTGGGAAAAACAACAAAACAAGCATCAAGTTACATGGAAGAAAAAACTGCAAATATTTGATGCAATGGTGGTGTCGGTACTGCTGTATGCCTACGAGATCCGGCCCTTAAAAACCTCAGAAGCCCATGGTCGGGATGTCTTCTATCATAAATGCCTTCCGTATATCCTGAAGATTAGGTGATCTGTGAGAGTCGTTAACGATACCATCTACAGTAAAGCTAGAAACCGGCCGCTAATATCAATTGTCATGAAATACAGACGCCTCCGGTGGTTCGGCCACGTACTACGACGCCCTGACGATGTGATATAGAAGCAGTGCCTGAAATGTCTCTTGTTGCTGTTGTGGAGGAAGCGAGCCGGTGCTCAACACAAAACCTGGCTATGTCTCATCAAGTCCGATTTAAAGCTGCTTGGGGGTTCAGGAAATACGGTAGAAGGTGGGACCTTGCAACGTGAAACAAGTACACAGTGAATAAGTAAGCTAAGGGTATTAAGTAGAAATTTCCATATTGTTTGAAGGGGAAGTTTAAAAGTTTGCAATAATTATATAAATAATTAATGTTAAACTTACATTAAATAAAATAATATTATTAAAACAATAGTAATATTTTCACTTATATTTAAATACGAAAAATTATTTCTGTAAGTCTTATGCAAGCTATGATGGTAAAAGTTCAAGTTATGTTAGGCTAGATTATGTTAGATTAGGTTAGGCTAGGTTAAATTTGGTTATAAATATAAAAAATGGGTTAAAAACCTAAGCTAACCTAACCCAACCTAACCTAATTTAACTTCACCTGTCATCATCAAACCTTGCATTAAACTGAAAAAGTTGACTAGCAACGCTGACTAAATCCAAGGAGAAAAAAAGGTATTTCGGACATTCACCGGTGAATGCCGATATTCACCAATTTCGGACATTCTCGTGTACATATTGCGTAAAATATTCCTTGCGAATCTCAATTTTTTCTATCGGTATTCAAATTATGTACTTATGATGCAAGTTCTTATCTACCCGTGCATCATTTATGCTCGTGGTCAATAGAATAGTCTTAAAGTTTGTTTTTTATTTCCTGAAAAGTTTAAATTTTTCTCTATGCAAAGTATGGAGTTATACATAAGGTTATTCGTATCGTTATTGTTGTACTGGCCAGTTTATCGAATCTTGACAGAAGTTAACTGATTGGGGTTAAACCATAGATAGAGGATTGAATAGACAGAATATCAGCTTTGTGTACTAATAGTTCCATCAAAAAGTTCGTTACCACGACTAAGTGAGGACCGGCTTGGGCTAATAGTACCCACAACTCTACAGAAGGAAGTTTTAATATAAATTAATATATTAATATAATATAAATTAATATATGAAAAGAATTAGCTGTTAGATGCTGATTTCAAATATATAAAATCTTTTAAGTCTAAAGTAACCCATCAAAAATTACGAACCTGAGAAAATTTGCCTGATTTTCAAAAAAGGCAAAAACACCCATAAAAACGTGAGTGATCCTGATGAAATATCGCTATCAAATTCAGCATACCAGAGAAACCATTTGTAGAGGTTTCAAGTTTTGTTCTACAAAAATGATGAATTTTACTTATTTCTTAAAAGAAAGGTGACTGATGTGTGTTTATTTGTTTGTTTTCTACGGGTGATCGTGTCGAACCAGTGGTTCTAGAAAATCGAGAGAGGGCTTATTTGAACTGAAATTAAAGTTCTAGCACATATTTAAGTACCAAAAATTGTTTTGTCACAGGAAAGTGATGTTTTCTGCCATTTGCGGCACTAAACTACGATTTCGCCCGAAAAGAGGGTCAAATTGCTATCGATTGAGAATTTTGAGATAGTCAGTCAATTTGAAAGTATCAAAATGCTATGTATTGAGTTTCAGAGGAAGAAATGCCGCACGGTAGCGCATTCATTTCTAAAAAAATCATATCCAAAAAACTAAAAATCATGATCTAAAAAATCATTGATCCAAGATCAATGATTAATATAGACATTAATTTTAAAATTAATCTAGCTAAGTTTGTTCACTTGATATTTCATAAAATCATTTCCAGTGATGCGTAATTGCGAATCAGTTATTATGAAGGAGGGGTGATGGGTCATGCTGTAGGTGGAGGGGGTAGTAGTTACCTGAGGAGCATTCAGATAAATGTAGAACAGAGTCTTAGAGGGGGAGGGTATGAAGGTAGGAATTAAGCTCTTGTTTCCCTTTATTTGAACTAGTCCTGGAACTAGTCCTGGAGGTCTCCCTTCTCATTGCAGAAAATTTTTTTTGGAAAATACAAGATTTAATTCATATTTTTACCGGCACAAAAATATGGAGAGGTGGGGGACCTTTTAGCAAATTTACCAGAAGGGAGGGGGGCAAGTGACATCAGAAACTTTATTTTTTGACGTTTAAATGAAAATATCGGGTTTTATGTTTTTTCTTTTATGTTAAACAGTAGGTGGTAAGGAACCGTAAATAAGGAGCGACTCATGCTAATAGTTACAAAAAAAATAAGAAAGCTTTGAAAACAATATATACCCTTAAAGAATTGTGATTTATCGTGATTCGAATGATTTATAATTCATTGAGTTGGTCAAACTGCTCGTAGCAGCGAACCCACACACTAAGGCTTGACATTTCGTTTCAATTCTTTAAGAACGACAGCTTAAACACAAGGACCGTTGAATTGAATAAAAAGAATTTTAAAAGCACTATAAACCTTTTGTGTAGAGAGCGGGGGTTTGAGGAAGATGGCAGCACCCCTGATGTTCTGAAAAGTTCCGCTCGTTTTAAGTTCTGTCGCTCTTTATGTACGTTTGAAATTTTTTTTTTTTAATTTAATATCAACTAGGAATAACAACAAAACTTCTGAAACGTATGCCTAAAACACACAATTATAGATTCTCTTATATAAACAATGCTAAATCAGCATCCAGGCGCAGCAATTGCTCAACCCCTAGATTTCGAAAACACCTTTTTTAGGTATTCACGTTGAAAAAAAATCCATGTTTTACTCCCCACCTCCCCTTGCATTTTTGTGAATGGAAGCCTCTGACTGCATCATAAAAATGAGCTGTTCTAATGTTGCAGTTGTATTGGTCAGTTTTGCGAATTATGATAGATGTCACTGGTAGTACTTAAACCATCTATACGTGACCTGTGGGCTGGAGGATAAGATTTGCTCCTGTAGGCTATCAAATAAAAAAACAAAAACAAGTTTTTTCAGCTGAAACTAAGGAGCAACATTGAAACTTCAAACGTACATAAATTATTACATATATGAGGGGGTTTGCCTTAGTCAATACCTCGCTCTTTACGCTAAAGTTCGAATTTTGTTCGAAGCACAAATCCCTGAATAACAAAGGCCGTTCAATTAGAATAGATAGCTCTTTTGAAAGTACTAAAAAAACTTTAGCGTAAAGAGTGAGGTATTGACTAGGAGGCAAACCCCCTCATATACGTAATAAGTTCTGTTCGTTTAAAGTTTCAATGTTGCTCCTTACTTTCGGCTGAAAAAACTTGTTTTTATTTAATTTCTGATCGTTTTTTAAATAAAGCTGGGAAATCCGGTGCCCCCTTCAGAGAAATGTCCCTTCCCCCAAGGAAACATCCTCCGTGGAAAGATCCTCCCACGTAAACCCCTCTTCCGCTCCCCCCCCCCCCGCCAGAAAAAATCCCTCCTGAAAACGTCTGTATACTTCCCAATAACCAATACTATATGTAAACAATGGGCAAAGTTCATAACTTGCAGCCCTTCCCCGGGGACTCTGTGGGGGATGAAGTCATCCTCAAAAACATATTTATTAGATTTTTGACTATGCTGAACAAAATGGCTATCTCAAAATTCATTGGGTGACTTTGGGAAAAAAATGAGCGCGGGAGGGGGCCAATTTGTCACTTAAAAAGGGCACTAAAACTTTTAATTTTCGTTCGAATGAGCCCTCTCACGATATTCTAGGACTACTGGACCGACACGATTACCCCTGAAAAAACAAAAAAAAAAAAAACAAAAAAACAAGCATCCGTGATCTTTCTTCTGGCAAAGAAGACAAAATTCCACATTTTTGCAGATAGGAGCTTGAAACACCTACAGTAGGGTTCTCTGATACGCTGAATCTGATGGTGTGATTTTCATTAAGGTTATATAACTTTTAGGGGGCGTTTCTTCCTTTTTTCAAAAATCAGGCAAATTTTCTCAGGCGCTTAACTTTTCATGATTAAACTTGATGAAACTTGTATATTTGAGATTAGTTTTAAAATCTGATACTTTTGATGTTTCTACTGTTATCAAAATTCCGTTTTTTAGAGTTTCGGTTACTATTGAGCCGGGTCGCTCCTTACTTACAGTCAGTTACCACGAACTGTTTGATCCTTATTGTTTTGTTTCTTAGGCTGAGCACCTATCCGAGAAGCCAAGAATGGTTTGTCAGTATAATGTTGGCTGCCGAGTAACATGTTTGGCGATTTGGAAAGGGTCCAATAAACCATCAGTTGATGAAGAAAAAAAGAAAGTTGATCTAGAGGAAGAAGAGCAGGGGAATAAAGAATTTGAGGAAGAGGAAAGCAACAAATTTCGAGGGGAGGAAATTGTTATCGCAGCACCAAAACGAAAGCGCAAAGAACAAGGTGTGCGTCAAGGTAAAAGGCTTAAAAAGAAGAAGAAGATTGGTGATTGGACAATTTTGCAAGAGGAAAGTAAAGTGAAGAAGCCGAAAAAGAAGAAAGTTCCCAGTAAATCTGGCAAAATTAGTTCTGAAATTTAGGAAAATAAATGTTTTTCAATTCATTTTGACTTGTGACCCGCAATTGTTGGAAACAGGCACGCTGACTAAACTTCACGATTTATCTCGGAGGCTTTCTCGAAGGGGGATACGGACAGGACCGTATCCAGGATTTTTTTCGGGGGGGGGGGGGACTACAAAATGATTTTTTCTGGGGGCTTAAAAAGCACTAAAAAACGCATTAAAATTTGTTTATATTCATTTTGTTTCGTTTTTACGAGTTGGGCAAAAATTTCAGGGCGAGGGGATTCAAACCCCCTAAACCCCTGGAAACGGCCTTGGATATGGAATTAAATATTTTTAATTTTTACTTTTATAACCTCTAGGTTGGTTAAGTTTGGTTAAACCTAAAGTTTATGTACTATACTTTTCAGACTTGTATGCTGTTAGAGGGTTTTCAGGTCAAGCCTCATCGAAATTTCAGGATTGCGTCATTTGTCAGTAATTCCTTAAACTGCTCATGCGAAGTGCAAACTTTTGACCCTTTGATGCTTGTAGAAGAATAAGGCTACTGAACGGTTAGAATACTTTTAACCGTTAGTAGTTGAGTAAATAAGCGTTAACTGAAAATTTAGTTTAAAAACCGTTGACCGTTAACTAAAACCTGTAACGGTTGAGATAATTTTAACCGTCCTTAGTTAAAAAATAACCGCTATCCAAACGTTTTTTTTTTAAACTGTTACATAAAGTATGAATAACTGTTAACGAAAAGTTTCAACTGTTTAGTACTTGTAGAAGAATATGCTTACTTAACATCTAAATTATGCCAGAAAGGACGAGAGCGGAAGTTCAATCAGAAAAATCTAGTGGAAACATAAATTTGCGATTTTCTGGCGAGAAATATCAGGGTGTTTTATGTCAGGACGGTGCTTAGATCGAATTAGAAAAATGTTTACTCATACCCTAAGCTAGCTGTATAAGTATGTAGAAAAATTTATTTTCTGAGACTAAACCAGTAAAAGTAATATAGTAACTTTATTTGTTTATTATGAAATAAAAAAATGGCATTAATAATAAGACACGCTGCAAATGACACAAAATTATTTGCAATAAAATTAGACAAAGGTGATCTAGGCCATTTTTCAACAGATAGTACAATCCTGCAGGTCTCGATAAAAGGTTGTTTTTTACTAGACAAGTGTCATAGTTTTCCAAAATTTTCCAAGCGTTGGCTTTTTGCGTATTTTCTCTTCTGTGGGGACGAGGGGGTTGGGGCTGAGGTCCCCTTTTATCCTTCTATTTGAGCACCCTTCCAATTAGGCCTACAAAATTCAGCAGTAATAAAATTACTAGGGAATGGAACGGTCGGCTACTTTTGCAGGGGTAATTGGGCTTCCGTCCCACTTAGGGGGACGCAAATAGAATAAAAATTCTTTTCTGAGGTTGGACCAATAACGAGAGGTTGGTAACTTTTACCAACATATTGAAAAACCGGCAGTAGTAGTAAGATACACTGCAAAAGACTCTTATTTCTGAAATGGGACATACGATAAGGGCTGGCTTACTTTTGAAATTCATGCATAAATTAGGAACAAAAAACAAGTCTCAAAATAACTTATTTTTGATACCTGTATTGGCAGTAATAGTAAGTGACTGTGGTAATTCCAAAGGCGTTATGTGACACTTTTATGGAACAAATGAAGCTATTTTTTCACAAAAAAAAAATCTGCATTTGAATATTTCATTTGTATACTCGTCATCAGGGGACACAATCTTAAACCATTAAAAAAAAACTAAAACATCCTAAAATAGATATATTCAATTTTGCCCCGATCTTTGATTTAATAACCTGAAAAAGATAAAAATGTATCGTCCCATGGTGGCGCAGTGGATGTGATCTCAGCTTGGTAATACGGGACCCAGGGTTCGAACCTCTATGCAACAGAACACTGCAGGGCCGAAGCAAGGGTCTTATCAGTTAAGAGGCGGGGTTAATTCAATACAATCACCGTTTATTTAGGTTGAGTATTCCCCTAAAAAAGGTGAAAACGTTTGTTTATTTAGAGGGCATATTGCTTGCATTGGAAGGAGCAGCCCTAATTTTAGAAAATTCCAGGGATGTAGATTTTTAAGATCTATTCTATACATTAAAAAAGCTCAATAATCGAACGTTTGTAGATTAATTGCAAAAAAAGTCCAACCGCCAAAAGCTAGTATAAAATCCGCCGTAATGATCAAATATGGCTTTTTTTGCTCGAAAACCTTTTTATCGATGCCCAATTTTTTATCCTTTTTTGTAATTCAGAATGCTTCAAATATATTAAAATCATATTACAAGTTTTGCGCAATATATTTTGCAATTGAAACTTTTTTTTCAAATTATTGAAACATGAAATCACTCATTTGGCTGTATATATTATTTTAACAAACTGAAACAGTATCAAAGAGTAATTTGACCCTTTTTAACTTCACAAAGTTTACGTTACGAAACTAAACTCTATCAAGCAAGCACATGCGAATGAATTTTTTTTTTACTAAAACTGTAAAAAACAGAGTTTGGGTTATAATATAAAAACAATATACGATTCATTAGTTCGAAATTTACCGATCAAATGGGGCGCAGTCATGATAAAGAGGCAGTGGGGGAGGATATAAGACTTCAAAAAAAAATATTTGATATATATAATATATTTGATTATATATAATAGAGTTAATAGAATTATTTATATATATATTTGGGAGATAGCACAAGAGCTTGTATTAAAATTCCAGAAAGACTGAATCAAAGGAACATCAGCATAATAAACCATCATGAAATATTTTGAAGTTGGCCAAGTGACTTAAATGTATTAAAACATAATCAAATTTAAGACCATATTAACTAAATGATCTATATAAGATTTTCAGGTGGAGAGGGATAACGCCCTGAAAAAAACGTTGCCTAATAATAGGCACTTTTTTCTATAAACATGAAAAGTATGACAATCTTAAGATATTCATAAAAAAGTAGGTCATTTATTGCATTGAACGAAGGTGGAGTGACAATAGATGTACAAACTACGTGGGGTAAAAGTGCGGGATAAGTTCGTGGCTTCAGGATATTTAAAAAAAAAAAATTTCATTTCCGATTAAAATTGAAACATAGTAAGGCATTAAAAGTGGGTAAATGGAAATATGAAAAAATGGGTGAAGCAGGACGAAAACATTGCTGAACTCCGTAAGGACTAAACAGCTTGTGATTCTGTGCGGAGAGCCTCTTCAGGTGGATCAGTTTCTTCAAGGACGATTCCCTTTTCAGCTTTATTCAGGTATTCGATTCCGTTGAAAAATTCAGATACCTGTAAAGGAGAAGATTTAAAATTTTCTCTTACAGTCATTGGCTGATAAGGTTTTCTTTCTGTTCAGAAAAAAAACCTGGGCTTCGGCTTGTGATCGTATTCAACGACCTCTTTCTGGCTAACACAAACCTATTCTTAGGAATTTGTGATTTGTGAACCGGTTTTTAAACCCAGCTGAATTTCTGGAGTTCAGTGAACCAGCTGCTGAATTTCTTTCGGGAATTGACCATTTCTAAAATTATTTCGTTGTACAGGTAGGCTACTGATTAAAGTATCAAGGAGATCAAAATAAAAACATTTTTTCCACTGGGCCCAACTGAGGTCTGTCCATACCTGAAAATCATGATTGTCTAAGGTTTTGTTTTGGTTTTATTAAAATTATGAAGTTTTTAGGCAGTGCCAAGTTTTTTGCTATAAGAGATTTGTATAGGGAAAGAAACCGTTTAGAGGGGACTACGTTAGGATTTTTGTTGAGGAAAGATTACTGGAATATTAACATTTCCGTGGGGAGGAAAAGTCGTACACACTCTTCATAATACAATTCTGTGGCAGCGTGCGGGATTGAAAGATTATACCTGGCATTATTAAAAAACAAGCGGGAAACTGCACATTCTTCTTTTAGTTAGAGTAGCTTACTGGGAACTTGACTTAAACACCCAAACCAACAACCTCCCAGCAGATTTCTTCTTGGGGAGAGAATGGCCACTGAAATTGATATAAAAAAAACCTTCAACATGGGCTGAATAAAGAAAAACACAGTTTAATTTTCTAAATACTTGACGGCTATGGGAACTGTTCCTAAGAACAATAAAAATCCAGTGTTAATCTCCCGAGAACTGCAGAATTTCCATCCTTTTTTCTCTTTTTGTTTTACTGCAGAGTTTGAATTTTAAACTGAATTTAAACTTAATTCAGTTTGAATTTAAACTTGTGTTTTGTCCTCTGAAAACGTATAAAAATCTTAGTAGGTAAGATATTGAACAATCTTCAGATTGCCAACGCTAAGTAATTTGACATTATACAATTTCATGTTCTAAAGTATTCACTAAAGAGACTATACGAGTAGTGTGAGTACCTACCCTTAGATGCAAGGCCGTATCCAGGATTTTGGTTTGGGGGAGGGGGGTCATTCTGTTCGGGATGTTTTACAAAAAACTTTACAAAACATAAGAAGCACTTGTCTATACGTCTCATTGTCGCTTTGTAATAGTCGATTATTTTTTACTTTTTTTGGGGGGGGAGGGGGGGGGGGTCAAAGAAGGGTAGCCCTTTTTCGTTGGATACGGCCCGCTTAGATGTATATGAAAGTTTGCTCTTGCATTCACATGACCTTTTCGTCAGAATTGTGTCTCCTTCGACTTTAATGTTAAAAAAATAAACTTTGGTGGGTTAATTTTTGTGGTTTTGGTGAAATATTTTTCCAATATTTGTCAACCATTTTTTCTTTGAAAATCTGTTTGTGACATTTCAAGGAATATGACGTCATTTCAGGGAATGAGGTAACAAGTCACTCAAATATGACATCATGCCCAAGAGGAAGACCGTATCCGGGTGTTACCGGGTTTAACCCCCAACCCCCTAAAAATTGTGTCCGACTCATGAATAAGTAACAAAAATATACCATTCCTAAATCAGCTTCAACTGCGACCCTTCGTCTCTTGACGGTTTTTTTTTCAAGACTTTCTTTATAACTTTCCGTTACTATGGGCTATAGTTCACGCAGAAGGGATTTAGCTGCGAAATTTATTACGTTTGTTAAATATTTTGACAAAAATGTAAAACAATTGAGAATGGATACTATAAAATTAAGCCAGTGTTAGAAAATATTCAGTAATTTATTACTACTATTTTTATAAGACTGAAAAAGAAGAGATATATAGGCTAAGGGTGAAAGTGTGTGTGTAAGTATCCGAAGAGACAGGACTACAAAGTAAGTTAGTAGTAGGCTAGCCTCGCATTTCAGCTGATTCTAGCCTAGAATTAAATAATGTAAAAGTATTGGTAAAATTCTGGATAATGGGTTTTTACAATCTTTGAAAGTAATTGAGTTACGCGAATGAAACGATCAGGAATCGATCAACAGTCGAAATCATGCACTGGGAAGATCCTCTTTATCTCCTGTCTAAGTTGCTCATAAGGCAGGTCTATTAATGTTTCATCCTTAGCGAAACACGTTTCTCCATAATTTAGGTTTGAACCTGCTCAGGTTTTATTGTGGCTCTTGAAAAAAAGATTTCAGTGACTATGATCTAATAAAAACAAAAATGACAGTTGTGGGAACCCCTGATTGACTGAAATTGATTCTATAAGTCTTAATTTTGAGGCAAAAAAAAAGTCAAAACTTCAAGTTTGGCTTGGAATCCAGCTCAAGTAGTGTGAATCAGCTTACCTGGAACTACGTCCAGGATTAGTCTAAGCTGCATTTAATGTTTTTTTTTTTTTTTGCAAGACTAGTGCAGTTTATTTTAAGACTGAGTGTCTAAACATGATCTTCCAAGCGTTAGAATTAGGGAAGGCTGGAGATAGGAATTTGAAAAAATTCCCAAGAGAATAAGGACCCTTATTTTGTCATCCAGTTACTATTCGTGTACAATAATAAAGCCAAAAATGCTCAAGTGGCTGTGGAAAAGGAATCAGTCAGCATATATCACAAATTTTTCCTTTATTTTTTGGGTGAAGACAGTTAAAGATAATTTCTGAGAAATATACTGGCGTGGGAGTTGAACTCAAGACTAGTTGAACTCTGAAAAATATGCTGGCGTGAGAGTTGAACTCAAGACTCTCTACTCACTAGTCGGGGCTACCAACCCTGGACCGACAGGTATGCCTACTGATTCTTTTATAGCTTTTTATAGTAGATTCCTATTCGCAGTCCAGGAGATTTTTCAAGCAATTATCTTCATTTTATTAAATTAATTAAAAAAAAAACTTTCCGAAAAAATAAGTTTTTCAAAGAAAAGTAAAGGCCATTTTAAACTTAAGCTCAGCAGATACAAATATCTTTTAAAATTCAAACTCAAAACGACCAGAAATTACTATTAAAGAATAAATGAAACTCAAAACGAACAGAAATTAAATAAAATTATAGCAAAAACATACAATAAGTAATGATATAATTGAATAAATAGATCTTAAAGCGAGTAATACTTAGATTGAATATGAAAATCAAGCTTAAGACGAAAAAAATATTTTCCTATTGAAGTACAAATGAAACTTAAAACGAACAGAAATTAAATAACAATCAATGCAAACAAGCATACAATAGATATTAATGTAAATTAATAAATAAATCTTAAAACGAGTGAAACTTAAATTGAATATGCAAATTAAGCTTGAAACAAACAAAAATCACCACAAACAAGAGTTTGGGTATGACCTTCTCTCACTGTAAAAGTCTAAAACCTACTGCGTCATTGACGCTTTACTGAAAACCAATTTTGTGACAAATATTTTCTATTGTACTTATCTCTGAAAATAAACATTAAAATTATAGTAACATTTTGAACTGATGAGCTTTCAGCAATTAATATCATTATACATCAAATATTCAGTTTAAATCATTAGCTCTATTTAAAGTTGTTAAAGACGAATATAGTTTCCCTACAAACAAGTGATTGGATACTGCCTCCTTTTCTAACTGTAAATAAAAACCAAAAGCCTACTGCGTCATTGGCGCTTAACTGAAAACGGATTATATTACAAATACTTTCTTTTTCAGTTCTTACAGCATAGAAAATAAAAATACAATTACAGCGAAATAAATTCTTGAACTGATGGATCTTTCAACAATTAATATCATTATACATCAAATATTCAATCTGATGTTGTTAATACTTTCCAAGACTGTTCAAGACGCATATAGTTTTCAGTAAAGCGCCAATGACGCAGTAGGTTTTAGACTTTTACAGTGAGAGAAGGAGGTCATACCCAAACTCTTTTTTGTGGTGATTTTTGTTTGTTTCAAGCTTAATTTGCATATTTAATTTAAGTTTCACTCGTTTTAAGATTTATTTATTAATTTACATTAATATCTATTGTATGTTCGTTTGCATTGATTGTTTATTTAATTTCTGTTCGTTTTAAGTTTCATTTGTACTTCAATAGGAAAATATTTTTTTCGTCTTAAGCTTGATTTTCATATTCAATCTAAGTATTACTCGCTTTAAGATCTATTTATTCATTTATATCATTACTTGTTGTATGTTTTTGCTATGATTGTTTATTTAATTTCTGTTCGTTTTGGGTTTCATTTAATCTTTAATAGTAATTTCTGGTCGTTTTGAGTTTGAATTTTAAAAGGTATTTGTATCTGCTGAGCTTAAGTTTAAAATGGCCTTTACTTTTCTTTGAAAAACTTATTTTTCGGAAAGTTTTTTTTAATAAATTTTTGTTCGTTTTTGATTGCAAAAAATCCAAGTTTTCAAAAATTCCTTATTTCAAAATCAAACTTAAAAAAGAAAAAATCAAATATTCATCAAAGTATCAAAACTGATATCAAAGTGAAAAAATGGGTTTGTGTCAACCTCGGAGTTTTTATTATCTGATGTTTGAACTATTTCTAACAAAATTGCTATCTCAAAATTTTTATCGGAATGGTTTGGGGAAAAATGGCGTGGGGGGACTAGATTAAGTTTCGGTCTCTTTTGACTCTTTAAAAGTGAACTAGAACTTTCTATTTTCAATCAAATGAGCCCTCTCTGAAATTTATACGAGTATCCCTTCTATAAAAATCATATAAATCCCCAGAGTATAACTTACAACGCCTGTCCCTCGGCCCTGGAAGGTTGTGTCGACCCGGGAGTTTCAATATCTGATAGTTGAACTATTTTTAACAAAATGGTTACCTGAAATATCGGATGGGTTTATCCATCCGATACGCCCAAAGGCGTGGAGGGCGGGAGGGGCTAGTTGCCCTCCGATCTTTTTCACTCTGAGAAAATGAACTACAACTTTTAATTTCCATTCAAATGAACCCTCTCTGAAGTTTATAAGAGTATACCTTCCATAAGAACCATATATGCCCCCAGAGCAATACTTGCAACGCCTGCCCTGGCCCTGGGGGAGGGGTTTGTGTCGACACAGGAGTTTTTCTTATCTGACCTTTGAAATATTTTTAACAAAATGGCTACCTCAAATTTTTTATCAGATGTATTTGGGGGAAAAGGGCTTGGGGGGCCAGTTGCCCTCTGATCACTTTTGACTCTTAAAAAGGGCTGGATTTCAATATCCAATCAAATGAGCCCTCTCTGAAGTTTATACGAGCATCCCTTTCATACGAACAATATATGCCCCAGGGCATAACTTACAACGCCTGCCCCCAGACCCTGGGGGGTTGTGACGACACCTGAGTTTTTGTTATCTGACTTTTGAGAAATTTTTAACTTAATGCCTATCTCAAAATTTTTATTGGATGCATTTGGGGAAAAGGGGCGTGGGGGGCTAGTTGCCCTCCAATATCTTTTGACTAAAAAAAACTTAACTAGAACTTTCAATTTCCAATCAAATGAGCCATCTCTGAATTTTTTACGAGCATCCCTTCAATAAGAACCATATATTCCCCAAGGGCTCAACTTACAACACCTGCCCTCGGGCCCTGGGGGGCTGTGTTGACCCCTGAGTTTTCGTTATATGGTCTTTGAACTATTTTAAAAAAAGCTATCTCAAAGTTCTTATTGGATGGGTTTGAGGAAAAAAGGGCGTGGAGGGGGAGGGGGCCTGGGTGCCCTCTAATCTCTTTTGACTCTTAAAAAGTGAACTAGAACTTTCAATTTCCAATTAAATGATACCTCTTTGAAGTTAATACGAGCATCCCTTCCATAAGACCCATATATGCCCCCAGGGCATAACTTATAACGCCTGCCCTCGGGCCCTGGTGGGTTGTGTCAACACCGGAATTTTTGTTATATAATCTTTGAACTATTTTAAACAAAATAGCTATCTTAAAATTTTTATTGGATGCTCTTGGGAATAGGGTTTAGGGGGGGGGGAGCTGGTTACCCTCCAATATCTTTTGACGCTTAAAAAGTGAACTAGAACTTTCAATTTCCAATCAAATGAGCCCTCTCTGAAGTTTATACGACAATGTTGTCTATACAAAACCTTATATGCCCCCAGGGCATAACTTATAACCCTTGCCCTGAGAGCTGTGGAGGAGTTGTCATCCTCGAAGACCTAATTTCCAGAACTTAAAACTACGTTTAATAAAATGGCTGTCTCAAAATTTTGATTGGATGTGTTTGGGGAAAAGGTGGGCGTGAGAGGGGGGTTAGTTGCCCTCGAATCACTTTTGACTATTAAAAAGGGCACTAGCCCTTTGAATTTCCAATCGAATGAGCCTTTTTTGAAGTTTCTACGACACCTTCTTCTATAAGAACCTTATATGCCCCCAGGGTATAACTTAAAACCCTTGCCTTGAGGGTTGTGGGGGAGTGTCCTCCTCAAAAACATATTTTCTATCTGAAAATCAACTACGCTGAACAAAATGACTATCTCAAAATTTTGATTGGATGTGTTTGGGGGAATGATGGGCGTGGGGGGGGGGCTAGTTTCCCTCCAATCACTTTCGACTATTAAAAACGGCACTAGCCCTTTGAATTTCCAATCGAATGAGCCTGTTTTGAAGTTTCTACGACAACGGCTTCTATAAAAACCTAATATGCCCCCAGGGCATAACTTAAAACTCTTGCCCTGAGGGTTGTGGGGGAGTGTACTCCTCAAAAATATATTTTCCATCTGGAAATCAACTACGCTGAACAAAATGGCTATCTCAAAATTTTGATTGGATGTGTTTGGGGGAATGATGGGCGTGGGGGGGGGGGGGCTAGTTACACTCCAATCATTTTCAACTATTAAAAAGGACACTAGAACTCTCCATTTCCAATCGAATGAGCCCCCTTTGAAGTTTCTTCGACGACCCCTTCCGTATGAAGCGCCTCTGGAAAAAAAATAATAAATAATAAAACATTGGAGCCGTATGGCCTTTACTATAGGCAACGCTACAGCGTTGCCTCTGATTAAAGACACTTGCTTGAATGTAGATATTAATTTAAAACACTTTTTCCATAAAACAAGTTTTTCAAAGAAAAGTAAAGAGCTCAATTAAACCAAAAATGAGCAGAAATAAATTCAATAATCTTCCAAGCATAGAACTACCACAAATCACTATGAATAATAATAAATGACCAAGTCACTCTCAATACGAGCAACAATTAACATGAATAGGGTAGACAACCCCCATGCCTTCTCAAGACAAAAACATAATTAGCACTTTACTGAAAATAAAATACATAAAAACTGTTTTCACTTTTTTGAGTTTAATAAATAAAAAATTATTCAGACTTTCAGGAATAAATATCAGTATATGTAATCCAAGATATTTTTTTTTCAGTAAAGTACAAATTATGGTTTGGTCTTGAGAAGGCATGCTCGTTTTGAGCCTGACTCGGTTATTTATTGTAATATCTGTCCGTTTTGGGTTTCATTTATTTATTGATAGTGGTTTGTGGCAGTTTAATGCTTTGAAGATTATTTGACTTTATTTCTGCTCATATTTGGTTTAATGGAGCTCTTTATTTTTCTTTGAAAAACTTGTTTGGTGGAAAAAATTTTTAAATTAGTTTCTGTTCGTTTTTTACTGACATAGTCTTTTTCATGGAAAAAGTTTTTTTTTATATCTTTTCGGACTTTTCTATAAGAATCCAATATTTTGGCTTGCTATTTGTATGTCGGAGAAACTTTTTCAACAATTTTCAATCTTAACACAAATAGTACTGTTTAATTTAGTTTTATACCTCCTCAAGTTGACCAGAGAAATAAAACTTATTACCGTTCCCAAAAAATTCTATCTATGTCCTTTGACATCCTGGATACACTTACACTCGTTTGATTTTTTTTTTAATTGCAAGAGCAGAAGCAGTATTAGAGTAGTAGTAATAGTAGCCCTGAAAGTTTCAACTTAATAACCCCAGTCGTTCTCGAGATATTGCTGAGGTGTCTTATTGGCAACCACACACACAGTGCTTTTTGATCTAGCTTTAAAGCAAGATTTAGTTTTAAAGCATAATAGTCAAATTATATAGCTATGGGGATTTATATACCCAGTATCCCTAGAGACATAGTTAATGGAGCGTTGTACTATGCTGAATAAAACGGCTGTCTCAAAATTTTGACTGGATGTGTTTGGGAAATGAATGCGCTTGGGATGAGGGCTGCTTGCCCTTCAATCACTTTTGACTCCTAAAACAGACACTACAACTTCTAATTTCCAGTCGAATTAGCTCCTTTAAAGTTTCAATGATATTGCTAGCTATTATAGAGTGGCGCTGCCTATGATACTGGTTATATGCCCTTTTGAATACCTGCATATATATAGTTTTTTTCGTCTAATTGAAACTCCCCCTAAACGTCCCTGAAAAATTTCACCTTAATACCCTTAGCATTATCAGTTACAGTAACTGTACTGGTAGTATTAATAGTATTCACATAGTACCCTCTGGCTAGATCAAAATTAAATAAAAAAATCAAGTTTTTTTTAACTGAAAGTAAGGAGCGACATTAAAACTTTTATTCTGTATATGAAAGGGTCTGTCCCCTCCTCAACGCCTCGCTCTTTACGCTAAGGTTTTTTATTGTTTTAAAAAATAAAGTTGTGAGACAGAGTAAAACTTTAGCGTAAAGAGCGAGGCGTTGAGGAGGGGACAGGCCCTTTCATATACGGAATAATTTCTGTTCGTTTTAAGTTTTGATGTCGCTTCTTATTTTCCGTTAAAAAACTTGTTTTTTTATTTAATTTCTGAACATTTTGAATTAATGAAGCTTTGATTTTGACTCACCGTAGATGAATAATTAAAACAAAATTTGCATATTAATTTAACGGCTTTCTCGAAATTTTGCTTTGACGTAACTTACGAATTAACTTACATAACGAACTTCTACATTCGTATGTTTTATTACGTATATTAGGGAGTTCACCCCTTGTCAATACCTTGCTCTTTACGGTAAAGTTCAAATTTTGTTCGAATCAAAAATCCCGGAATCACAAAGGCCGGTTAATGAGAATAGATAGTTCTTTTGAAAGTACTAAAAAAAACTTTAGCGTAAAGAGCGAGGTATTGACTAGGGGGCGAACCCCCTCATATACGTAATAATTTCTGTTCGTTTTAAGTTTTAATGTTGCTCCTTACTTTCAGTTGAAAAAAACTTATTTTTTTATTTAATTTCTGATCGTTTTTAAATAATTCTGGGAAATCCGGTGCCCCCTTCATAGAAATGTCAATTCCCCCAAGGAAACATCCTCCATGGAAAGATCCTCTCCTGTAACCCCCTACTCTGACCCCCCCCCCACCAGAAAAAATCCCTCCTGAAAACGTCTGTATACTTCCCAATAACCAATACTATATGTAAACAATGGGCAAAGTTCATAACTTCCAGCCCTTCCCCCGGGAACTGTTGGGGATTAAGTCATTCTCAAAACATATTAATTAGATTTTCGATTATGCTGAACAAAATGGCTATCTAAAAATCTTGATTGGGCGACTTCGGGAAAAAAATGAGCATGGGAGGGCGCCAAGTTGCCCTCCAATTTTTTGGTCACTTAAAAAGGGGTACTAGAACTTTTAATTTCCGTTCGAATGATCCCTCTCACGATCACCCCTGGAAAAAAAACAAAAAAATAAACACGCCTCCGTAATCTTTCTTCTGGCAAAAAGTACAAAATTCCAAATTTTTGCAGATAGTAGCTTGAAACCTCTGTAGTAGGGTTCTCTGATACGCTGAATCTGATGGTGTGATTTTCATTAAGGTTCTATGACTTTTAGGGGTTGTTTCCCCCTTTTTTCCAAAATAAGGCAAATTTTCTCGGGCGCTTATCTTCTGATGGGTAGGACTAAAGTTGATGAAACTTATACATATTTGCCCCAAAATTTTCGCCTGAACACTTTTAGATTTAGTAGCAGTAGTACCAGCTGTAATAGTAGTAGCAGTAGTTGCAATAGGATTAATAGTAGTAGCCTTAGCTTTAGTGGCAGTAGCAGTAGTAACAATAGTAGCAGTAGTAGTACTAGTATGAGTAGTTATCATAGGATGCAAATACTGCTTTTTGGTTAGTTTAACAGCCACCGTAACAAGCCCCGTAAGCTTCAATTTCACCCACTAAACTGTTTCTAAGATATTGCTGATACGCCCTTTTGTCAGCCTGTATACAGACGGTGTGTTGTTATTCAGTTCACCTTCCCCTTAAAATTCCCTGAAACTTTCACCTTCATGCCATTAAGCATAGTTGTAATAGTAGTCACAGTAGCAGTATCAGTATTAATAGTGATAGCACTAGTAGCATCAATAGCATTAACGTATTGCCTTTTGGTCAGTTGAACATCCCTCTCATCAAGTCCTGGAAGTTAAAAATTAATACAATTAGCTGTTGCTATGACATTGCTGATGTGTCCTTTTGATAACCTGTATATTCATAAAATTCTTGACATTTTCATCATAATGCTCTTAGCCTTACAAGTAGTTGTTATAGAAGTAGTAGTGTTAGTAAATGTAGCAGCGGTAGTAACATTAGTAGTAGCGTGCACATATTGTCTTTTGGTCAATTGATCTTCCCCTCAAGCATTCTCTGAAAGTTCCAACTTAATACCCAAAAAATTCTTGAGATACGCTCTTTTGACAATGTGCATACACATAGTGTCTTTTGATTTAGTTTAAATTTCCCATCAATATTTTAAATATAGTAATGTTGTAGTTGTAGAAGTAGCAGTAGTAGCATGTAAATATTACCCTTTTGGTTAATTGGTCATCTCCCTTATCATTTCCTGAATGTTCCAAATTAATATACTCAGTCATTCTTGAGTTAAGCCCTTTTGACAACCCATATACACATAACGTATTTTGATTTAGTTCAACGCTCCCTTCAACATTCTTAGAAAGGCTCACCTGAATACCCTTTGTCTTTTGGAAAGTAATAATAATGTTTATGGAAAGTCAATAACATATGCTACATGTAAACAATTAACGAATTGCCTAACTTAGAGCCTTTGCCCTGAGGTTTGTGGGGGGTTGACATCCCCAAAGGCATAATTTCTGGACCTTTTAACAATGCGGCAGAAAATAGATGTCTCAAAATTTTGATTGGACGTTGTTTAGGAAATAATGAACGCAGGGGGGGGGGATTGTTGCCCTCAAATCCCCTTTGACTCTTAAAAAGGACACTATAACTTCCAATTTCCAATCAAATGCCTGATCCGAAGTGTATATGACCACCCATTTCATCAGAACCTTGTATGCCCTCAGGGCATAACTTGCAGCCTTTGCCCCAGGGATCTAGTGGGTTGCGTCAACCCTGGATGCATTTTTATATATCTTTCGGACCATTTTGAACAAGATGATCATCTCACAGTTTTGACCATATGCGTCCGAAAAAGAGGGTGTCGGGAGGGGGGCATTGCCCTCCATCACATTTGACTCTTAAAAGGGAACCCAAACTTTCAATTTGCAATTAAAAGACCCCCCTCTAAAGTTTATACAACAGCCCCTTTCGAAGTTAATACGACCACCCTTTTCCATAAGAACCTTATATACCCCGGGGCATAATTTACAACCCTTGCACTGAGGGTTGTCATCCTCAAAGACATAATTACTGGACCTTTCATCTCAAAATTTTGATTGGATGTGTTTGTAAAATTGATGAGCGTGGGGCCTCCAGTCACTTTCAACTATCAAAAAGGGAACTAGAACTTTCAATTTCCAATCGAATGAGCCCCTTTCGAAGTTTATACAACCAACTTTCTATAAAAACCTTACATGCCCTCAGGGCATAATTTACAACCCTTGCCCTGAGGGCTGTCATCTTCTAAGACATAATTTCAGAACCTTTCAACTATGCTGAACCAAATGGCTATTTCAAAATTTTGATTGGATGTGTTTGGGGAAATGATGAACGGGGGGGGGGGGGCTGGTTGCCCTCCAATCACTTTCAACTAATAAAAAGGACGCTAGCCCTTTCAATTTCCAATCATGCCATACGAAGTGACTTTGTATAAAAAAAAACATTGTGCCAACATCGCTCTTTACTGAGGCAGCACTATTGCGCTGTCTATGATTTTTGTATATTCTTTGGACTCAGTTATGCTTACCGAATGTGCAGCGCTCGTGGCCAGTTCATATATTTCTATATATTTCAATTTGTGTTGTACAAAAAATGTTCAGCATTTAAATATTATTCCAAATTATTTGATTTTTGGGTATAGAGATGTAAATACTTAAGGTTCCAAGTGAAATTTAGCAATCCCTGCTGAATCACTTAGCAACATCTGAAAAACACAAGTTCCCAACGATTAGTCCAAATTCAAAACACGATTACTATCCTATAGCTACTTCTATGTTAAAGTTTAATTGAATCCTATTGACTTATTTTTGAGGTGTATAAGCCAATCACATTTTCCTTTTAATTTGTTTTAAGCTTGCGGCAGAAAGGGAAGCCAATAACCACTTTTTTTTTTATCAATTCGCGATAGGTCATATTTCATATCAGTAAAAAGAACGCAAAACTTGTTTACAAAAGTTTTTTTATTCGTTTTTTTACAAGAAACCTCTCACAGGCAGGGATGCTCTCACTCCGCGAATGACTGTGATTCAATTCAGGAATTCCAGCGGTCAGACATTTTTTCGGACTAAAATCATCTAATGGGAACAACTTTTTTAATTACCTTTCCCCTGGAAAGGTATCCTTTTTCAATTGAATTATTATTTAGGCTTCACATGGACGGAATGGATTGAAACAAGTGCAAAGTAACGTAGTACTATAGAGAAGATGAGAAAACCAGGAACGTGAGTAGTTTATACAGTAGGCACCATTAGGATGGCGATCGTATTTTTTTATTCATCCTATGTTTAATACGCCATCTAAATTTCTACCTTGAATCTTCTACCGTAAAATATAGATGGTATTAATATATCCCGTGTGCTCATTTTCACGTTATCTCTTTCAAACAAACCTAAAGTTATCACAGTAGGTGCTATAGCAGAACCGAGAAGCACAAACGACGACACAATTCAAAACTCAGATTGGATGGACTCAACCGTAAGCAAACTTAACTCAAGATAAAATTCAAGCCAACAGAAAAGCCGAGACCCACACAAAATTCAGCTCATGCAAAAAAACAAGAAAAAAACTGTGTTTGGAATTTTATGTGGGTTTGAATGTGATTTTTTCCTTTAAATAACATATTGGTTGACTGAAGTCGGAAGGGAGGAGATGCAAATTAAAGCCGGGTGCATTTAGGGGCGAGACACTTGTCAAAATTAAATGAAAACATCGTGAGCTTCTCAGTTAAATAAATTTGTTGACAATTTAGGGGGGTCTAGACGCCCCCCCATGGATAATTTACCTACATATTCCCCCTGAATAATTTCAAATGTTCATTAGAAGGGAAACTGGAAGTTCTACTCACTTGTTCAGTCAGAGGCAATGGTATGGCGTAGCACAGAATATATAAGGGTACAACGTATTATTAATTATTTATTTTTTCCCAGAGACACTTCATATGGAAGGTGAGGTCGTATAAAGTTTGGATGGGTCTCATTCGATTGCAAATTAAAAGTTCTAGTGCCCTTTTTAAGAGTCAAGAGCGATTGGAGGGCAACAAACCACACCCAACCATTTTTTCCCATAATGTATCCGACCAAATTTTGAGATAGCCATTTTATTCAAAGGTCAGATAACCATGCTTCCGGGTTTGACGACCCCTCTTCCAACCCCTGAGGCAAGGGCTCTAAGCTATACAAGTTGCCCATTGTTAATATATAAGGTTTTTACGGGAAGGATGGTCGTATAAACTATGGATGGGCCCATTAATTGGTATTGAGATTCAAAAGTGATCGGAGGGCATCTACCCTCCTCCCACGCCCTTTTTCATTTTTGTTAGAGAGGATAAATGCCTCAAAGGTAGAAATTGATATTTAATCCCTCTTGATTTCTGGGAATATTTCTGGTCTAGGCTGTTATTATGAAACTAAAGAATAACATTAAACCCCAAAATGAACAGAATTTATTCAGTGTAGAAGAGAGACCGCCCCTTCCTCATCTCACCTCCACCTCATGGTTGTAGAAACTTCGGAGGATGGTCATTTGATCAGAAATTGAGAGTTCTAGTATTATTTCTATAAGTCGACAGGACTTTGCTGATGCTTTAGACATTGTAAAAAAAGTTGGTTATGGCCAGTGTTTTTCTTTTAAAAACTGTGCGTAGCTGTTTTGGCCTCAGGCGGCTTGGTGCTGCGGTGAGTTGTTAGTAGTAGTAGTAACAGTAGAAAGCGATTGGAGACCAGCCGGCCCCTGTCCTAAAACTGTTTCTGATATCTGGTTCTTTTGTTACCCCCTTAGGAAATCTGATCTAAATTTTGAGGTACCTATTTTGTACTTTCTCTATGGCTGCCCAATTTTGTGCTCTATGGCTGCTCAATTTTGTGCTCGAGTTGAAATGGATAATCTTACTTCCAGATGCATATAGACTATCTATCTACGGTTGAAAAAAAAGAAGATAAAACCAAGATTTTGAATAATTCAATTTCAATTTGAGCTAACGAAGAAAAAAACAACCAGACCAACAAACAAAACCAACAAAGACACCTTATTATTCAACTAGGCTAATCAGCTACAATTTAACAGGAACAAAAATATATCACATTGGCAAAAGAGTTAAGAAAATTTAGGTCCTAGACGTCCCATGAATTTTTTTTTTACACTGGTATATATATATATATATATATATATATATATATATATATATATATATATATATATATATATATATATATATATATATATATGTTAAAATTTCATATAATTACATAAATATGGTTATATAATAGGCATAGGTATATAATTATTTTTTTATTATGTAATCTTACTATGTAAAATTTTTTTCTCTTGTTTTTCCTGATCTTCCCATTGTGGAAATAAATAAAATAATAATTGAGGAAATGTTATTTTGGGATGGGTTCATATCATCAGCCATCTTATTTATCCTTTTTTACCTGTAATATTTTTAAAAACAAGAATAATAAACTAATATTCTTCTATTTTTGACAAAAAATAACATTTTAGTTCTTAAGAGAATCAATAAATAATTGAGAACATGCGAATAAAGTGCAAGAAAACTTTTAGTTCAGAAGTTACAGGTAAAAACGGAACTCAAAGGCACAACTTCTATGTCAATACTAATCAACAGATCCTGTCTTTTCTCAGTTTTAGCTCAAATTTCCAATTTAATTCAGGTCTTTTAGACTAAATTCAGTCACATATAATAATCAACTACTGAAGATTATTCATTTTTTCTTTTCAGAAAAAAAAACAACTTAAATTAATCATTAAAAAAATCCAGCAAATTTTCTGCGTCGAATGAAGTAGAACTCTAATACATTAAGGAACGGACAAGAACAGGGGTGAACAAGGCCGTATCCAGAAGGGGGGGGGGTAGGTGATTTGACCCCCCCCCCCGCCCGAAATGTTTTTCTGATGCGTAAAAACGTAACAAAAGTGAATATACACAAATTTTTTATGCGTTTTTTTAGACTTTTTTTGTGTAGAACCCCTTCCGAAAAAAAACCTAACGTAAAACCCCCCTCCGAAAAAAAAAAATCCTGGACACGGCCTTGGGACGATCATACGATTTTTTTTTTTAACATTTGTAAAAAAAAAACTACTTTCAAATTTTATGAATATGTTGTAACACTTAAAAAAGTGAAAAATTTCAAAAAAAATGTTTAACTAAAATTAGACGATTCTTAGTGGACATGATACAAGAAGCCTGATAAAAAAAATACTTATTCCTTTTGGTGATATTTTTTTGTTACCAAAACAGATTTCGAACGAGAAAACTTAGGAGCCCCCTCCCTCCCCTCGAACTCGGTTTGCCAAGTCTGACACATAAGAGGTGCGAACACTATTATTGCGGTGTTTTACTATTGACTATTGAATTACTGATTAATACAAGTCAATTATTGTTGATTAGTATCATGCTTCTAGCTTAAAAGAAAAAAAAGAAGCTCTATTTACTCATATAAAACAACCTAAATAGAAATGAAAACTAACTGAATGGAAATAAAAACAAATGAATAGAAATAATGAAATAAAAGAATAGGATAAAAAAACAACAAATAATTAAACTGAATAGAAATAATGAAATAAGAGAAAGAAAAATAATGAAACTGAATAGAAATAAAAACAACAGTAAAACTGACTAAACACAAAGGGAAAGAAAAACACTGTACAAACAACAGGGTTGACAAATGTAGAAGAGTTTTAGAACTACTGGGTTTGAAAAATAGCAAAAAAGGCTGCAATGACTTAAAATTTCCGTTCTTGACAACAACGCAAATGGTCAATCGAAAAATTTGATTGGCAAGTAAAAGCCATTAGTGTTGACAAGTCTCATATTTGCAGCTAATACAAAACCAACAAAGCTCTTTCCGCTCGTACAACAATAGAACTAAAAACAACTGGTAAGATGAACTAAGCTAAAGCGCAAGGGAAAACAATATAAAAACAGGGAGCCAAAATTTAACAAAATTCTAAAACTGCTAAAATAAATGCTGTTATGAAACGAACAAATCTTAAATAAGGTTATAAACGAATTAATAATAAATACAATAATAATAGATAAAAATAAATGATTAGTTCTGTACTTTTATTTAACTAAAAAAATTTGTTGTTAATTTTTTTAAGCATAAATTTTTCTAAAACGACTATAAAAGTTTTATCCAAAAAAATGAAGCAAAAAGTTTCAGGATACTATTTTCTATGTTTAGATGTATTGGGAAACCGTGGAAAATATACTACAGCATTCAAAAAATAAGAAAAATGATTTACTAGCGATTCTGAATGTAGTAAGGCAATTTTAGGAGCATAACGGTTATATTTAAGTTTGAAAATTAGAAAAAAATGAATGTGGCCAGGGCTAATTAAATTAAGCCATTTTGGTGACCGTGGAAGATATGCAGCATCATGCCAAAAAAGAACAAAACAAATCATCAGAAATCCCGAATATAACAAGTTATTTTTAGTAGTAAAGCAATTATATACAATGTTACAAATGAAAAATAAACCATCTTATAAGATACGGAATTGCAATAAAAAAAAAAAGAAAAAAAGGTTATAGCTGTAAAATTTTGTTATATTGAAAACCGTTGAAAACCCCCAACGGCAGAAACAGATTCATTAGAGATTCTAAATGTGACAAGGAATGAAAGCGCTTTGAACGACTAAATAATTTAAAACTGATACAGACTAGTTCAGAAAAAAACAGTCAAATCGTTTGTACAATAAAAGCAATATACAGTATGGTCTTTGTTCTAAAAAAAAACAATTTTCTTGCGGAAACTCTTGGTTCAGAAACAATCCGAATGTCAGATAGTTGAAAATTATTATTCATGAAAAAATTCATAAAATATTATCAACTAATATTTCATAGTAATAGACAGTCAATATTAAATAGTAAAAAAATCAAATTTTCTAATAGAATAGAGGAATAGCCTCAACCGAACAACAATTAAAGTGGAAATTTTCCTTAAAGCGACAGCACTGATTTTTTCCTGGCGATAGATTGACTTTGAGACAGATAGTTAAATTTGGTCTAAATTTTAAGCTTAATTTTCGACATTTATTTGATTTTTGACTTTTTTCAGAGGGAAAAGTTGCTTTTATCCCCTCCCATTGCGGGTAACAACTAAATATATTCAATTAGTCTATTCAAAGATATTCTATTAAAGCTAAATTAATAAAGATTATAAATTATGATCCTACTTGGCCTATTCACAGAAATTAATCAAATTTGAAATTACTACATTCAGTGTACGTTTCTCACAAGCAATTTATAATACAAAACTCAAAGAGTATGGTAAACTGATAAGAGATTGTTGGCACTCTGACACGTGTTGCCAGCGCACAGTGCAACATTAGCTAAAAAAAGTAGAAAACTGTAAAGCAAGCTTAATTTTAATTTCGTAAAATTTGGAGTTAAAATCGAAGACCAAAAAAAAAAAAAAAAAAAAAAAAAAAAAAAAAAAAAAAAAAAAAAAAAAAAAACTCAGAGACAGCTTTGAGTTTACTCTCTTATCAGATCACTATATTCTTTAATCAAATACTAGCAGTGGATTTGGATGATTAAGGTTGCGTCGTGCTAAGGTTAGTAATCACCGGGCGTGCAAATATACCGTTTTGATAATATCGGGATGTTCGGATGAAAACCGTTCAAAGCCCGCTGGTTTCCTTTTGCTCAGCACTGATTCAGCGCAAAGAAGCAAGAACTGACGCGTGTAGACTCTTCGATTACGTCTTGGGACAGTCCTCACTGGTGGAAGCAAAGCGGCTTCTGATTCTGTAAAATAATGAATAACTTATTCCTTAAAAAAAAGGGTAAAATAACATAATATTGGCAATGCAATAGCAAGGTTAGAAGAAAATACAATAAACAACGAAAATTTTAAAAGAATAGCCTGATTTAATAAGACTGAATCGGCGATGCAAGATACAGACGCACTAACAACGTGGTGAAACAGAAAACACAATAACTACAAAAAACGAAAAAAGATGGTTTATTAAGATTGAATAGGCGACACAAAATATAAACACAATTACAAGGTTGTTAAAAGAAACCTTGCTTCATGGAGTCTTAAAAGCGAAGACTGAACTAATCTTTCAAGGGTATAAGGAGTTGTTTTAAGGAGGCTGTGAAAGGTTGTAAATGATCAATTTCAAAGAGGCAAAGTACTTTGTACTCACCCTGAGAAACTTTTCCCCCAGTCCCCCCACAGTTCCAGCTTTTCTTTAATGAGACTACATCTGAAATGGTTCTACCAATATCTTTAGCTTTGTCTTGAAGTTGAAAGCTAAAAGTATTTAGCTTTTGTGTTTTGTTTGCAAGAAAAGCTAAATCTCACAACCAAACTGGATTTTTTTTTGTGTATTTACTTGTTTTGGTCCCCTCTTTTCTTTGTGTATCTTTTATTTTTTAAAATGTATTTATCTAAGTTTTTTTAGTTGATTTTGACCAGTTTTTATCTTATTAACTTTTTAATTGACATTTTACAGTTCAATTATTGACTTACGAATGATTATTCATTCTAATTCTTCTAGTTTGTTGTCGTTTTGGCACTACGCCAGTTTTCCAGTTTTTTTTCCACGCCACTGTTACAACAACAATTTCATTCAGCCAGATGAATGTTTAATTCCAGTCTAGTTCAGCTCTACTCAAATTTGAAGTTCACATGCCCTCATAATTTTAGTTTATATAATTTATGATTAACAACAAAATAATTTTTTAGACAACACTGCGTTTCCATTACAGAATTTTAATAAATGAAAATATAGAGAAAAACGGGTATAATACTGAAACAAAGCAGTTTAAATTGTTTATTATAATTTCAATTGTTAAGTAGATTTTATGATGTGTTTAATTAGCTTAATCCATTCTTCCCGTTGATAAAACGTTGCTCCGTTTCTCCCGGACGTGGAGTCAAAATATTCGGATTTTTATTACTTAGTTTTTTTTTGTTCTACAGCTTTGTTTAAATATTATACCCGTTTTTCACTATGTTTTCTGACTTTTTTAAGTTTAGAAAGTTTTTACATATTCCATAGTTTTTTTTACTCTTTTTATTCATATTGGTTTTACATGACTGACCTTTTTGAGTTTGTGAATATATTTTCTTCTTGAATGCACTGTTTGCCTAGTTGATCTATTTGCGACAGTGTTCATCCTTTCGTTTTTTGGTAGATTAATTGACAAAACACAAAAATTCGACATTTTTTGTTTGTGAAGTTGTTTTGAAATAAAAATTATCCCACAAAAAAAACTCAATCACATTCAAAGACTAAACTACATGAACAGACAATAAGTGACAGATGCTTAAGACCCTAGCCCAGCGTTCAATATAGCTCATTACAGTCAATTGTACTTGGTTTTCATTACTGACAGTCAATACATACCATTCACCTCCTAAAGAGAAAGCTCTTCATTGGCTGTCAGTGCTGAAACTCATTTACAATCGACCGCAATAAGCTATACTGAACGTGAGGTAATTCTGTTGTTTCAGTGAGCTAATAGTCTGAGATGAGCAGCACTAATTGCATTAGCCAGCCCGAGGGTTGTGACTGAAATTTCCCAGCAAGGTATCAAAAATTTCTTTGCGCGATAAACGGGTACCGATCGACAGTCACGTGGCCCCTGATCTAGAGCATCAGTCTTAACCTCTGGTGGTACACATTTACTGTATAACCAAGCCGTCTTTGGCTCCACCTCAACTCCCCGCCACGCAACCACCCACCTCCATCCCACACTCACATCTCTCAAGAAACATTTTCTACTCGAGGCCCTGGAATGAAGATGTTACCTGGCCTTGTGTAAACGAAGTTTCACGTAGAGCTTCCCCATCCAGATATCTATCCACTGAAGAATTCCAACTAGGGCCTGACAAACCGATATTATTGAGCCAATATGAGGGTTAGTGTCATTATCGGATATCGGAAAAAAAAATATCGGCTGTTGGCCGATATTTTTTTTTTGCGCAACTTGCCCAGAAGATGGCACCAGATTTCCTCAGGTAATTTTTGCTTGTCTAATCCTTGGGGGCGGAGCCACCAGCTAAGCCTGATTATAGCGGATAGAGCAGCACAGTTGAGTCAAATGAAGTCAAAGCCTATTTGGTGTCAATACCCACCCGGTGCAGCAATGTTCTAAATATATAGTGACTTTTTGTCGTCACACTCTTTATATCCCTCATTCAAACTTAAAACTTTAGCTGCACCCCCTTTTTCCAGTGTGCCTATCATGGTTTCGTTAGTACGAGACCATATCCGATGAATGTAAAGTTTTCACATTAATATGTGAATGATTAAAATTCAAAGTCCCGCTATTGAAATTAGGGTTTTGAATAATCAATTTCTAGAATATCATACGCTTCTTTCAATCAAATTTTCACCTTTTTGTGTTTATGTAACTAAACCTTCTTTGATATTTTTTTTCTTATTTGTCATTTCCGCAACTATCCGTCATTTCGTTTTTGTGCTCAGAATCTGCTGATCAGATAAGGTAAAGAAAATCAAACAATACCTTTAAATGGCCCAATTTTTGGAATAAACAGTGAATTATTGAGGCTGTTTTTTTTTGTGTATAATAGACTAGGAAGAAACATGTGAGTATCAATATGGGCAGAGAATGGGGGGTTTAAACTTTAGGTAAGGTTTTTTTCCGGAGGGGAATTTTTCGGCAAATTATATCGGTATCGTATCGGCACGCTACCGATATATCGGTATCGGTCCCCGAAAATCCGGATCGGTCGGGCCCTGATTTCAACCATTGACATCATTTCGAAGTTTCTCATTTACACGATCTTTTTGATTTATTTACTGAAATTTAAGCGTCCTCAAGATTCTATAGAAACAACTTATTTCGAAGCAAAAGAGATCTTCTTCTCCTAATAGGTCATTGAACAATCTATATTATACATATGCCATAGATGTTAAACGCCCCAAAACTGTTGCAAATTACAAATAGTATCCTACCCGTGCCAAAGTTAGAATATGTACATTTCTGAGGCCAAATACGATACACCCAAGGCTAAGAGTGTAATATGAGGATATTAAAGCCAAGCATATTATGCATACACATACCACAAATATTTGTCAATATGCACAATAGTGTCAATGTAAAAGATGTCAATTGTCAATAATGTTAATGTCATTTTGATAACTTGAACGTCAAACAATTTATGTCAATGTCAAAATTCAGGAGTATTTCACGTCGCTGATGCCATATACCTGAGGTTAAAATTACATGTACAAAAGACCAAGGAAAAAAAATTTTCAACCGGTTTCTACAGAATTTACTTTTTCTACAGAACCGGTTACATAGAATTTATCCTTTTCACGGTTCTTACCCCTAGCAAATATATCCAACTCTGAGTGTCCAGTATGGGCGTCATAGAGCAGTATATTATGTATACATTCCCAAAGTCATTATTTATTTACACCAAAGTCGGTATTTAGGTGATTTTGTAATTCGCAGATTTTAAACCTGTAGTAAAAAAAAACAGTTCTACAAAAAATCATAGCACGTGAATGCTTCACCAAATGATTTCTGATTCGCTCCATTGACATAGGCGTAGTCACTTATTTGAAGTTCATTAACTTCAAATAGTTGAGCAAAATCTTAAATACTTGTGGTATTTAAATAATTTGTTGTTTTTAATATCATATTTAAATTTAGATAACTTAATAAACAAAAAAAAAATATTATTTGATATTATGTATTAAATTTTTTATTATATCATTTATTATTCCCCCCCTGCGGAATAATTCCCTTTCCGCGGAATATTCTCCCCCACGGAAAATTTTCCCCTACGTGTTAATAACGGTTCTATTTTTAAACTTAAAAATGTTTGAAAAATTCCCCCCCGCGGACTATTACCCCTCCCTTGCAGAAAACTCCTCCTGCATGAAAAATCCCCATGCAGAAAATTCCCCCTGTAAAAGTTCCCCACGCGTAAAATAACGATCGAACTTTTAAATTTAAAAGTATAAAAATGTAATCCCTCCTTCATAGTGGGGAGTAAAAAGTGAAGATTTGAACTGACTGGGATGGGGAAGGAGCGCGCGCAGCTGTGATGAAAGGGGGGTTTTCTGCTGCGATGTGTTGTCATTAGTAGTAGTAGATTTGTACATCAGTAGCAGCATCATTGCGATAGCAGCCTTAGATTTGTAATCAAACATGCTTTGACACAAACTGTAGTTAATAATTCAAATCAGATAGGTTTATAATCATAGTAGCCATTGTCTTCACAACAATGACGTAGAAACTAAATTCTTTTGTTATTCCAACAGTTGAATCGTAGACCTGACTCTTCCTCCCAAAACAGTTTAAAACCATGACGATAGCAATCTTTTAAGAAATCTTTTAAGAAATCTTTCAAGAAATTAACTAATTTTTAAGATCTTTTAAGAAATAAACTAAAACCTCGTTTAGGGTTCTTTCCAATCATACCAGGATAGGTGGAAAATGTAGACAGCTTTACTTAAAAGGCTAATATTCTACTTTTAGGTATTGTAATTGCAATTAGTGACTTTGAACGCAAAACCAAGCCACCTGAGGCCAACACAGCTATATACGCTCCTCCTCAGTTCCAATCTATTCAAAGCCTCCCTCTTTACACTCTCTCTGGAAGTTCCCATTCCCCTCAAATATTTCCTTACGACATCCCGACCGAGGAACAACCGATTTTTGTTTAACCCTAGACGGTTTGTTGAAAAGGACAATATTCAGCAATTTGTCATCCTTCATCCGCGGAACGTGTCCTAGCCATCTCAACCTTTCTCTCATTATAGCCCTAGAAAGCGGGATTGAACCACACTTTTCGTAAAGCCTACTGTTTGAAATACGGTCAGTCAGTCTCGGGTAACGAAAGCAATCCTTAGGCAATTAATCTATAAAACATCTAGCAAATCTTCCTCCGTTTTTTCGGAGCGCCCATGCTCCAGAACACTTTTTGACCACTGTCATCACTGTAGCTTCCAATATTCTAATCTTGGTTCGCAGACTTATTTTCCTAATCTTCCAAACTTTCTTTTAACTGTGAACACCCTGGGCTTTAGCTATTCTACTTTTAACATCTTCACTGCACCCACCGTCTTTACTAATAATATTACCAGTGTAAGTGAAACTGTCCCCTTGATCGATCTTTTCGTTACCCAACGTCACCTTTTCATCTTAACTTATTCCTAGCCTTAGCGAATTTTTCTTTTTAACATTAATTTTCAAACCTATTGTAACACCCTGAAACCGCAAAACCTCTAAAAGTTCATTCATTTTGCTCAAACTTTCATCTATGATGCTTCTCATCAGAATAATCTAAGCCAAGGAAATTTTTCTTGCCCATTTGATTCCATTGCCTTTCCTGTGCTCCTTATCTCCTTATGAAAAACTCTATCAAAATGATCCATACAAATGGGGAACCCTGCTTAACTCCTCATTTAACATAATACCAGCTAGTAACCTCATTTCCTACCTTAACCTCTAACCTCTAACTAACGTCTTTATTTATTTTATGTGGAATTGAAACGGGTACAACAGCTTAGATATCTTGGGATAATTATTGATGAAAATTTGTCGTTCCATGAACATGTTACAACTCTATCGTTAAAAGTTTCTAGGAATGTTGGGATTATGTGCCGTCTCCGCCATGTTTTTCCGGTTAAGATACTTAAATCAATTTACATTTCCATGGTCCACCCTTTTTCTATATTGTGTTTCTGTGTGGGCTTCAACTTTCCTTCAGTTTATAAACCCCTTCAAATTTTACAAAATAAAGCGATAAGGATACTTTTTTCAGATTGATAATAGGTCTTCTGTTACTCATCTTTTTGGATCAGCTGAAATTTTTTCTTTTCATCAACTTCATTTCATCGCAATATCCCAGATATGTCACAATTACGTTTTTGGTCAGTTAGAATCAGATTTCCATGAAATTTTCTGTCTTAACTCGCAGCGTCATTCACATCCGACATAACTCAGGTTTAATTTCTTGCAGGAGTTTAGGCGAACAACTAGAGCAGGATTTAGTTTGAGGCATTTTGGTCCAAAGGTGTGGAATTTTATTCCCCTGGATATTAGAGTGCGCTGATTACCGGCAGTTTCGCAGAATGGTGGGGAAGTTTATTTCTGATGGTTGACTTTGGTTTTATTCACCTTGTTTGTATTTGGGCAGTTGTCCAAGAGGCTTGTTGTTTTTTTCATTTAATTTGTTAACGGTGTTTAATAATTTGTTGTAATTTTTAATGCGCTCAATTATGCCACCAGGAATGTGCGCAGGTGTATTTTGTAGTACTAGGTATTTTTCATAAATAAAATATCTGTATTTGTAAACAAACAAAAAACCCACAGTAATGTTATTCTTGTACATAGCACTAATTACTTTAATGTATTTATCTGGTATACCATACAAGGATAAGACCTTGGCATCAGCTCTTCTATCAGCTGAATCGAACGCTTGCTGATAATCTATAAAACTGAGGACTAAAGGTGTTTGATGACTACGGCACTTCCCAATTATTAACCTAAGAGCGATAATTTGGTCGACACATCCTCTACCTTTCCTAAAACCGCAGTGTTCTTCTCTTAAAATTCTGTTTACAGCATCTCGCAGTCTAAAGTGTCATATTACCAAGTAATTTGCTACCTACAGAGACCAGGCTAATGCCTCTATAGCTACCACACTCACTCATATCACTTTTCTTATACAGTGGTTTAATTAAGGTTTTCCTACAACCACTAGGTACTTCCCTTTTTCAAAAATCATATTCATAATCTTCAGTAACTTATTTCTAACTTCAGAGCCACCATATTTAAGAAACTCATTTACCACCCTATCAGCACCTGGAGCCTTATTAATTTTTAATCCTTTTAGTACTGTCACTAATTCTTCCTCACAAAACAAATCTTCCTTCACATCCACGGTATTACAAACTTTTTCATTTTCCTCTACATCTTTTTCTGCAACTCTATCTCGGTTTAGCAAATTCTCAAAATCTTCTACCCGTCTCCCTTTAACTCTTTCCTTATCACTTATTACGGCCCCGTTCCTATCTTTAACTATGACATGTCTGGATTGACTACTCTTTCTCAATTTATTAACATGCCAGTACAATATTTTATCATTATGCCGTCTAGCTGTATTCTTCCAGATCCTCGGTAATTTTATCCATGGCCTCCACTTCACACTTTCTTAGTTTCATATTTTAATACTTTCTCCACTGTTTTTACATTCCTTTTGTTTTCATATGATCTATCACTCATATAATTCAGACAAGCCCCTCTTCCACTCAGACAAGCCCCTCTTCCTCTTTATTCAACATAAATCATTAATAAAACACACTCATTCACACATTCATACTCAGATAACAACACACTCAGATAAAACACACTCATTCATAAAACACACTCAGATAATACTTTTACAAGTCCTTTCTCCTTTCTATTAAGCATAAAGCTTTTTCACTAATTTTCCTAATTACACTCCTAACTTTCTTCACTAAAACACCATCAGCAACTTCACAAACTATTTTCCTAAAATTATTCCATCCATCTTCTACATTGTCAGATTTTAAACTCTCTAGTTTAGTATTCAACTGTTCTTGGAATTTTTCTTCATATTTTCATCCTGAAGTCTATCATCGTCATAGCTTCCCGAAAGGTAGCCACCCTTCTGAAATTTCAGCTTTAAATTAACCCTAGGCACTACTAAATGGTGATCTTTACTTTTAACATCAATAACGGCACTCCTATATACCCTAGTATCTTGTATTGATACTGCTGGTCTTCTGTTTATATAAAAATAATCAATAAGGCTGGCTGTCTTACCACCATGTGAATACCGTGTTCACTTATGGGCCATTTTATCACCAAATACTGTATTGGTTATAACTAGATTATTATACATACAAAATTGAAAAATTCTGCAGCCATTACTGTTTTCTTTTCCTATACCAAATTTACCTAGGCAAGTATACCATCTATACCTATTTCTACCAACCTGGGCGTTGAAATCTCCTAATAAAAACACCATATTTCTTCCTGAGACCATGTCTATCTGTTCCTGTAATTGTTAGTAAAACTCATGCGAGTCAGTACTATCTCCGTCAGTCGGTTCTACTGGGGAATATACTACTATGACTGATATCATCCACTCTTTTGTCATAAAATGAACGATTAGCGTTCTATTATTAATACATTCCCAGCATAAACAGGTCTCAGTAACTTCCTTATTCATCATGAACCCTACTCCCTTTTTCCTGACTGAGTAAATAAATTCTATATTACCTAACTTCATGTTTTTTTCCCTGGGATACGAGTTTCTGAGACTACTAAAAGTCCAGTTCGAATCGTCCCAATTCGTTAGTCAAAATATCGATACAATAGTTATTTTTTAGCGTCTGTTTTATTATTCCCATGATTAATTAAAAACTACGATCATTTAAAAGACTTCTTAGAACAGTAAAAAAAAAAACAGGTTTTAATATGTAAATATTTTAAAGTTGGGCCAATGGTTAAATTTATTTTGGTCGGAATTTGTCCGGCTCCGGCCACCGTTGAGTTTGCATGTCCAAAGAATCTCTAAGAAAACTATTACCCGCTTGAAAAAGTTTAAATCTGTGTTTTCAATTTTTCATGGGTCCAAACGTTTATGTGCGTTCAACGTCAACCACCTTGCTTTGACAGAGCATTTATAACTAAACGAAAAAACACCCTTTTTCTTTAGTCAATATATAAACAGATCTTAACACTAGAGGTGTGTTGCTACCGTCCCAACTGCTGCAAACAATCGTTAGCAATAATTTTTTTTGCAGAATAATGATATGCAAGGATCTGCTCTCAACAATTCATGAAAGCACATGATCTGACCTGAACTTGAAAAATGAACACTGAAATATAAACGAAGATAGAAAGCAGCTTCTGAATTTATAACAGAGGAACAAATTTGAAATGATAAACGACAACAGTAGTCGAAAATCCATATTTAAATGAAGAAAATTACACATTTTATTTTTAAATTTTGATCTGTCCGAATTTCATCGGACATCGGTCGAAATTCTTCTCAGCTGAAGCCTTTTTTTGCCAAAAAAATATTGCCCACAACTTTGTTAGGACAGTGGAAACACATTTAAGACATCTACCTTTTTAGCTTATGTTTAAAATATCAAATGAAATAAAGGGTGTCTAAAAAAGAAAGCCGGTAACGTCGAATTTACCATACATTTACGAATTCCAACCACAAATATTGGCAACGAGAACAAAGGCACAGTAGCAAAACATAACTTCAATGATCCGTGATAACACAAAAACGCAAAAACAATGTTGTCAACAACAATAACAAATAGAAATAACGGGCTTTTTAAATCTGTCGGTCTTTTTGTGTTACCCTTTAATATTACTCACTATTATAATTCACTGGTTGCGGATATTTAACCCTTTCTTGAACTTGGGGCACTGGTTGAGCCTTGGGTTGAACCACTGGTGGATTGCTAACAGTATTGGCATTGAGAGCTGGATCAGAAGTCAGACTGGGTTCCATGGTATGTTCATCATCAGGGCTGTAATATAAATATTGATCAAGATTTATCATTGTCTAAATACATACCGTACCTGGTATGATCTATAATGCTCATCTATAATCAGTCAGCTCAGAAACCGTATAAGTAAAAATTATAATGAAAAATGGAGAGGGGTTAGAGGGCCAAATGCCTCACTTTGGGGCCTTTAATTATCCTGGATAAAAAAAATCCCTGTACGATTTCAACAAGGTGTAACATATCCACACTTTTATGAAGCTCTGTTTTATACATGGGCTATTTTGGGCTTTTGCCCCAGAGGCTGCATTTATAATCCCATTCACAGAGGCAGATCATTTTTCTTACTCCTTAGCTGTTCTGATCAAAATGTACACTTATTGGAGGATACTTATTCAAAGTTCAAGAGCACAAATTTAAGAGCACAAATAAACTACTAAATTAACAAATGTAAACAACAAAATCACGTAACATCAACAAGTTCTATTTCAACAAATTCCATCGAGCGTCATGGGAGAAAAGGTGAAAAGCTCAAGCATTAAGCAAGTACAGCAAAGTTGGTGATATTTTCTTAGGAAAACATATTTTCTTAGGAAAACATATCCTATAGGCATGAGTATAAAACACAATAAAACATAAAAATAGAGCCAATAAAAATGAATCCCATTGTAAAATTTGTACTCTGAGTTAATCATTTTTGTCGGAGACGTATTTTCGCAACCCATTCACATTACTACCAGAAAAAGCAAGTCACTAAATACTTTTTTAAAGCCTGATTGGTGATATTAGTGAAGCCTTACTGAAGCAAGGCGAAGCCTAAATTGACATGTGAAATTTTAGACCAGTGAAAAGAACGAAAAGTTAAATTCCAACAGACTCATGTGGAAATTTTTAAGTCAATCTAAGCCTAGGAAAAGGACAGCAAAGAATTTTTACTGATCAATTTGAAACTTACAGCAATCAGCTTAATGGCCAAAAGGCACTTAATGTACAAAAAAAGGACATAGCGCCCCTCCCCTCATGATGCTCTTTATAGTAGCCTTAAGAAATGTATTTACGATTTATATAAAATTAAACAAGTAAATACAACGACTGTTTTTGAGTCTCAGGATTTTTTACAACTAAAATCTGTTTCTTTCTGACTTTACTCCATCCATTTTATTGCTGTCATGTCTAAGGTCCTATTTGACATTCTTCACACTTTGGAGATGCCAAAACCGCTGGCCACGTTGTTGCATATAGGGAAGATCGACAGGGCATGGCAAAGTTTTTGGCTCAAAGAAGCCAAATTTTGGCAAAGTTTTTGGCTCAAAGAAGTCGATCTTCTTTGCACGGCAAAGAAGATCGACAGGGCATAGTTTTTGGCTATAATCTCAGAAGTCTCAGCTGCAAGTCAGATAGGTATGTAATTAACGATATTTAACAATCCCGTTACTAAAGTTTATGGGTGGCTCAGAAGAGTAAAAACAAGCAAAAAACAAAACAAAAAAAGTAAATAATTAATTTTTTTTTTCGATTAAATTGTTTGGCTTATAAAAAACAAATATCTCCTGCGTTAAAAGTTTCCAAATATCTGGCATAGCTCTCTTGTTTTTCATTCAGTGTCTCGTAACATTGTTGATAGTGATCAATCCTTTTCATAAAATCATTTTTTTTTGAGGCACTAGCCTCAAAAAAAAACTTTCAAAGCCATTTGGGGTTTCTTGGGATCTCTTTTTAAAGCTATGCAATCGTTTTTCTTTCAGAAATTGAAATCACAACACTCATTACTACATTAATTTTGCCTTCTTACTGCACTAAAAAATAAAAAGGAACGACAAACGCTGGATGGCGTTAATAATTTTTTGGTCCAACTTCCATTATTGTAAGTTACCTATACTCTTTGCTCGTTGCCGAAAAGGGTAGTCAAGTAAGTAAGTTTTGCGCTGGAAGTTTACACAAGAAGCTTACGCATGATGTTACCTTTACTCCCAACAATGACCTACTAGATAAGATGTTTATTATCTTCTCTTTCTATTAGCACAAACAATTCCTAAGAATTCTATATAGTGGAATTGGGTTTTAAGTCATACAAAAAACCCGACCTGCAACTGTTATATTTAGTTTTCTGTATTGAAATTTTTAATTAAAATTATTTGAAATTTTTAATTTTAAATTAAAATTAAAATTACCAGATTATCGTTAAAGGCCGACGAGTGTATATGAAATTTCCGGAGTTAAATTACTTGGGTTCCGAATGTATCTTACTTCATTTTTATCTCTTGGGTATCTCCAAGTAATTTTTTAATAAAACTTAATATTACGTTATTACGAATATTTCTATCAAGTTCTCCAGTTCTAGTTCCAGTACTCACTTTTGTATTAATTATTCCCTCGAAATTGCTGGATTTGGCGTAACTTTACAAACAATTTTTTTCCCATTGCTCTTCCTTATTACTCGCAAACACACAACTTCAAAAAGGGGACATTTCCTGAAGCTCTAATTTACAGCAGGAATATGACAGACTTTTCTATTAAGAATTCCATGTCAATTTAGGCAGAATCTACCAGCATCTGTCAGGTCTGAGACCTGACACATGCACCGAGGGAGAAGGCTTTGGGCCCGTACTCCGACTGGAGAATTCAGATTTTTGTGACTTGTCTTGTATTTTCAACATAATTAAGGAAAGGTGATAACAGTGAGTGTGGTAATTATCGAGGCATTAGTCTGGTCTCTGTAGGAAGCAAATTACTTAGTAATATGATATTTTTTTAGACTGAGAGATGCTCCGACTCGAGAATTCAGATTTTTGGAACCCGTCTTGTATTTTCCACGTAACTGGCCTTTTTTTTAAGTTCTAAAGTTATTTGTCCTAGAGTCCTAAAAAGTTTGCTCTTAAAGTTTTAAAAGCTTTTTTTCCTAAAATCCTAAAAGGCAAAATTAGTATAGTAATGAGTGTCTGAATTCAATTTCTGAAAAAAAAACTACTGCGTAGCTTTAAAGAATTCCAAGAGACAGCAAACACTGATATCTTTGAAAAATTTTTTTCTTTTTTTTGAAGTCCTTTTTTTTTTTTTTTTTTTTTTTTTTTTTTTTTTTTTTTTTTTTTTTTTTTTTTAGCAGAGGTGTAATTATTTAATAGAGTATACAGAATAGTATATCTTTTCAAAAAAGATACTATTCAAAAGGCTACTTAAAAAGATACTGAAAAATACTGATATCAGTAATTATTGAAATAACGTATCAGCCAAATACTTAAAGATTACTGAGTACAATATCATATATTATATTCAAAAATACAGCATATTATTAAAAAAAAACTGCTGTTACCTTTACAAATATTGCTTTTTCAACAATTCCCCAACTCCTCCTCCGAAACACGAAACAATGATTAAGATAAGATATTTATTTCAAAAAGATCACTATCACAAGCCCACAAAGGGCCGAATTCAGACTTCGGAGTCGACATTATAAATGGCTGCACTAAAACTGGCAAAAATACAAAAAAACAACAACGAAATAGAAAAATCATTATGAACAATCATTAAACAGTCAATAATTAAAACTGTAAAAAGTCAATTAAAAAGTTAAAAAGATAAAAAACTGGTCAAACTAAACTTACACAAATAGAATCGGAAAAAGAATTAGAACGGACATAAAAAAAGGAAGGGGGGGGGGGGGAATAAGCGAATATACACAAAAAAAAGCGAGACATAAAGGCATCGGAATGCTATATGATTCCTTTGTCACTTATATTAAAAACTGCAAAATGGCAACTAGTTAAACAGATAAAAACTGAAAAAATAAATAATATACACATTAACAAATGTTTAAAAAACAACATAAAAAGGGGATAGGGAACAAAAAAAAGAGTATAAAGAAAAACGAGCTGTTTCTTTTATTATATAAGAGAAAAGACAAAATTTATGTATAAATTAACCACTATTTATTATGTCAGTAAAAAAAGGGATAAAAGATTTCTTATACCGCAAGGTAGTACAAAGAATGGGAGATAAGGTGGGGATAGGCTGGGACACAGTTCGTGGAGGACGATTTCTATCAGGTACATGGTAATCAGGGAAAAGGGACGCAGTACGGGGGTTCAAAAGTGCCAACTTACCAAAACGGAGGCACAAATTATTTCTTCGTCTCTCGAGGGTCTCTAGGTTTGAAATATTTAACAAATGCAAATATGGTATCATGCCCTCTTTAAAAATAATTCTTAGAGCTCTCTTTTGGACATTTTCAATTTTTTGTGTTGCTTCATTAGAGAGGCCAGGGTGCCACACAGGACAAGCGTACTCTAATATGGGACGCACAAAAGAAATGTATACTTGTAGTAAATGTGATTGGGGGCAACTGAATTTATTTAAAAGTTTAAGGAGGGAAAGTGAGGAGTTTGCTTGTCGTAGGATATTATTTATATGGGCATCCCATTTCAAATTAGAAGAAATTGTAACACCAAGGAGTTTAAGAGATGTGACAGAGGTTTCAGGAGGAATAGGAGCAAGAAAAAGGGGAGGGGATTTAAGGAAACTTACTGAGACTATTGCGGATTTAGAAGGGTTAACTGTCATGTCAAGGGAAGACGCCTCACAGGCAATATCTTGGAGTATGCCCATTGGGTTGCTAAAGATGTTTTTATGACATATCTCTAAAACTGTCAAGTCATCGACAAATTTCCATCTATTGTCATAAAGGGTTGAAAGGCTGTTAATCATAAGAGAAAAAAGGAGAGGGCCTAGAATAGTCCCCTGAGGAATGCCATTAAATATGGGGAGATGATCTGAGAAACAATTTAGATATTTAACTGCTTGAGATCTATTAGAAAGAAAAGAGGCAACGAGCTTAACAAGGAAAGTTTCAATGTGGAATTCATTTATAAGTTTATCTATGAGTAAATTGTGGTTAATCAAATCAAAAGCTTTTTGAAGATCAATAGAAATTAGATTAAGCCAAGTGTTAGGTTTTTCAAATAATTTACCCATGGTATCAACAAGATGGATCAGGTAATGAGAGGTTGACGTGGATTTGAGATTACCAAACTGTCTAAGGTCAATGAGGGGGAGAACTTTCATCTTAAGCCAGTCTGCGAGAAAACTTTCATACAATTTTGAAAAAATCGAGGTTAGGGTAATAGGACGAATGCCATCAAAGCCAGGCTTCCCATTTTTCTTTTTGATTGGGGTAATAAAGCCTTGTTTCCAATATTGAGGGAACTGTCCAGATTCGGTAATTTCATTAAACAGGGTGGATAGGGGTTTTGAGAGGTAATCACTGAAAGCTTTAATCAGAGGAACAGGAATATCTAAAGGGCAAATGCTTGATCGTTTTAGTTTTTCAATTTTTTTTTACAACATCAAGTGGAGAAATATGTGGGAGTGAAAAAGGATCAGGAATATCTGGAAATGCGTAAGATAGTGGTGGGAGACTCTGGACAATAGAAGCCAGAAACTTATTGAGGTTATTAGCTGTGGTCTTTGGAGGTTCACTTATATTAAAATTTAGTTGTTCTCGACTCTTGCCGGTAAGTTTTTTATTTCAGAGTACCAGTTCTTTGGTTTATCATGGCACAAGTATTTAATTTTATTTTTATAATAGGCTCGGGCAGCTTTTCTAATTTGACTTTTTAATTCCTTTCTTAACTTATTTGCTTCAGCTAAATTACCCCTCTTAAATAAGCTTATTTTCGTGCGGATTAATATTTTTATGTGATTATTTATGTAAGGTTTATCACTGGAGCACTTTCTGATTTTTTTTTTCTGGGAAACATAATGAGTTGGAATCAATTAGTTTTTTGTGAAAAATCAAAATTTTGTCATCAAGGTTATTAGAATTATAAAGGTCTGACCAACTTTCACTGGTCAGCCATGATCCAAAAGAAAAAAGTCCTGTGTCACTGAGGGGACGGCAAACCCCAATGGAGGTAGTAAAGGAATGTTCAATGGCTGAGGAGGGAGAAAAAAGAAGACAATAGTGGTAACTGCCTCCTAGTGGTGGCAGTGCTTGCGGGGAGTTGTAATACTTACTCATGTTTGAACAAATAACATCCAGAGAGGTGTTACCTTTTGTTGTAGATATTTTAACCAGTTGTTTAATATTAAGGGAGGTGCAGATAGAGTCTATCCTCAGGTCATTCGCATCGCCGAGTAAGCAAATACCAGCGTTCGGATACTTTGATAACACAAAATCAGCACTTATAAGAAATTGTTGGATAAATTTGCGTTTCTGGTCAATACTTTGGTTAGGGGAATGATAAAAGACGGCGGTTACAATTAAATTGAAAGGGCGGGGAAGTACTTTCGGTCGAAGGCTCAGCCATAGAATTTCATCATAATCTGATAAGTTGGGGGTTGGGATGAGTTTAGGTTGGAGGTTATCTCAGACAAAAAATAATATACCACCCCCTTTTTTCCCGAGCTGATTTTTTCCCTTTTTTACCCGATCCTAAAAATTGCTGATTTTTAGGAAATATGGGTTCTGGGACTGAACCTCTGTGACAACAATAATATTAATTTTATGAATTTCAGAGATACCCTCGAGTTCGGTAATTTTGTCAAAATTCAGGCTCTCAGCATTGGTAAGTAGGAAAGTTGGAAATTTAAACCGATTTGGGTATTGGGATTTTTTTTTCAATTCGGGAGGGAGTTATTTGGGGTTGAAGTTTATGAAAAGGATGCTGTGGGTAAGGGTGTGGTTTTGAGGCATTATTAAAAGGCGGGACTGGACCGGGCTTGAGAGAAAAGGAGGACAGCGAACAAATTATGGGAATATTATTAAGTTGGGATGGAACTACGGTGGAATTCGTCTTACTATTTGAAGTTTTAGAAACTCTGCATGGATGTGTTACCTGTGGATCATTCTGCCTGCTTACTCTTAAACCAGAGTCATACTGGAAGGGTAGCCAGGGGGGATAAAGTGCAAGGGAAGGAGAAAGGTTTCCTGGTGATCTGGGAATAAGTCAAATTGGGAGTGATCTTTATATGGGGGTTGGGGGGGGGGCAAGATGATGCTGATGGAGGGAAGTACGGTGGGGGGTGTCTGAGAGGGGAGGGGTTGGATTTGTTTCGGCAAATAACGGGTGGAGTCCAGAACCGGTCGATAACTTCTTGGACGCACGGAGAAGAACGGAGTCGAAAGGAAGTGGATTTTTGGGAGGAAAATGAGTGAGGGGGGGTTTGGAGATGGTCCGAATTGAGTAAAGTGATTGTGGGGGTTGGACTGACTGGGCAGGCGTAAGTACATGGGGCGGAGGATTGTTTCGAGGGATGGATTCCTGAGGTATACTGCGCTGTATCGGGTATGCAGGGGGATAAGACTGAAAGTCGAATGGAACACGAACTAGGGGAGGGGGGGGGGGTCGTGAATACTTTCGGCGTCGCCCTAAAAAACGTTGGGTTACCTTGTTACCTTGACCGGTAACAGCTGGGACTGCCCAAGTTTGTGCACTTGTTTTTTGTTTGCAGCTCGATTTATTTCGTAAAAAGGAAGGGGGGACATAAATATGCAGGCTATCACACCCAAAACAACGCCCACTTGATGCTAACTTACATAAAGAAACGTGGTCAAAATTACACTTTGTTTTAGTACACTTGCCAGTGAGGTAAAAACGACATAAGTGCAATAACGAGCACTTCTTTTGGTCGCACTTGTTATATAAAAATTGAGAACAAACTCTTGGACTAGCTTCATTTTGTTTTTTGAAGTTACGGGTAATATATCCATGATTATAGGGGCACTTTGGACCTAATTTACAATTTCCTTGCTTAAAAAACTTGCAATTTTTTATAACACTATTATCCGGAATACTTTTTTCCTGCAGCTTGCTTGGAGCACAATGATGTCCAAAATGACATTTATCACCTAATTTGCAAATACCTGCCAAAATTATATTAGCACATTTGCGATTATTTGCAGAGAAGTCCTTATTATTAGTCAGAATCACTTCAGTACTTTCAAAACAAATTCGGGCATCTCTGATTGAGTTCTCAAGGTCAGGATTATAATTAGGTTGAATAGAGGTGATATTGGGGTCAGGTACAGTTTCTGAACTTGGGTTTATATCACTCGTAGTGGCTAAAGTTGATGAACTTAATCCTCTGCTTCCTTCATTAATATTCATTGAGCTTGGGGACAATGCTAAAGTTGATGAACTTAATCCTCTGCTTCCTTCATTAATATTCATTGAGCTTGGGGACAATGCACTGTTTTGATGATGAAAATCTAAGGTGTTATTTACCTTGTTTGTGATGGAATAATTTGTAAGTTGACTTCTTGAATCATTTTCATAAATTGACAAAAAATCTCTAATTAGCATTAACACATCCGTTAGCTTTTCTTTTAAAGTCAAAATTTTTGTAAAATCTGCTTGTGATGAGGGGGATGTTGTGACGCTGTCCGTTTGAACATATTTATCCATGCTGCATTCAGTGGTTTGGCATGATACATGCGTTGGACATTCGGGAAGGACTTCAAGAACTTGGCACTGGGGTGGGGCAAGTAAAATTGTAGGACCAACTGAACTAGCCTCCTGGGGCTTGTTTGATTTTTCTGTTGAAACAGAAAGCTGGCTGTGTGGAGGGTCAGGATGAGGAGTAGGACTGCTTAGGTCACTTAGGATGCTAAGAATTCTTTTTCTTTCAACTGGGGTACGAGGCGTTCGAGGGAAGCCAGAACGGGGTACAGAAAGACCCGGAGAAGAAGTAAGGTTTACCTTGGATTTAGTGGAGCAGTCAAGGCACATCCAGGAGTTACTCCAATTAGTAATGTCTATCCTGGCACACTTTTCGGCCCCTGCGTGGAACCAAGAGTCACAATTTGCACATTTGATTGAGTTAGAAGTAACTCGTAGTCTGCATTCTGGACAGTATTGTTTTTGTTTTGCCATTTGGACAAAGGTCACAATCACTGTAGCTTTGAACTTAGAGAGGTGTTGACAGGTTGAACTCTGACAAAGAACTCAAACTCTGACAAAAGAACTTCCAACAATAGGGTTGAAAGACATACAGTTTACAAATTTTAAGTCCCGAATTAAGGACAGTCGTTGCCATGACAACATAATTAAGTAATGGCCCCGTAAAATAGTTGACACCAGGATTAAAAATAGCCGTGGTAAGCCAGAAGGCACACAGGATTCTCGACCCTGTTTTCCCCGGAATCGTTTTTTTTCCCTGAGCCTTTTTGGCCTGCTTGTAGGACTTGCCTCCAAAGGTCTACTCATTGTTTATCTAGCTCCTTTCGTGGTTCTCATCCTTATTTTTGCTACAATTGTAACTAAAATCCCGATACAACAAATGTAAGAGAACAAAAACCTGGTCTTGATGTATTAAAATAAACAGACTGAGTCGATTAACTTACCTGGGGCTACGACTTTCATCAACTCCTGCATAAACCATCCTGTAATATTCATCTAGGACCAATTTAGATTGCTGCAATATAAAAGGTTCAGTTTAGCTAAGCAGTTTCAGCCTTTTACCTAAATAAGTCCCATTTACCAATTGCTTAAAGCCAGGGGGAGGGAAAGATAGAAAAACTGGCTTAGCCTTTTTTTTTATCGAACAATTTTTACAATATAAGGTAATTAAAATTTGACTAAAAATTCCTTTTGTGGAGAAAAATAGGGAGGATTCTTTGTTTTTGTGTTCAGCTCTTGTTGTTGTGTTGTTTTTTCTCAACGATTTAAATTATTTTTGTTTTCTCTTTTTTTCTTTTCCGTTGCTAAAAGCTCCCGGATGTGGAGTTGAAATATTCTAAATTTTTTATTAATTAATGTATTTTTGTTGTATTTTTTTAGTACGTTTTGTTCACTGCTTGATTTAAATTAAACTCTTTTTCTCTCTTAAACGTTTGTTTGTGTGTTTGTTTGTTTTAACGTTTTGTTCACTACTTGATTTAAATTAAACTCGTTTTTCTCTCTTAAACTTTAGTAAATTCTCGTAAACGGAAAAACAGTGTTGTCTAAGAAATTATCTAAATGGCAAAAACAACTGGTCAGAAGGTGTAGATTTCCTTTGACGATGTAGTTGTCTTTAAAAACCAACAGGTTAGGAATGTTTGAATTTTTACAAGCGAAAACCGTTGTCAAATTCCACTAAGTAATCTGCTTATTTATTTTCACGCTTCAACGTGGCAACACTGATGAAGATGTTGTATTCCCCCTGAAAATTTTATAATTCAGAAACACCTAAAGATAAATCGAGGGGGCCAAAAAGTTATTATTTTGATGCCCTTAGTACTTTAATAGATACCAAAGTAACCCAAAAGGTCCAACGAAATAAAAACAAAGAGGGGAAAAGTTGAAAGGCAAAAAAGAAAAGGCCAACCAAAAAAATAAATAGAAACAACTTCTGATTTCCACCTCCCCCGGAAAAGAAAGATTACTCCGAGTGAACTCAAAAACTGTGGCAGAAAAAAAGAAAAAAAATATGCAAATGTTGACCAGGGTTGCCGCACGGTGAAAAAATTACTAGATTTTAGTGATTTTTCCAGTAATCTAGTGATTTATGTGCCGATTTAGTGACTTTTGTTTAGGCAATATAAAAAATCACTAGAAATAGTGATATATCACAAGGGGTGGCAACCCTGATGTTGACCCAACGATCTATCAGAATGTTTAGCAATGATAAATTCTTTTTGATTGATTTGCTTCGTGGTACCAGGTCTTCATTTTCAGTGAAACACCTGGGTCCATCAGTATGGAATGAGCTACCATTGAGCATTAGAGCGGCGGAACATATACCTCAATTTAAAAAGAATTTAAAATTATTATTTTTTAGGGGGAATTTGTCAAATTATATTATGGCTGCTAGGTTGAGTAGGGGAGGAAGAGGAGCTGGAGAGGTAAGGGTGGGCTGGGAAGGTAAGGGTGGGTAGGGGCCAAGGTAAGGTTGGAAGGGAAGGGTGGGGAGGGGAGAGGGAGATGAGTATTATGAGTGATTGAGATTGGATTTGTTATTATTATTTTTCTTTTATATTTTATTTATCTATTATTATTTTTAATTCAGTTATTTATTTATTTATCTATTTTTTTTTTCATATATATAGGTTATAGTTTATCTATTTTTGGTTTATTTATAACAGTTTTAGTTAAATAGTTGAGGTTTATGTAAATAGTTGAGTCAATAGGTAAGTAGTTACGTGGACTTTCGCGCAATCGCAAACCTTCATAGGTTTTCTCCAGCGCGAAAGTGTTGTTTAATTTATTTATTTGTTTGTGAATGTGGATTAATAAACGTATGAACTTAAAATTTAAAAACTAAAATTAAAATAAAAAACTTAAAATTAAAATAACTTATGAACATAAAATTTAAAAACTGATCAAATAGCATAAAGAGCATCCTCTTAGCTTCGCAAGAGACATTCAACTATTGATAAAAAATGTAGATGTAAAACTTAAAAAAAGAAGAAAATAACCATAAATACCTGAACCATTTCGAAATCTTTCCCCACGATTTTTACTGACTTTTCTCCAAATGTAACAGTGTATCTATACTCCATGCCAGATTGATCATAAGAAGCGCGTTTACCTACAATTATATTATAATCGATTAATTATATATAATTATTTGTTTAATAACAACTGATTTTTAATCAACCATAAAGTTAATTATATTATCAATTTCATAAGAAAAAATTACAAGTATAACTAGGCAGATTAGATTTAGATTAAACACAGGGGATATGGAAAAAAAACCTCAAGCTTTCGCTTGTTCGGTGTATATCACCCTCTTACATATATTATAGCATTAAGAAGGGGGAAAATAAAAGAGACCAAAAGAAAATAAAGAAAGGGGGAAAAATCCTGCACTTACCCGACTCCCGGTCGCAACAATCCTTCCTACCAACAATTCATTTTTACGACCCCAGCTTCCATAAAAAAAAAAAAAAAAAAAAAAAAAAAAAAAAAAAAAAAAAAAAAAAAAAAAAAAAAAAAAAAATATGGGGTGCTTCTATAAACATTTTATGGAATTAGATATAATTAAATTTCTAAAGCTTTTTGTAGAGATAAATGAACTCGTGTGTTTGTTAAATTAAAAAAACAAGTTTTTTTTGGCTGAAAGTAAGGAGCGGCATTAAAACGAACAGAAATTACTCTGTATATGAAAGGAGCTGTTCCCTCCTCAACGCCCCTATCTTTATGCTAAAGTTTGACTCTTTGTCACAACTCTACTTTTTAAAACAATAGAAACTTTTTTAGGAATCATTTAAGATTCCTTTAATTTTAGGGAGTGTTTCCCCCCTTACTTTAAAAATTAGTTAAAAAAAAAAAAAAAATATCTCAGACTCGTAACCACAGTTTATATAATTATTCAGTATGATCATTCCCTATCTCACCCATTATAAAAACCCGGACCAAGGTGCGAGTGCTCCAGAGAACGTTTTTGCAGATAGAAACATAAGCGGCATCAGATCTTTTCACGGGTAGACAAGTCAGACGTGAAACAATCGGAAACAAGTGGAAACCCGCTATTACGAATAATGCACTTTGTTGGAAACAGACTAACCCGCTAATGCAGAAAGAAGTGGGAGGAGCTTTTTGTTCGTACCGAGAATGAAGACCAGAAATGATCTGCGATAAACTTACTGGATAATTCTATAAACTGTGCTCGTAACTTACTTCAAAAATTAAACAAATTTTCTCAGGCTCGTAACTTTTGATGGGTAACACTAAACTTGATGAATCTTATATATTTGGAATCAGCATAATAAGTTTATTCTTTCGATGCATCTGTTAATATCAAAATTCCGTCTTTAGAGTTTCGGCTACTATTGAGCCGGCTCGCTCCTTACTTACAGTTTGTTACCGCGAACTGTTTGACTAAAGTCCTTGCATAACAAATGAACACTTAAAAAAACAAGTAGAGTAAGTTCCAAGTAAAGAAATACACATAAAAAAATTACAAAAAAAATAAAAAATAAAAATATAACTCTTTGTACTATGCTCAGAGCAAAGGTTCTAAATACCTTCTGAAATTACACTGCCTATAAATTAGCTATTTAATTATTTTTATTCTTCCTACTTTTTTTCACTTCTTCAATTTGTAGTTATTCTATATCTATTATGTATGGTATAGTAAATATAGTAATGTATCATGTATGGTATAGTGTTCTCGAAGTATAGTAAGATTGAAATTGATTTGCTCTCAAGTTTATAGTCATTTATATAGTCTTATGATATATATTTTTTTTGGATATAGTAAACAGTTGTAATGATAAGAAATTTAATTAATTAAAAACATATAAAACAGTTTAATACATCTTTGTGTACTTTAATGTATCAGCTAAGAGGGTCATTCATGAAAATTCATGACAAAAATGCGTTTCTAAGTAGTAGTGGTGTCACAGCAGCAACGTCATTGTCATTGTCAGAGGCATAGTCGTGCTTGCCCTCACGTCATTTTTGACTCTTGAAAAGGGGACTAGAAGTTTAAGCTCCAATCGAATGCCCCCTCCGATGATTCTACAACAAATCTTTCCACACGAAGTGCCATGAAAAAATACATAGCCCACTTCGCTCTTTACTTTAGCAGCGCATTTGCGCTGCCTATGATGTTTGTCAAAAACAAAGTAATATACACCATAGAAAACTGTCAATTCAAATTTAATTTTTAGATCCTTCAGATTCGGCAACAAGGAAAATGGCCAAGTCCTGATATCGTTTGTGAAAGATCTCGAAACATGCAAAGAACAACCAAATTCTACAACAATAGATAAAAAAACAGAAGAGAAAACTGTATCTTACTTTTATGGCCAGATACCAGACTGTCATCAAGTCCAGAGCTGCTGACGCTCGACGAAGAGTCTGCTCGCATTTGGTGCCCAATACCTTCAGTTCGTACAGGCGAAGCGTTTCGACGAATAACATCAGCAATCAATTCTTTTGCGTTTCTGGCACAAATTAAATAAATTTAAATTTGACAAAATTGAATAAAAATTAAACAAGATTTAATATCCCTGCAGTACATCCTTACTATTTATAATACTTTTCTTAAGTACATCTAAATAAGATGCATTACTCTATTTCTAAAAAAGAGGTAATTTTTTTAAACGTGTTATTCGACAGGAAAAATATTTCAACCAACGTCTGAGCTCATCGTGACTTTTTGTTTACGTATTTGTTACAGGTAAATCTAAATTAATTAACTATAGCTATTTCAGACAAGGGGAAAGCAAGATTTCGCTGTGTACAAATATTCTTAAATACTTATGTACCTTCTAAAACTAAGAGAAGATAATATTCATTTTCAAAGGCTATCACAAGCTCTAATAGAGCCGAATCAATCAACAGATTCACAACAAAAACCACTTCAACAGAGTCTCCTCCGGAAAGCTCTATGGCCAGGAAAAAAAGAGAGGAACAAAAATGAAACAGGTAGATGAAAATAAAACATTTGAAAGGATTCCGAACTTCAAGAGACCCAACGCAAGAAGAAAAAAAAATCCACCTAAAAAAAAACAACCCAAAAACACAAAACTAGACAGAGGACTACCGCATCAATTACACTTTTTTCAAATAAGTTATTTTAAAGTTAAGTCCGCTTCATATGTCCAGTAAGAGAAAACAAAGAAAGCAAAACAAAGAAGAAACCAATACAGCAAGGCAAAAGTTAAAGAAATAACAATCTAGCATAAAAACGGTCATTAAAAATTTAACACAAATTAGTGCAAAAAAAAAAAAAAAAAAAAAAAAAAAAATGCCCAAGAACTAAAATGAACTTTAAATCGATTAATGGCAAAAAAATATTAATCAAAAAGTTATATGGGAGGATCATTCCATGAAGGAAGTTTTCATGGGGGAAGGGACATCGCTATGAAAGGGGCGCCGGATTTCCCAGCATTATTAAAGAAAAGGATCAGAAATTAAATTAAAAAAACTAGTTTTTCAACTGAAAATAAGGAGCAACATCAAAACTTAAAACGAATAGAAAATATTACGTATATGATTGGGTTCACCCCCTAGTCAATACCTCTCTCTTTAAGCCAAAGATTTTTTAGTACTTTCATAAGAGCTATTTATTCTAATTAACGGCCTTTGTGATTAAGGGGTCATTTTTGAAGAATTGGAACAAAATTCGAACTTTAGCTTAAAGAGCAAGGTACTGACCAGGGGGTGAACCTCCTAATATGCGTATTAAAACTCTATGAATAAAGAAGTTCGTTACGTAAGTTATTCGTAAGTTACGCATATTTATTACTAGTAAAAACGTTCGTAAATAAAATTAAACAAGTTTCGAGAAAGCCATTTAACCCAATAAAAGTAAAATTAATATGCAAATTTTGTGGAAGAAGGGAAAGAAGGGAAAAAGGGGAAGAAGGGAAAAAAATGACAACTCTTTCTTACCAAGGCCTATCACAGGCTAAAAAAAATAGCCGAAGTCTTATCCCAAAAACTGAGACAAAACAGCTGGTTATAAAACTAGAATATTTCAGATTGCTATATTATTTTGCTAAACACCATACTCATTTTCCAAAGTAATTAACACAGTATTTTACTAGATGATCGTTTTGATATTTTGCTGGTTTAGCTGGCCAAGATAAATATGTTACTATATTAGATCCCAATTGTGTGGTTAAAAAACATAAAAAATAACCTTTTGGTTTACGTTGGCTATGCAAATACAAGCCTGTGTTGGCCACAACACCATACAAGCCTGTAATGGTGATGGAAGCATCAGCAGAAAACCGGTCCGAAGCTGAAAAGAGTCCAAATCCCGGAGCTGATTTTTCAGAAGAAGAACAAGATTCAAAACCTGACGACTGATTCTTTTAAATTTGATGCTGTACATCAGCAATAGCGTAGCCCAAGGATGGATAGTGGTACCAAAACATGGACATAAGCTCTTTAAACTTCAAAAGTGCCTAAAGCATGCGTCAAAACCTTCAGATTTTTTTTTTTCAAATGGGACAAAAATAATGTCTTCTATATAGTGCACCTTTTGTTCAGAAATAACGCGGACTAAATACATTTAAATGAGATTAGGATTATCTGAGAAGTGAGATAAGAATAAACAAATTTGACTTGGGATGTAATAAAAATATATTTTCCACATATATATTATAGAATAAATACATTACTGGATGACAAATATCACGATTTTTCACCAGAGGCCATTTCTGCATTACGAGATGACTGCTGCTGGTAATACAGTCATACAGGTAATACAGTCATTACCAGTCATACCAGGTGACTGCTGCTGGTAATACAGTCATACAGGTAATACTGTCATTACCAGTCATACCAGATGACTGCTGCTGGTAATACAGTCATACAGGTAATACAGTCATTACCAGTCATACCAGATGACTGCTGCTGGTAATACAGTCATACAGGTAATACTGTCATTACCAGTCATACCAGATGACTGCTGCTATTAATACAGTCATACAGGTAATACAGTCATTACCAGTCATACCAGATGACTGCTGCTGGTAATACAAATCTTGCCAGTCGAAAACATCTTACAGGATAATTTACAAGCCCCATTTGGCCTTTTACGATTTCAAGCTTAAAATATGGCAACATTGCTCTATTGCTATTCTTTAGTTACTAGGCTTTTTTTTAAGTTAGTTAGAAGCCTTTAGAACTGACTGTAATACTAAATAGAAATAAACTGAAAGTAGACATTTCAGCTAAACAGCATAAGTATCTAGAAGTCACAGCCCAAATAGCCCTTTCTTTGATCGAGCTCCGATCGCTTCAAAGTGAAAAAGCGCATATAATGGCTTTTCTGGAAACATAGTTAGACAAAAGTCTTAACTATGTGAAACTTTACCTGAAAGTAGTTTTGAGTTCGACAGCTGTCTTGTCTTGATGAAATAGACTAAGTAAAAGAAAAAAGGACAACTATATTAAAACAGAGTTACAGTAACATGCTAATATAAGATAAATGCACGTCTATTGGCTTCACTTGAATCCATGATAGGATGGTTCTAAAAAGCTTACTATAAGAAATGGAAAGAACAAAGAATGTCTATTTTAAGGGGAGGGGAGGTTTTTTTCGAGAAATAAGCAAATTATATGGAAGAAACGGGAACAATAGTTACACTTTTGAGAGCGGTCCAAAGAACTCAAACCCTTCTGCATAAGTATCTGCTGCTGAATCTTTTAGACGACAGCTCTTATCTTCTAATGCAGAAAACTCGACATGTGTGATTGATGGAGAGGCAAGGGAGCATCCAGGATTTTGTTTGGGGGAGGGGTTACAATAAAACTTTAAAATCGCATTACAAATTTGTTTATGTGCATTTTTTGTTACGCTTTTACGAATCGGACAAGAATTTCGGGAGGTGGGGGGGGGGGGGGGGGGTCCAAATCCCATCCCCCTCCCTGGATACGGCCCTGTGGGGAGGTGCTATGAGATGCATCCATTATATCTCCAGGTTATATGGCATCGAATACTCGGGTATATTAGTTAAAATGACTAAACACCCTATGTAGAGGGGGGAGGGGAGTATAGTGGCACATCAACAGGAGGCTGAAGGGCATGGTAGCCCCAATGAGATTTAAGCTTGCCCATGGGGTAACAGACCTCTTCATAGATAATTTTACACTCACACTTTTACAGAAAACACCATTTACAGTTTCCTACACATAGATTTTGTTTAACAAAAAAGACAACAAACTGGTCAAAGGACAATAATAGACGTGACGTTCTTGTGAAAGATTCAGGAACGAAGATCTTGCTTCCTACCAATCTCACACTGATTTAGTCGAAAGAAATATCCATATAAGAAAAGGTTACGACTTATAGATGGATACTTTAATATTTTTATTCCCCTCTCCATTCAAAAGTCCCCCCCCCCCTACCGAGTGCCAGGATTGTACGGGCCCATGAGTGGCTACTTGTGCTTTACTTATTTTTAGAATAAACTAAAGTTTTTTAGTCCATTAAGAGGTAATGCATACCTGCTAGTGTAAAAATTTTAAACTAAATAAGACAGACCATTTTTGGACACCTATCGGAACGGGCTAAAAGCTGTAGCCTATTCATATAACAAGTTTAGATAACAATGAACCCTGTTATGAATTCATCTACCCCTCCGATTATTAATTGGATAAGAACATTTCAAATGTTATAAAGGGTCATTAGAAATATTAGTCTTTGTTCTTGGAGTTCTTAGTTTCAAAGTGTTTTTTAGTTTCCCAGTGGTTGCTGGGGCAAAGGAGTGCTTTTATTTGAGGGTGTTTTTAGTAAAGAGCCTGAGTTTGTCTTTCACTGGAGGTTTTTAATATACATGAAAATAGTTTCATTAACAAAGTAATTTCTTAATTCACAATGTAGAGGATTCATGAGCAACAAGCAAATCTCCCCAAAAAGAACATCTTACATCTTCAAAGTTTCACAGGAGAGCACAAATCTAGCGTCGAAGCTCTTTGCCATTTGGCAACGTCAGTCTTCAAACTTGCATTCAAACAAAAAGGTGCACGAAAAATGTGGCTCCATCCCATTTGCTAGCTCTATGATGAGAGAAAGATGGGGATGAATAGATCATCTTTTACGGATGATAGGTCGAAAAAAGTGATTTTAGCCAATCCATCTGGGGGAAAACGAAAGGCAGAACTTCCCCAATAGGGTAAACAAAAGGCCATGAGAAAGGATTTAAATGAAATTTGCACGTAACGGGATGGAGTAGAGAGTAAAGCTTTGAACAAATTAGGGTTGACAAGGAGCTTGAGCTCCTTGAAAAGGTTTAATGGAGATTGTGGGAGGGTGTAAAGAGGGATGCTTTAAATAAATTGGGATGGAGGAGGAGTGCGCGTAGTTGTGTTGGTTTAAGGCGTCTTGGTGCTGCAATGAGTTAGTAGTAACAGAAGTAGTCTTTGAGTTAGAGGTATTACCACCCTTCCACTTCAAAACTTCCCACATCCCTATTCCTCAGAATCCCCTACCACCTAAGAAGTAAATTTATCACTGGAACTTTTTTAGGAAAGTCTCTAAAGAAAGACAAACATTTTTTGCCACTAAAGAATTAGTAATTTATTTATTTTAGGAGTTAATCATATCAAGTCCTTTCTGCTCAAAATTTCAAAGTTATATATTATAATTTTATGTCCTATTTTAAAAGCATATGAAAGACAAAAGTATATATATACATACATATATATATATATACATACACATTAATTTAGTCAACATGAATAGAGAATCAAATAACCAGATTTAGAAACAGTATCAAAGAAAGGAAATAGCAATATTAATGATAACAAAGAGAAAGAAGAAAAAACTCACTCAATATTCTCTTCCCCTGGACCGGTAATTTGTACCAATCTTTCCTTGGCTCCAGCAGGAACTAGAAATACAGCACAAGACAAATAAATTAAAGTAGATAAGAATCCCTATTTCTTTCCTTTTAGATTATATCAAGTAAACAATTTGTAGGGGAAAGAACAACTTAAAATAAATTTCTCTGTTTAAACACTAAGTACTTTCAATACACTTATGTAAATCAGTATACTAGCACTGATTCTGTATATACAGAAATACCAATTTATGCCCATTCCAGATTGGGAAGAAAAGGAGGATAAGGAGGTTTTTCTAGGAGGTTTCAGACATCAAAAGTACATGTTTAGAAGCACTATTCCATAGGAACAATTCTCTAATTGAGTACAGCCATGAATATATAGCAGCTACAGTCCTAAGTCAGCAGCCGTGTACATAAAAAAACGAAACTTAGTTTTTTTTTTTGTTAACAAAAATCTTTTCCATAGCTTGTTTTTGAATAGGAAATTTATTGACGCAAAAAGGCATAACCAAGGTGCACACTCAATACTTCCAAAGATCGAAACGTACTTCCTAAATTACTAAATTAGTAACCTAAATTACTTCCTACAATTATAAAATCTCTAAAGTGGAGGTCTCGAAAACTTCGGAGAGTAGCAGTCTCTGCAGCTGTTTAAGAGGGAAAGTAAACGGGATGGGGGGGGGGGGGGAGTGGGTGTTGTTTGGGCTTAAAGTCCATTTGCTATAAAATCTAATGTTTACAGGAGTTTTCTATATTTCCCATGTTATTGATATGCTTCCACATTACTGATCCTAAACAAAATATATATTTTTAGAATAACCTCTCAGAATGGGTAGCCTTTCTTTCTTGTCGAAAATTATACAGCATTTACTCGATCGCAAAATAGAGAAAGAATGTAATTTTGAAAGGACAAAAAGCATGCTTTAAAATACCCATAAAAACATTTAAAATGCCCATTTTTGACCATAATTTTAGATCATATCTAAATACAATATGGCTTATCTATTTAAGTAGCGTTATGCAAAATATTTCGAAGTTTATTCTTCTGAGAAGCTGAATTAATGACAAATTTTTAGGTATTTAGAATTCTCTAAGAGAGAAATTGAAGTACTAAGGACACTAAAATAAAAACATCTTTTGCCCCCTGCATCCACCTTTAATTTAATCATACCCCAAAACCACAATTTTCTTAGATTTTTCTCTAATTATTTCAAAACTGAAAAATTTTCAACGCAGAACCATTTTTTCGTCAATGTTGCCGCGTTAAATCGTGAAAATAAATAAGCTAAACTAATTAGTTAAATTTGACAATGCTTTTCGTCCGTAGAAACTCAGGCATTAACAATTAGCTTATTCCCAAAGATAAATACACTTTCAAAGGAGTACTACATTTTAAATGTTTGGTGTCATTTATTTTCAGTTATTTTCGTCTTTTACAGTTTTATACCCACGTTTCTTCTTTTTGAACTGGGCGCCCTCAACTACCATACTGCATAGCTGCTTTCCATATGGCCCATAAGACCCATATGGAGGTCTTTTCCCTTCAAATTGATTTCCCGATTTTTTCTAATTTGTTAAGATGTATATAGTTGTATAAGTTTCAACTCCACTAATTCAAACAATAAGATTTCATTATCACTGGCCTTGGTACCATAGAGAATTGTACAAAGAAAATATAGTAAATAATATGTTATAGAGCCAAGAAATTGCAGAAAAAATTGCAAAATCGTGAGCACAATATTCTTTATATTTGTTCACACATTTTCAAAATACAACGATTGGTTCGAATAAATTTGCTCTTACCTCTAAAAAAAGAGCTAAATTAGACCGTTTCATAAATTTTCGATTTGGCCATCGAATAAAAGAAAAAGCATAATTATATTGAAATTAAGTTAGGAAATACTTGGAAAATTTCAAGTGACACTATACTAACATTAAATTGAATGTTACTGAAGGAAACTAGGTCATTTTTGAAGAATAGCAGTCAGATTTTCAATTAGAGAAAACAAAATTTGATTTATAAATTTAGAGCACAAAAAATTATACTTCTCCTTAAAAATTAGAGTAATTGTAAAGGCATCCGCTATAGCGTTGGCTATAGTAAAGGCCATACGGCTCCAATGTTTTATTATTATTATTTATTATTTATTTATTTTTTTCCCAGAGGCACTTCATATGGAAGAGGTCGTCGTAGAAAATTCAAAGGGGGATCATTCGATTGGAAATCAAGAGTTCTAGTGCCCTTTTTAAGGATCAAAAGTGATTGGAAGGCAACTAACACCCCTTCCACGACCACCAGTTCCCCAAACCATCTAATCCAAATTTTGAGACAGCCATTTTGTTCAGCGTAGTTGATTTCCAGATAGAAATTATGTTTTTGAGGAAGACATTCCCCCACGGCCCTCAAGGGCAAGGGTTGAAAGTTATGTCCTGGAGGCATATAAGGTTTTTATAAAAAGCGTTGTCGTAGAAACTTCAGAAAGGACTCATTCGATTGGAAATTCAAAGGGCTAGTGCCCTTTTAATAGTCATAAGTGATTAAAGGGCAACTAACCTCCCTCTCATGCCCACCTTTTCCCCAAACACATCCAATCACAATTTTGAGATAGCCATTTTGTTCAACGTAGTTGAAAATTCAGGAAATTAGGTCTTTGAGAATAACACCCCCCCACAGCCCTCAGGGCAAGGGTTGTAATTTATGTCCTGGAGGCATATAAGGTTTTTATAAAAAGCGTTGTCGTAGAAACTTCAGAAAGGACTCCTTTGATTGGAAATTTAAATGGCTAGTTCCCTTTTTAATAGTCAAACGTTATTGGAAGCGACTAACACCCCTTCCACGCCCACGATTCCCCCAAACAAATCCAATCAAAATTTTGATAAAGCCATTTTGTTCAACGTAGTTGAAAGTTCTGGAAATGATATGTTTGAGCAGGGCACTCCCTCCGCAGTTTTCAGGGCAAGGGTTATAAGTTATGCCCTGGGGGAATAAATGGTTCTTATGGAAAGAATGCTCGTATAAACCTCAGAGAGGGCTCATTTGATTGGACATTGAAAGTTCCAGTTCACTTTTTAAGCGTCTAAAGATATCGGAGGGCAATCAGCTTCCCCCCCGCCCCCAAACCCTTTTTTACAAATACATCCAATTAAAATTTTGAGATAGCTATTTTGTTAAAAACAGTTCAAAGATCATATAACAAAAAGTCCGGTGTCGACAACCTCCCCCAGGACCCAGGGGCAGACGTTGTAAGTTATATCCTGGGGGCATATATGGGTCTTACGGAAGGGATGCTCGTATTAACTTCAAAAAGGACTCATCTGATTGGAAATTGAAAGTTCTAGTTCACTTTTTAAGAGTCAAAAGAGATTGGAGGGCAACTAGCCCCCCACGCATAGTTTTCTCAAAATGCATCCAATAGAAATTTTGAGATAGCCATTAATTAAAAAATTGCCCAAAAGTCAGATTACGAAAACTCAGGTGTCGTCACAACCCCTAGGGCCCGGGGGCAGGTGTTGTAAGTTATGCCCTGGGGCATATATGGTTCTTATAAAAGGGATGCTCGAATAAATTTCAGAGAGGGATTTGATTGGAAATTAAAAAGTTCGATATCACATTTTAATAGTCAAAAGAGATCCGAGGGTAGCTAGCCCCCCCCCCCCCTAATGCTCTAGGGGCATATATAGTTGTTATGGAAGGGATGCTCGTATAAACTTCGGAGAGGGCACATTTGATTGGAAATTGAAAGTTCTAGTTCACTTTTTAATAGTCAAGAGAGTTAAGGGCAACTAGCCCCCCCGCGCCCTTTTTTCCCCGAACCCAACCACTACGAATTTTGAGATAGCCAGGTTTTTGGAAATTGTTCAAAAATTAAATAACAAAAACTCCCCTAGGGCCCGGGGGATAGGCGTCGTAAGTGTTCTCCTAGGGGCGTATATAGTTCTTATGAAAGGGATGCTCTTATAAACTTCAGAGAGGGCTCATTCGATTGGACATTGAAAGTTCTAGTTCAATTTTTAAGAGTCGAAAGATATCTGAGGGCAACTAGCCCCCCCCCCCACACACCCTTTTTTCCCCAAGCCCATCCGATGAAATTTTTATATTAGCCATTTCATTAAAAATAGTTCAAAGGTCAGATAAGAAAAATTCATGTGTCGACGCAATCCCCCAGGGCCCAGAGGCAGGCGTCATGAGTAATGCTCTAGGTGTATATATAGTTCTTATAGAAGGAATGCTTGTATAAACTTCGGAGAGGGCTCATTTGATTGGAAATTGAAAGTTCTTGTTCACTTTTTAAGAGTCAAAAGAGATCGGAGGGCAACTAGCCCCCCCACCCTCCACGTCCTAATTGCATCAGATAAAAATTTTGAGATTGATATTTTGTTAAAAATAGTTCATAGTTCAGATAACAAAAAACTCCGGTGTCGACACAGCCCCCCAGGGCCCGTGGGTAGGCTTTGTAAGTTATGCCCTGGGGCTATAGAGGGCTCATTTGATTGGAAACTGAAAGTTGTAATTCACTTTTTAAGAGTCAAAAGTGATTGGAGGGCAGCTAGCCTCCCCCACACTCCATTTTTTTTCCCAGAGGCACTTGATACAGAAGGGGTCGACGTATAAACTTCAAAGAGGGCTCATTCGATTGAAAATCGAGAGTTCTAGTGCCCTTCTTAAGAGTCAAAAGTGATCGGAGGGCAACTAGCCCACCCAAGCCCTTTTTACCCAAATACATCTGATAAAAATTTGAGGTAGCCATTTTGTTAAAAATATTTCAAAGATCATATAACAAAAACTCCTTTACGTATGGCCATTTCGTTAAAAATAGTTCAAAGGTCAGATAAGAAAAACTGTGTCGACACAACCCCCCAGGGCCCGGGGCAGGCGTTGTAAGTATTGCTCTGGGGGCATACATGGTTCTTATCGAAGGTATGCTCGAATTAACTTCGGAGAGGGCTCAATGATTGGAAATAATTGGTCTTATGGAAGGGATGCTCGTATTAACTTCAAAGAGGTATCATTTGATTGGAAATTGAAAGTTCTCACTTTTTAAGAGTCAAAAGAGATCGGAGGGCAACTAGTCCCCCTCTCCACGCCCTATTTTTCTCAAACCCACCCGATAAGAACTTTGAGAGAACTATTTTTTCAAAATAGTTCAAAGGTCAGATAACAAAAATTCCGGTTTCAACACAACCCCTCAGGGCCCGAGGAGCAGGCATTGTAAGCTATCTCCTGGGGCCGTATGTGGTTCTTATGAAAGAGATGCTCGCATAGACTTCAGAGAGGGTTCATTTGGATAGAAATTAAAAGTTGTAGTTCATTTTCTCAGAGTGAAAAAAGATCGGAGGGCAACTAGCCCCTACCGCCCTCCACACCTTTTGGTTTATCGGATGGATAAACCCATCCGATAAAAATTTGAGGTGAACATTTTGTTAAAAATAGTTCAACCATCAGATATTAAAACTCCGGGGTCGACACAAGCCCCCAGGGCCCAGGGACAGGCGTTGTATGTTATACTCGAGGGATATATATGGTTCTTATATAAGGGAATATCATATAAACTTCGGAGAGGGCTCATTTGATTGAAAATAGAAAGTTCTAGTTCACTTTTAAAGATTCAAAAGAGGCCGAAGGTAAATTGCCCCCCCCCCCCCCACGCCCTTCTTAAAAAATTTTAAACCCACTCGATAAAAAATTTTAGATAGCCATTTTGTTAAAAATAGTTCAAACATCAGATAATAAAAACTCCGAGGTAGACACAAACCCATTTTTTCACTTTGATATTGTTACTTTGATACCAGTTTTGATACTTTGATGAACATTTTATTTTTCTAAAAAAAGTTTAAAAACGAACAAAAATTAATTAAAAAAAACTTTCCGAAAAATAAGTTTTTCAAAGAAAAATAAAGGCCATTTTAAACTTAAGCTCAGCAGGTTCAAATACCTTTTAAAATTCAAACTCGAAACGACCAGAAATTACTATTAAAGAATAAATAAAACCCAAAAGGAACAGAAATTTAATAAACAATCATAGCAAAAAACATACAACAAGTAATAATATAAATGAATAAATAGATCTTAAAGCGAGTAATGCTTAGATTGAATATGAAAATCAAGCTTAAAACGAAAAAAAAATATTTTCCTATAGAAGTATAAATGAAACTTAAAACGAACAGAAATTAAATAAACAATCAATGCAAACAAACATACAATAGATATTAATGTAAATTAATAAATAAATCTTAAAACGAGTGAAACTTAAATTGAATATGCAATTCAAGCTTGAAACGCAATTCAAAAATTACTACAAACAAGAGTTTGGGTATCACCTCCTTCTCTCACTGTAAAAGTCTAAAACCTACTTCGTCATTGGCGCTTTACTGAAAACAATATGCGCCTTGAACAGTCTTGGAAAGTATAAACAACGTCAAATTGAATATTGGATGTATAATGATATTAATTGTTGAAAAATCCATCCGTTCAAGAATTTATTTCACTGTAATTTTATTTTTATTTTCAATGCTGTAAGAACTGGAAAAGAAAATATTTGTAATATAATTCGTTTTCAGTTAAGCGCCAATGACGCAGTAGGCTTTTGGTTTTTATTTACAGTTAAGAAAGGAGGCAGTATCCAAATACTTGTTTGTAGTGAAACTAAATTCGTCTTGAACAACTTTAAAAAGAGCTAATAAATTAAAATGAATATTTGATGTATAATGATATTAATTGCTGAAAGCTCATCAGTTCAAAATTTTACTATAATTTTAATGCTTATTTTCAATATTAAGTACAAAAGAAAATATTTGTCATATAATTGGTTTTCAGTACAGTGAGAGAAGGAGGTCATACCCAAACTCTTGTTTGTGGTGATTTTTGTTCGTTTCAAGCTTGATTTGCATATTCAATTTAAGTTTCACTCGTTTTAAGATTTATTTATTAATTTACATTAATATCTATTGTATGTTTGTTTGCACTGATTGTTTATTTAATTTCTGTCCGTTTTAAGTTTCATTTATACTTCTATAGGAAAATATTTTTTTCGTCTTAAGCTTGATTTTCATATTCAACCTAAGCATTACTCGCTTTAAGATCTATTTATTCATTTATATTATTACTTGTTGTATGTTTTTGCTATGATTGTTTATTTAATTTCTGTTCGTTTTGGGTTTCATTTATTCTTTAATATTAATTTCTGATCGTTTTGAGTTTGAATTTTAACAGGTATTTGTACCTGCGTAGCTTAAGTTTAAAAAATGGCCTTTACTTTTCTTTGAAAAACTTATTTTTCGGAAAGTTTTTTTTTTAAATTAATTTGTGGAAAGGTCTATTCGAATTTGAAATTTCACTATACAACTTAAAAAACTAACTTGAGATTTAGAAAATCACAAAGAAGTCAAGTCAAAGCTGACAAAGAACGATTCAAAAACGGCAAATTTATGCGAAATTATTCCGATTTTTTAACCAAAATCAGGAAAATCCCATTAAATCGCCTCCCGCCACTCGCTCAAGCCTCCGACCCTCGAGAATATAGCTTCGCGTTCCCTAGCTACAGTCTCAGGGTTGGGCCAGTTTTTCTTATCAGAAAAATCGTTCTTCTGAAATACTACAATTCTGTAACTCAGACGGCTATTACTTAATGCTATCGATTTAAGAATTAAATTAAAATTTGCCATGACCTATTAACTTCAAGGGCGACGATTTAAAATACCTCTTCTTTGGATCGAGGGTAAAAAAGCAGACAAATTACATTTGGATGATTTGTCCCCAACCACACACAGCACTTATGGTCGAAGGCAGAGAATCAGGAGGTCCGTACCTGCGCTTCGCGGACCATTGGTCAGAATTCGAAAAAGTAAGGCAAGTTTTATACTTGGACACAGGAATGAAACCATTTGAATTTCTTCTAAAAATTAGAAAAATAAAAATAAATATATATTTTTTTTGCTTTCCGACCCCCTCCATCTCCCAGAACAAATTCCATGTTCAAGAGAGGAGCAAAGACGAATGAAAAAGTAACGCCCGACAGAGCTGAAAGCTTTTTATAAGTTAAAAAGTCCTCTCTCCTCCCCCTATCAGAAAGCTTTTGGGTTTTATCCCCCTTGCCCAACGTAATGCCTGATTTAATACAGCCCTATTTAATGGTAATGTTATTTTTATATGTATCCAAGAACCAAAGTACAATTCTTAAAGCACATGAAGCAACATTATAAGCAACGTAAAATAACATCTCAAGCATAAGCAAAAAAATAAGTGGCAGAGACAACAAAGAAAAAGAAAGAAATAATGAAAAATAAACTATTGCACAGTATATTTTTAAACGCATTAGTCGTTTGATGGCAAGATTAAGTAGGGCATGTTAATATAGCGTAAGATAATATGCAAAACACTTATAAGACAGTCATTCAATAAAAATTGGTTAAGAACAAATAATAGGATGAAACAAATTAGCCTACAGAAGTAGGCGAAAAGTAGTACAAATAATGTTATTCACAGCATGTTAAATGAATGGGATGCAACACACAATTTCACAAATTACCTCTTTGGAAGGAAATGATCGTTTCGCTGATCTCCTCGATCAAATGAACGCGTCGTCCTTTTATTCCCATTACTGTGTCAAAAAAGAAAAAGTTTAAATTTGTGAGTTTTTCTAGGACAGACCATGGTCTGTTAGTCATATTTAGTTCTGATGTTCAAAGATTTCCATTTTTTTTTGCAATGAATCATGCTAAAAATTGTTCTTCCAGGACCTAAATGATTGTCCCAATCCAAAGAATTTTTTTTTGCTTTAGAAACGATTTCCATATATTTTTCCGAAGAGATCGATTCGATGTCAATGATGACACAACTATTGTAAAATACTAACACTTTAGCAGCAATTTCCCTCTTTCCACCAGATCCCACTTTTTAAATAGGATAAAAAGATATTCATCAGTGAACAGAAGCAATAAAGGAGACAACGGCACTATTATTATTATTATTAGGAGGAGGGGGGTGGACACACCATCAATGGGTCGAGGCTCAGGCCTTCAAGGCCCATTGCCTCCACACCCCAAAAACTATGCTCCATTTATGGTTGGGGGGAACAAATGATGGGTTCGGCCTCCCCACCCTTACCATATATTTTGCCACTATGTCCTCCAGTTTAAAAATAACATTATGAAATTTCTCAAGCCGGAGTCTAATCCTAGCCTGACATTCTTCCATCAGATGGCTTCTTGTTTCCACAGTGGCCATCTCGTAGTTTTGGCATAATGGGGATTCACCCCTACCTATTCGTGAAAGATTTTCTCCAATTTTCCAATTCCATTTATGGTTTCTGTAAGCATTCTCGTCTCGGACCTTTACAATCGTAGAAGATGTTTAGTCAGGGTGGGGTTGAACTTCGGGAGTAATTCCTTCGTTTTCTTATATCCCACCTTCCTACGCCAATTTTGAGGCATATTGAAGGCGATAATGTAAGTCAAAATATCGAAAAATAATGAATCGAAACAAAAGTACACCATTGAAATCCCCATAGGAGTTTCTTAGTTAATAGTTTTACTATTATTTTTGTTTCTAAGAGATATATCTTTTTTTTTATAGCTAAGATTGTTTTAGGTCAGGGTCGTATCCGGAGGGGGGGGGGGGTACCCGGTTTGACCCCCCCCCCCTGAAATGTTTTTCTGACTCGTAAAAACGCAACAAAATAGATATAAACCAATTTTGTATGCGTTTTTTGAGGTTTTTTATGTACCCCCCCCCCCCCCCCCCCCCGAGTTTTTTGGGGTAAAACCCCCTCCGAAAAAAACCCTTGGTACGGTCTTGTTTTAGGTTCCCTCTAAGCAATCTAATTGTTGTTGGAGAACTCGAAGTGTAATATTTAAAAAATGAAAATACATCTAAACAAAATGACTATCTTTTACCTCATAAACTTGACTGCTAATATTGTGCGTCGTCAGTAATGTTATTAAGCATAACTGCCAATAAAAGCATTCATAGAAAATTTTGTTTTGTTTATTATCGAATATCTTCAGGAACAGCCTAACTGATTGACTAAGTTGATTTTTGCCAGTTTTTTTGTACTTCCCTTTCGGTTAATACCGAGGGGTGCGGACTTCCAACCACTTGGTATACACCTCCGAACGCCATGTATGCCGCACAGTGATACCCATTTTAAAGGCATCCATTTTGATGGAATAATCCATTGTAGCTAAAATACGAGTATAACGATCGTAGGCTTAGCAATTTTTAGTATTCCCAGTGTTTAATCAATAATCTGGTAAATATGAAACGATAAAAGTATTATAAATGATTCTGTTTTTAGACTAGGATACTAGCTCATCAGCTTCTAATAAATATTAATAACTCACTGAAGGTATAATATGAATTCGTAATTTGATACGATGATTAACTTCACAATTTTGTGCCAGACTTGGCACACTTCCTCATGCTTGGCATAGTTCCGCCACGTTTAGCACACGCAACCTGATGTACATAATTTATGAGAGTCGGTAACATTTTCTAGTCGGTAACAATTAATACATTTCCGAAGTTAGAAATTAATATTGTTAATAATAATTTGTATTAATAATATAATAATATTAAAAAATAGTATAATAATTAATTAATATTATTAGTTAAAAATTGGACGACGAATGAAAGTCTACGATATTGCCCCCTACCCGAGCGTCAGGTAACGCTCCCCAATCGTCCTTCAGACATACCCTAATAATGAAATGGATTTAATAACTATAATTTTGATTATACAAGCAGGGTTTGCTTTGTTCACTCTAATTTCTTTCAAGCTATTACGGATACCCTGGTTTATTAGTCAAATTTTTAATAATTCTCTTTAAAAACTAAAAATTAGCAAAAGATATTTATAAAAATGTTTCCTGATGGAAGTAAATGAAGTAGAAACTTAAAACGAACAAAAATCATTCCATTACGCATAGTACAGTATGTTCCTATAAACTAAATGAAAAATAAACTTACTGATAATCTTTCAGTATGTTGGTAGAATTATGCAAAAATATCGCTTTAATGACAATACAAAAACAACACGCATAAAAACAAATTGTTGTTTTAGGAGCCGAAACGTCCTAATACAGCCAGCAGAAGACAACACACTAATCTTTGAGATTTTTACAGTCTTTTATGAGCCATGATAAAAGACTGTAAAAATAATACGGCGCAATCCAGTGCTGCTCCAGTGTAGCAACACACTGGAGCAGCAATCCACCCGAGTTCAACACAGCTACGACCAATCCTTTTTCACTCCAGTTTCTTTAAACGTTCACTATTTAATCTTCAACCGAAGTTTCAATCTCCTTGCGCACAGCTTCTTGTTTGACACACGATCGGTCTTTTATCCCCCATGATATTGACTATAGTATTTTTAGTATGACTATAGTATTTCTAGTATGACTATAGTATAGCATATAGTATAAATTCACTTAAAAACCAAAGCAAAACAAAGAAATATTATTTTAATTACCAGAAAGCTTTTAAGAAGTATATTTTTTTGGCTACTGAAATAACGTTCGTTTTAGGTTTTTGGCTTGGATTGCCAGGGTTCTAAAATTTTATGTTACAAGCTAGTGTTATTACGGTTGGTGAGAGCAATGAGTTATCAATGTTATTTTAGTATAACCCTAATATCAACAGCTTGAAAGACACAACCTGAAACTCTGGAAACATCCTTTAGCCTTTTTAAAAATCAAGAACTAATAATTCTTAATACAAAGTTCAGAAAATCAGCTATTTCTACCTAAAGTAGGGATACACTCAATTTATAGTATAATTGTAAACAATTGGACGATTTTAAATGAAATTTTAATCTATAAGTTCCAGAAAGTATTCTAAAAGTTCCCAGGGGTATTGTAGCTATCAAATTACACTGATCGACACGTTTTTTTCATAAGAAATCTGAAGAGTGAGCCTAGTGCAATTTTTTATCTTGAATTTCGATACGCAGTCAGAATTTTTCCACCCGGCAGAGCTTTATTTGAGATTTACTTCTCAGAGTGTGATTTTAGCGATTTTTTTTTTACCTGTCATAGAAACTTTAACTAATATGTAGTGATTTTACTCAAGCTGTATTTAAGAAAATTTATGTGCAATATCATGCTAAAGCACCATAGCACAAGACTCTACAGGTTCATTCATGTTTGGACTTACTCGGACGTGAATAGAAGGATCGAAAAGCACTGTGTATTTTGTGTTTCACTGTTTTCACAATGCCAATAAAGTGTGTAAATCATCCATATAATTTCTGCTATATTTGTGGTATGCTAACTTTCATGTCTCAGAAGCAAAATTTTATCCGTAATCCGGGAATTTCGTCAAAGCTATGGATAAACTTTATGATGGATTGTTGTACTTGAAACAAAAATCCAGAATCAGTGAGGCTAAACTGAAAGAGGGAACTGAAAAGAGTGAGGCTAAACTGAACAAAGGCGCAAATTTAGTCATTAATACATATGACCATTTCAAAAGTAAACTAAATTCATTGGAGAAAACAACCTGGCAGTCTTCCAAAAGTTTATGTTGTGCCTTTCTTGGAAAGAACATATGAGATAGCTATCCAGATATAATGTCTGACCTTCTAGATTGGCATACCGCTATGAGATGCAACTCGTCTTAAAGCAATGAATAAGGTGAGCCCTATCATCAGCAAATCTATCCAATGGAGAAGAGGTACCAAGGCAAGTAGACATAGAGGTACCAAGGTACCTAACATGCTCGCTGACTACTGCTCGACTAAGAAGAGAGATGCTCAAAGTGCAAAATATACTTAAAAATCTACCATCTTGAAGGTAAGTCAGAATGAGTAGTTATCGTTTTGAACTAGATACTTAGTTACAGATATTTCAAATATAAAAATCCACATGAATATGACACAAACCTTGTGACTTATGGGGTAAAACTGAAATGATGTTTTAATTTACTACAAATTTTTTTTAGAATATGCTGTTTTATCGCCTGAGGAATCAAAAACAGCTCATTTCAGTTGACCAGTCAGGACATAAAATCTGTTAGACGTTTGGATCAGGAAAAGAGGAATATTTTACAGTATTACATAGCAGAAAACCAATCATCTTTAAATGAAAGTAGAACTTAATAGAAGCAGAAAGTAGAGATATCCTAATGTTAGGGTCTACAAGGTCAATAGGTCGATTAGTCGTCTACAAGGTCGATTAGGGTCTACAAGGGCTAACTGGCTGCCAACCATCAAAATCCACCCTCCCCCTGCTAAAGTTACATAACCATGTTCAGGATTTACACCTAAATTAATAAACTGTTCTCTGAACGGCATATTCTAGAGAACACGCTAAGTAAGGTGTGATCATTATGATCGCCTTTTTGTTATCACTTATAATTGAAATGTCTTTGGAACTGAGCTGAAAATCGTTCTAATCTAACTGTAGTTGGTTAAAAAAATTACGGTTTCAGTAACTGAATTGTAATTGCTAGAAAATGGCAAGTTTAATAGCAGCATTCAACTATACCTTTAACTGCACGCTCCTAAAAAACTGGGGGACGCCCCTAAACGGGAAATTTCAGTTAATGATGCCATTTCTGAAGTTGATCTTAACACTATCAAGGCGGTTTCACTTTTGGACTTTTCCAGAAAATACCCCTATACCCCTATTTTATGGATATCTGTTTTGATGGAATAATCCCTTTTAGATCAAATCATTTATTGAAAAACAAGGCACAAAGTTTCATAGGGATGGCCTAAACATGGTATTTTGCCATTATATATATATATATATATATATATATATATATATATATATATATATATATATATATATATATATAAAGGTCATAACTAAAGTTTTAGCTAAATTTGTAAAAAAAATACTGTAATAATTAAAATAGGTCAACACATGAAAAATTATCAAAAACAACGGACTATTGAAAACCCGAACCAAACTTGGCACACAGCTCCGCAAATAGCGCTGTAACTTGGAGTCTGGACAGTAAACCATTTTAGAACCGAAAAGAGAGCTATTCATTGTTCTGGGCTCAATTTGTAGAAGGCAAACCGAGTTAAGCGAACTTAAACTATATACAGAAATCCTAAAATACTTTATTTATACGATTAAATGCTTTATGTTTCTGAATCCTACGTTGTCTTCAGGTTTCAGTAAAGGACTAGTTTGTGCACAATCCTAAAAACACAGGGAAGCATCAGCAGTCGGTTTATTTACACGAGTTTATATGCTGCATAGAACGTCAAGAAATAATTTTTGTTCATTTTAGGTTTCAGATTCACCCTTTACTTCCAATAGAGATGAAATTTTAAATGTTTAACACAATTAAAAGTATTTAAAAAATTAACCTAAAATTAAAACTGACATAATTTGTTTGTATTTAACATGATTTAAAAAGTGACTGACAAAAGACAAATTTATAGAAAGAAAAGTCAAATTATGCATCATACCTTTTCCAGAATCAGCATTTCTAATAACAACCTCATCTTTCAAATAATTTTTCCCAGGAATTTTAGATGGCACTGTAAACTTTCCAGAATTCTTCAAAATTTCCCCGGGCATAAGCGTTGGTACTTGGGAAGCCAAAGAACCCTGTGTCTGGGAATTCTGAAGGGCGTGTAAGTTACTAGGAACGGAGGTCATCAGCTCAGGGTCGTCAATCTATAATGTATAAAGAAAATCCGATTTATATATTACGGACTTGCGGTAAGACGCTATGAGCAAAGGATAAAAAAATAAGACAGCTTTGAAGGAATGAAAGCAGGACTAAGGAGTAAGACAATATATTTGGAACTAACAGCTAAGACAAGTTTCTTTTAAGTAAGTTCTGCTTGGAGGTCATTCTACTTAGCAGCAGTACATCAAACAAAACTCTTTTTACGGTACTATTAGCAGTAAGTTCCTGCCTGTAGATATTTCTGACGAGCAGTTGTTATAGCAAGGGTTCTAGGTGTTTACCCCCGCCCCAGAAAATACTCTCGCGGAAAATATCCCCCCCCCCATGGAAAATAAGATTTCCAAATTTGAGACTTTTATTTGAGTGTGTTTTTTTTAGTTTCGTTGAAAAGTGCTAAGGAACGGGAAAAACAAGAGGAGAAACGCAAATCCTTCAGTGTTGAAAAGGCTTCCATATGAACATCTACAATTTTTGGCAGTTGCGGGTGCCAAATTAAAAAAAATTGAAGAAGAAGAAAATATAGGCGAACAATCATCAAAATTAAGCTAAAAGCAAAAATTTTAAGAAGATAGCACCAAAAATTTTAAGAAGCTAGCACCAAAAATTTTAAGAAGGTCTGGCTATCCTTTGAAAGGATAATTGGCTTTGGGAACCAACAAATTCTTATTGTTTAAGTTTTTACGGACGAAAGCGTTGTCTACGAGTTTGCTTTTCTTATCTTCCAAGTGTAAAACTACCCCAAATCGCCATTATGAAACCAAAAACTAACAGAAATTACAATAAATAGCCTAGTCAAATTCAAAACGAGCAAAAATTATAAGGAGTATGGCTGACAACACCCATGTCTTCTTTAGACCAGAACATAATTTGCACTTTACTTATACAAAAAAAAAAAAAAAAAAAAAAAAAAAAAAAAAAAAAAAAAAAAAAAAAAAAAAAAAAAAAAAAAAAAAAAAAAAACCGTGCATTGTCAGTTTTGATATAAATATTCTGATATCTATTCCTTATAGTCTTAATACTTCTTTATTTGTTAAAGTAAAAAATGAAAACATTTAAAATGTATTTTGTTTTCAGTAAAGTGCAAATTAAGTTCTGGTCTTAGGGGAGTGTGGTGTTTGTCAGGCCTAATAATGTTAATTGTTGCTCGTTTTGAGTTTGAATAAGTTATTTATAGTTATTAAGATATAAATTTACTATTGAAAAATTGTTTGAATTGATTTCTATTCATTTTTGGCTTAACGAGGCTGTTTACTATTGTTTGACACACTTTATTTGTGGAAAACGTTCTTTAATACTAATTTCTGTTCATTTCTTATTTAAAAATATTTCATATTTTTTTTTCTATTAGACTCCATAGTTGTTACTTTGAAGATTATTTGACTTTATTTCTGCTCATTTTTGGTATAATGAGGCTCTTTACTTTTCTTCAAAAAACTTATGTTTCACGTTAAAAAATATTATCTGTAAGTAATTAAATAAAAAAAAAAAAAAAAAAACAAATCTTTCAACTGAAAGTAAGGAGCAACATTAAACCTTAAAACGAACTGAAATTATTACATATATGAAAGGGGTTGCTTCCTCCTCAAGACCTCACTCTTTACGTTAAATTTTTTTTTTTATAGAATTTTAAAACAAAGCTTATTGTTCTAATTAATCGGACATTGTGTTTCAGGAATCGTTCTTAAAGAATTAGGACAAAAGTCAAAACTTTAGCGTAAAGGGCAAGATCTCGAGGAAGGGGATACTCCTTTCACATACGTAATAATTTCTGTTCGTTTTAAGTTTTGATGCTTGTCCTTACTTTCCGTTGAAAAAACTTGTTTTTTAAATTTAATTTCTGATCGTTTTTAAATAATAACGGGAAATCCAGCTTTCTCTCCATGACAAATTCCGGTACTTATGTGTTTACGCCACTCACTCAAGTTTACGACGTGTACAACTCAAGAACAAACCGGTTTCTTCGTTATTTTAGGAACGAATTTGGGCTATATATTTGCACATTAAGGGGGGGGGGGTACAGTATAGCGGGTCTGCATGCAAAATGTGTTAGGTACAATTATTCTGCATATTATGAAGTAAGAACTGTTTTCTGACTTCAGACTGTCAAAATACTTTACCCCCCCCCCTTATCTGCAAATATATAGCCCAAATTATACATTTCCCGTCTATTCTTTCACTAGTCTTTGTCTTGTCTCGTGCTAAGCTGAAAGAAACTAACGGAGAAACCGGTTTGTTCTCGAGTTTTACGCAGCGTAAACTTGAGTGAGTAGTGTAAAATACACAAGTACCAAATTTCCTTCCCCTACGGAAAATAAAACAACAAAACTCAAATAAAATTCTCAAATTTGGAAATCCTTATTTTCCACGGGGGGGGGGGGGGTATTTTCCGCGAGGGGATATTTTCCGGGGGGGGTAAACACCGGGAACCATAGCGAGTGTACCGGTTGAGGGGTGAGAGGTTACCAGCACGCAGCAAATCCTCCTATGATACCCCCTGATCTTGGCTGGCTAGAGTGTTAGTTAGCTTTAAGTGTATATCTGAGCGAACTTCAGTTGAATCCATTGATCGGCTTTTGAATAAACAGATAACTATAGAGTTGCAAATTTTTGTCAGTAAAGATTGATCCTGAACTTGTGCCTCAAAAAATGTCAGGTTAGCAGCCAAAAGTCAGTAATTTTCATGAGTGAATTTACCAAAATTACCAAAAGTCAAGTTAGGAGTCATTACCAATTTACCAAAAGTCAGCAGATTGCATGAATGAATGACCTTTTATATTGGTCTGGAGGATGTTCTATAAAGAAGAGACGGTAAAGTTCTTTTAAGCTTGGTTTTTAGTTTAATTCTGATTTTTACTAAGGAGTTTTTCCATTTCTTCTATTTCACTGAGGACGGCTAATGGCTATATGTTAAAAAAAAAATTCGTTTAAATTGACTACAAAAGACCGACCGGACTTTTATATGATTATTTTAAAGGTCTTTTGTGTAATTGGTCTTAGAAACAATTTAAGCCGTAAAAAAAGAGAGAGAGGTAGAGAGAGAGAGAGAGAGAGAGAGGAACGGAGAGAGAGGGGAAGACTGTTTGTTCACTGATGTTTCAGCAACGAATTGAATTGCTTAAGTTTGGTTTATGTTTTTCGCTTTTTTTTGTGATTTTACCTTTAGTTTGGCTAATTTCTCACGATAATAAGCAGCCATATTCTCATTCTGATGCCATTTATTTCCTCGCAATTCTACCACTTCCAGCAAATGTAGTCGGGCAACTTGGTCAATCGAACTGTCACGACAGGCATCCCGAATTTCCACAATGCACTTGTCCAGTTGGCCTTGAAATAGAATCAAAATGAGCATTATCTTCAACGGTCATATTTTCTCAGCTGATCAGGTTTATCATAATTTCTAGGAACAATACAAGAAACATGTAGGCAAACGATCCCTATTGTATAGACATATCATGAGCGAACATGTACTTATTAAGGCTTTTAGAAAAAAAAAAAAAACACGAAAACAAAGTTAAAAAAGAATAACAGAAAAAATAAAATAAGAATAGTAGGAAAATAGATGAATAATAGGCCACAAAGAATGAGAAACTGAAGAGAGTCAAGAGTTCGGCAATCAAATATGACTTGCATACTAAAATTAACAATGGACACAGAAACATATGCAATAATATCCTTTCCAGGGGGGGGGGGGTTAAGACGGTAAAAAATAGAAACAACGGGTCAATTATACTAAAGTCCTGAGATTTTGGGAGCACGGGTCTAAGGGCCACCCTTCTGAAAACGCGCCAGAAACGATTGCTTCCTTAGAACAAATCAAAGTCAATCACAGGAAGTCTGGCAGTTCAAGCAGTAGTCATATCCGGGACTAGCGTTTATATGAGGACCGGAAATTCTGTCATAGACGTGATCAGCTAAATTTAGAAAATATATACTCGATTTATTAGCAACACCAGTTGAAGGTGCAATTCTAATAACCGGCTTCTCTAAGAACTGATGGAAAGCAATCAGCTCAAACCTAATAGAAAAAAGGATACGAAAACGATGCGGACAGATGGGATGGATGACACCCCTGTGACCCTAAATGGTAGTCAAATCGAGGACGTTCAGTCGTTTGAATACCTTGGCTCAATGATAAATGCAACTGGGGAATCATCAGAGGAGACCCAGAATCGCATACCCTCAGCATAGAACGTCTTTCTGCAGCTAAAGAACTCGCTTTGGAAGCGTAGCGAAATCTCTCCACGCACCAAGCTCCGAGTCTACGAAGCCATGGTACTCTCTGTTCTTCTCTATGGGTGTGAAACTTGGTCACTGAAAGCAGCAGAAGCCTCAAACTTGGACGTATTCCATCACAAATGCCTGCGATATATACTAGGCATTCGCCTCTCAGACAGAGTCTCGAACGAAGAGGTCAGGAGAAGAGGTGGGGATCACCCACTTGTCTCTGATGTTATAAAAATGAGGCGTCTGAGGTGGTTTGGCCACACCATGCGGAGATCAGAAGAGCATATTACCAAAAAATGCCTCAAATGCCTTCCACTACCAGCATGGAAGAAGAAAGCAGGAGGACAGAATAAAACATGGCTTGCGGCAGTCAAGGCTGACCTAGAGCCTATTGGGGGTTTCCGAAAATTTGGGCGACGCTGGGATCGTCACTGGCTTGAAATTATGGAGCCTGCCACCCTAGAGCCAAATCTCTGGAAAGAAATTTGTCGTCGTCTGCTGGGCACCACGATGAGCCTGGATGCAACTTGAAGTGCAACAAGTACAAGTAAGTTAGTAATAGCAAACACTTACTGAAGACAGAGGTAAAGAGACACTGCCTTTATAGCTTTTAGTAGCTCCCGCAATTATTAATGGAAACTGAGGATCCCAATAATTTCTTTGGTGATATTGTGAAAACGGAAGTTTTATTAAATCAAAAGTTTTCATAAATAGGGTTGAAATTTGGCGATTTTAACAGTTCTTCTGCTTGACCCGTAATAATCTACTAAATAGTCGAACTGAAAAGGGAAAAGAAGGTTATAATACGAGCAACATAAGCAATATTCGAGTCGCAATCACACAACCTGAATTAAAAATTCTATAGTGCGACAAAAATTGCGAAAAAGGAACTGAAAAAGGAGGAAAAGGAGCAAGAGGGAAAAGATAGAGGGAAAGGGAAAGGCGTGAATATACTTGTAGAAAACAGCCTTGGATACATAAAATTCCTAGCTTAAAGGTTGTCAAAGTACGCGATTAGTACTAGCATTTGCCCCTGAGACCTTATTTTGGAGCTCTGGAGTGGTGTCCTGAGTTCTGCAAAAAGCGGGCATCTATATTTGCCGACAGCCCAAATGCATGATTTGTATAAAGGGATAATTGAGCTGGATGATAACAGGTTCTAAGAACGAAGAATCACACACAGGTTTTTTGCACAGGAGGATTGGACCTGATTGAGATTTGCGCTCCAAGAGAGGTTTAAGAAAAAACCTACTTGTCCATCTAATCATCAGTATTATATTTTCCGAACAAGAATTTATTTATTTTTAACCAAATTTTGCAGACAGGAAAAACTGATTTTTCGACTCCGATCTGAATTCACACGATGGTATTTTTTTTTTCCGTCAGGCAATGTATTACTAAAATCTAGCTACCGATGCAGAATTTGACTGCAGTTGGAACAAATTAAGCTCCAGAAGCTTAAAATTAACTAGAAATCACGAAAAATCATTGAAAGGACAAAAGTTCTGCTACCAGCTCCCATTTTTGAGAGACGATCAGACTAACTGAAAATCTCATCTCGTGCACAGACAGAAGAAGAAATTTCAAGTGGATAGTCAAATAAAGTTTTTTTTTCCAAGAGATTTAGATACTACTCCTAACAATTTGTAGCTTGCCTTATATAAGGTAACTAGATTCGACGATTTTTCCTTTCACTAAGAACAATCGTAGAATCTAGTTACCTAGGGTGGTAAGGACCAGAACACCCCTCCCCCTAGCATATGTACCTGGTTGCAAATAAAAATGACGAAGTCATAATTCCCTTTCATATTTCCTTATGGCCTCTTAACACCCCATTCGAGGGCATCCTGATATAGGCTTGGTCGCAGATGGATTACCAAAATATCAATGTTATAATTATAGCAACAACTTATTTTGCAAATTAGACTTTGCAAAAATCAGCGACTTTAATTCCAATAATGTAGAATATCGCTTTTTAAAGCGTGCACATCATGGCTGACTTTGCAACAATTAGAATAAAGGCAGATTCTGAAATATCCCTCCCCTAAAATATTAACTTTAATGTGATTTGAAGAAACTTAGACGCTCTGTAGCTGATACAACTTAAACTATAAATAAGCATGCATGAGGACGCCACATTAGGAATTAATGATATTAGAATTGGTACTGACTTTTAAAATTAGCTTCTGATTGTGGGCCGTTGGCTTTAATGAGACTGCAGGCATAAATAATCGAGGCAGTGGAACATTTCTGACCATTCCTTCTGTCATCGCCAAGTTTGGTTATCAACTTCTCAAAATGACTGAACTCCTCTTCCACTAAAATAAGACAATAAAATAAGCAGAAATCGAACAAACAAGGAAAAAAAATGAAGCGATGATAGGTTTTTTTTAAGCCTCATAAACGGTGCTTACTTGTAGCAGAACTTAGGTTTTATCAGCTTTCCCTAGCACTTCGAAGTTGACACACATTTTCTTAACACAGACACTTACCCCCGGAATACATTAGCCATTGGTCTACCTTCAGTCATGGGAGAAATCTTCTTAGATGTCGGCGAAAGCAGCCTAAAAGCTCTATGTCAGTATTATTAGTAAAGTCTAGCGTTTTCCCGCCAGAGTACTTATTCCAAGAGGGCAGTGCCACGTAGGTTAATGATTTTATTTGAAAAATATTATCAAGGTCTTTGACAGGCGTGCCCAAAGCAGGCGAGCTTGTATTTCCTTACGATTTCCACTATATTGTATTCTCGAAAGCATCACTTTCTGATTAATATTTAAGACCAATCAGTAAGTCGAAGATCTCCCAAGTGGTCGAATAAAGTTTTCATAGACTAACCCCGATCTAGTCCTAATTTGACCAGGGAAGTGACTTCACCTCTTAAGATATCAAGCTTATCACGGTAAACCGACATATTAACTTCAGCTTCTATGCCCCAAAAATTCCGAGTCTGTCCTTCATCTGACATGTATCCCCAACAAGTTACTAGTTAGACAAAAAATTTAAAATAAGCTAGTAATTTATTTCACTGTGGCTTTTAAAGTTAGATAATAATTAACCAAATTAGTAGTTTATGTCACTAAAACAATCAATAATATTCATATGTAGAGTTATGCAAATAAAAAGCGATAGAGAAAAAAAAGTTTACAATGTTAAAAGTTTACGATTCACAAAAATTTAATTGGGGGTGGGGGGGGGGGGGAAATGTATTTTTCAAAATCTAGGGAGGGGGGGGGGGGGATTTGTCATTTTTCAATTTATTAAATAAAAATACCAAAAAAGGGGATTTCAATAAAAGCATTCTTTTAAATTCTAGGGAGGGTCAAATGCCCTCACCCCACCCAATAGACGCCACTGACCATACATTATTTGCAATTATATATATATATATATATATATATATATATATATACTATATATATATATATATATATATATATATATATATATATATATATATATATATATATATATATATATATATATATATATATATATATATATATATATATATTAATAGCAACTGTGTTCTTGAGGAGCTAAGACATGCCTCACTTAGACATGGTCATGCTATGAGGGGAAAATATATTAGAATTAAACTTCAAAAGAGACTAAAAAGAGAGAACAGGCCAAAAAGGGTTTAAGGAAGGCCCTCAGTTATGAGAACCAGTCACTAATATTTTTTTTTTAGCCGTAAGATGAACTAAATTAATGGCATTGTTTTTCAATTTAAAACCTCGTGAATATGAAGACAAATATTCAGCGTTGCTGTTGCAATTATTTCTCATTAATGCGCCTTAAACGAGTTTTAAGCTGATACAAAATTCCAAATTGGAACTTTCTTTGGCGCCCTTTCTAAGGCCAGGAGGGCAGTTCAGAGGCCAATTTGACATTTGCGTTTCAAAGAAAAACAAATATGTATTCACTATAAAGTGTAGGCTATCATACCAAATAGTATAAAATCTTAGGCTTTATACCTACAGCATCTTATCATCATAGACTATACAGTAGAGACCATAGAACCTTTTCATTGGTCAGCTAAAGAGCATGAAGTTACTCCCCTAATCAAAACCCTAAAGCGATGGTTGCTATGTTAAAACGTATTCATCCACATTTTAGGCAAAATCTATTCAGCAACAAAACAAGGGTCCACTAATTTAGAAAAATTGAGTAATTAAGCTAGAATTCATTATTCTAACAAACTAACGAATAAAATAAAATTGAGTAGAATGTAAAAGCAACAATAGCAACGTCCTTGATGGATCAAGTTCACAAGCTAGAGCTAAATCATTTAACTCTACCTTTTTTAGACTTTCGTGTCCAAAAATAACCTCATACTCGGCTGAGTATTTTATTTTGGACTTGAAACGATAATTTTTTTCTCATTGTCATTTTTTAGGCGTCAAACACATGAAAAAGACCCTATCTCCCTTTTAAAGGCCTATAAAATAAAAGTTCAAAATAGGGATAAAATCATTTTTAATAGCCAGTGTATAGAAATTCACAAAAATACCAGATATTTCGGTCACATATACAGTGCCCGTCATCAGTAGTAAAACTAAGCAAAAACAATTTAAAACAAACATTTGGACAGAGGTCAATTACATTGGGTGAATTGAACTTTACTCTGTCAGATTTTAATAAATTATCATAGATAGAGTTCAGCCCAAATTCACCTGTATCCCGATTCAAAGCAATATTCTTGAATAAGATTTTCTTTATTTCAAGTTTCACGAAAATTTTGCTTTAAACCCCGATCCCTTGAAATCAAAGAGACATTCTCGAACAAAATAAAATGGTCTGGAAAATTGAAAATATGTTCTGAAAGGGCTGAAGTAAAATCTTCAGACTTCGAATCTTGCTGTCCAAATGTTATACCATTGAATGCTAATGAACCGAATTCAAGAAGGTCAAAGAGGCTAGCTTCTGCCTTTGCTTGAAAAGAATTAGAGAATTAAACAATATGTAGTTTTATTTGATTTCGTATATAAACTTTTGTTTGAAATTGTTTTTGCTTAGTTTTACTACTGATGACGGTCACTGTATATGTGACCGAAATATCTGGTATTTTTGTGAATTTCTATACACTGTCTATTAAAAAGGATTTTATCCCTATTTTGAACTTTTATTTTATCGCCATGGAAACGCAGTGTGGTCTCCGAAATTATTTAAAGGTCTATGCAAATTTTCCATTTTCCAAAAAAAGTAAAAATCATTTTACCAAATGAGCACATAAAAAAGGTCCATTCTCTCTTTCAAAGGCCTACATAAAAAGACCTGTTAGCAATTAAACCAGTTTCAATTTTAGATTTGATGCATCTGTTGAACCTTCATAATTGAAGGAATCAATATGTGGTGTTGATGGATTGTCCCCATTTAAAAACGAAATTTTTTATTTTCCCTTCACCTGGTCTGTATTTAGACAAGGACCCAGCTGGCGGCTATGCATGGCTTTATCCTTTGAAGGTCTATGTAACAAGTTGTTAAATAAATAAATTTCTTGGCCAGGATTCCCAATCAGAACTAATGATCCCAGTTGTTTAGATTAGCATAATTACTGAAGGCAAAGCTTTTTCTGTAAGGACAAACAATGTCCTTTTAAACCAAAAATCAGCGAAATTTCCCACAAAATTAAGACTCGGATTAAGACTTTGTCATTCTTCATATGAAAAATACAGAAGATAAAGCAATGAAGAAAATTTTAAAGATAGCTAATTGCATTAGACTAATTGAATATCTCGACTATATATCTAATAGCTGTCCTCGGCAAAAAAGTGGAAAAAAAAATTTAAACTTACAATAAAAAGCGAGGAAATTAACAAGTAAAAAGTCCGAAATCCTAAGTAAAAAGACTAAGTTTTGTAAATTCAGCTGAGCCTTACAAGTTTTAGTTGAACTTGTAGACAGTAATGAAGCAACAACTCTTTTACTGTTGGTATTTATTTTTAATTTACTTGTTTTTAATCGTACAAATTCTTTTTCTCCACTCTTTCGCCGAGGACAGCTATTAAATATATCATCGAGATATTCAATTAAAAAAAAAAAAATTTTGTTTTTTTAATTTTAGTCTTGCCGAAGACGGCTAATAGTCAAAATATTCAATCAATCTTCTTCTACAATTCACTATCTTCAGAATTTCCTCATTGAACTATCTTCTTTATTGTTCATATGAAGGAAAAGCAGTGAAAAGAATGGGGTGTCTTGTCATTGTTACGTGGGGTGTCTTTATTTTTGTCATTCTTCGAACACTATATTTAACGCTTATTTTCGCTTTTAATTATTTCCCACATTTTAGCTCCTTTTACTCTTTTATTTTAGAATGCTGTTTTGACTTAATCGATTCCTTATGGGCTTGTAATACATTTTCTGACCTATAAATATTCTTTATGAAATTTATTATATATATATATATATATATATATATATATATATATATATATATATATATATATATATATATATATATATGCTTCTTATATTTTTGTAGATTTTAATTTTTCGTACTAAACTAAAGGATTTCAATTCTTACTGAGCTTTTTAATTTCTTGTATTGAAAAGTTGTGTATTTTTCTGTGAATTTTGCTTTATATTTCATATTTTTCCAATAAAAACAAGTTTGGCAATGTTTACTTGTAAGAATCACTTCAAAAATAAAACTTTATTTTATCTCGTTCTCGAAATTAACATATCCCACTCAGGCCCTGACACAGGATAGGCAGGTGGAATTTAAGTTTGTATCCCCTGTGATATTTCTTTCTGTGTTCTTTTACATTTTTGTTGATTCACCAATTTTTGGCACATCTTTGATAAAAAAAATCTTCATTTGAAACAACTCTCCCCTCTCCTTAGAACAACTTCCTTTGGAAAAGCCTGAGTTTGCGAATTTACAACATGAACTACGTTCATTAAAATTAGGCTTACTAGGCATTTTATCTTTTTAATTTTCTAGAATACTACTATTCTTTGGACAAATACCTTCAATCAAGCATAGTATGCCCGAGCAGCCATATACTTGAAACCAGGTAAGTAATGACTTTTGACATTAAATTTTTGAAACCAGGTCACAAATGACCATTGATTTAAGACCCCTCCCCTATCAATTTTTTTTTAAATGTAACCTGTACGTGCTCATACAATCTCTATGATAATGCCACCAATTCAGGGGATTAGCTGGATTAAAGCGTTAAACAACCCAATACCTCTAGGTAGAAACAAGTTACTTACAAGAATTATATGGAGACGAGCAGGAGCTTCCAGCATGGCACTGTACACCATCCACTATAGCTGTGGCAATCTTAAGAGCCACCTTGTCAGCTTTCTTTGTCTTGGCCCTCACTGTTCCCGCTGCTGTATTGTGGACCAAAACTGATGTCATTCTGTAGATTAGATCATTTTTAAATAAACAAAAATATATATACAATCTTGACCCCCCTCCGAAATTTTGTCTGACTCGTATAAACGTAACAAATAGCATATAAACAGATTTTGATGCATTTTTTTGTGACCTCCCTCCCAAATTTGATGTTTTAGTTGTATATGTATATGTATATATATATATATATATATATATATATATATATATATATATATATATATATATATATATATATATATATATATATATATATATATATATATTTATATATATATGTGTGTTTGTATATATATATATATATATATATATATATATATATATATATATATATATATATATATATATATATATATATATACAAACACACATATATATATAAATATATATATATATATATATATATATATATATATATATATATATATAATATATATATATATATATATATATATATATATATATATATATATATATATATATATATATATATATGTATATATAATTTGGAAAAAAGGGCACATACCTAGTGTCATACTTAAGCACAGGAAATTAGACTCAAAGAAAAATGGAAGCTACCTTAACTAACTTAACAAACAAAAAACAAAAGGATTGGAACTACTCCTCAACAAATTATAACTTTTAGATAAATTTGCAGCAGCCTCTGAAACAAGCATTTATCAGACTGCTCCTGGATTTTAGCTGGAATTGAGTTCTGGATTTTTGGCCCAGTAAGACAAACACTAAAATAATTTTTCAAAGGCAACATGCAGTACAATTAGTCAGGGCAAATATTAGAAATAGAAGTAAAATTCAGGTGGTCTAAAGAAAAAATCCCATAAAGATGTTTAATCAATGAACCATAACCAGTATCAACAAGAATCCTCACTGATTTATCTTGAAGTATTTGAAGGGATGTAAGAACAGATGAAAAGGTAAAAGCCCATACAGAAACACAATAAAGAAAATATATGTGTTGTCAAAAGGGCATAACTCAGGAATGACTGAGTATATTAATTTGGAACTTCCATGAAATGATAAGGGAGATGATCAATTGACCAAAAGGCAAAATTTGCATGCTGCTACAACTACAGATACCATTGCTTCTACTACTACCACTACTATAACTAAAACTACTACTTCTGTAGCG